>VWZD01011783.1:34269-143909 GCA_013396695.1 Sakesphorus luctuosus
CTCCACTCACAGCTTTCCTTCTTCATTTGGGACAAAGAACAAATAGAGAGAGAGAGAATACATATGAGTGCTTACCACTCGTCTCTGCCTCGCTGGGAAAAGACTGAGGTGTCACCTCGCAGCCAGCCAAGGTGTGACACTGACACTGCCCATAAATACAACTGCTCCAGGAGGAATCTACCATTTTGAGGGTTGTTCTCTTTTGTTTTTACATTTGGTGCTGGGGGAGTAGTTTGCTCTGATCTGTTTACAGTTATATCTATATCTACATATATATGTAAATATATAGTAGTTAAGAACAGTTATTCTTCTTATATCAATTTTCTAATTAAAGTTCCTTTTCTTAAATTTAATAGAGTGACGTGATTACTGTGGAGGAATCATCTCCTCTGCTTTTTGGTAAACATTTGGTTTTTCCCCTCAAACCAAGACAATGGGCCATTCATGTAAGGGCTGGACTTGATGGTGGTCCTTGCAGGTCCCTTCCAATCCAGAATAGTCTGTGAAAAGAAACCCATGAAACAGAAGGTGCCATCACATGGGTAGGGAAGGAGCTGGGCAATGCAGGACTGTGGGGCTCCTCACATAAATGGGGAGGGACAACAGGCTTGTTGGGATTTGAGGAGCAGGCAGGTGGAACACAGAACTAAGTTCTGCAGACGGACGTTAGAAATGGACCCTGGTGCAGCCTGTGGGACAGATGAGCACTGGTGAAAGGAGGTGAGTCCTCAATTAAAGTCCTTGTTATGCCTGTGGAGATGGTGCAGAGAGAGCAGCAGAAAACCAGCAGTGAGAAAACATGGGGTGAAATGGGGTGATTGGGAAAAAATTCTTATTAGGAAGAAATTCTTCCCTGTGAGGGTGGTGACACCCTGAAGGGGCTCCAAGAAAGCTGGAGAGGGACTTTAGAGAAGGCCTGGAGGAAGAGGACCCAGGGAATGGCTTCCCACTGCCACAGGGCAGGGTTAGATGGGAGATTGGGAAGGAATTCTTGGCTGCAAGGGTGGGCAGGCCCTGGCACAGGTTGGGCAGAGAAGCTGTGGCTGCCCCATCCCTGGAATTGTTCAAGATGTGGTTGGACAGGGCTTGGAGCAACCTGGGCTGGTGGAAGGTGTCCTGCTCATGGCAGGGGTGGGACTGGATGGGCTTTAAGGTCCCTTCCAACCCAAAGCAATGATGGACAAAACATCCATTTATATCCCTAACTGAGTAACAAGGGCAGATACTACCACACACCCAACCACCTCTCTTTTCCTTCCTCTCCTGATCTTTTCATTTGTGTAAACCCGTAGAGCTAAATGGACTTCTGTGAGCAAGTAGGATTTGAAAATAACTGTTTTTGCCAAGCTTGAAAGGTTTACATTCCAGCCTGCAGACAGATAGCCCCCCCAAATGTCTTTGAGCTTCCAGGATAGAAGGACACCAGGACTCTGGCGTCAGCTGCTCCAGGGCAGCCAACCATGGAGAACACCTGAGGGCCAGGGACTTTGTGCCTGCCTGGGACACAGAAAGTCAGGAGTTTTAACCAAGACTGTCAGTCCTGGAGACTTGCACAGGCTCTGCCCTGGGTGGCATTTCTTGTTCTGTGGGGGGTGATTGTTTATTCTGATAAAACATGAAAACCTTGACCAGCCAGTTTTGTTGACAAAATTCCCTAACCAAATGTTATAGGTTTAGCTGATAGGCCTAAATTCAGACCAGGCCTGGGACTGTCAGCTGACTTGAGCTGGGCTGGGCTAGCTAACAGCTGACTTCTTCTAGCCAGTAATGTTGTATTCCATACCATATTATGACATCATCTCAGAAGAGGCAAGAGCCGGTGTGTGGGAAGGGCTTAGTCAATTCCACCATGGCTGAAGTAGAAGAATATGCTACAGCTCTTCTACTGTGCTAGGCCCCTGCTCCTGCTGCTGCTACTTGCATTTTGTTTGAGTTTCAGGGAAGTAGAAACATTTTGTTGTTGCTCTTTTTGTTCTTTGCTGGGTGTCTTTTAGAGTACTTACACATCTAGAGTAATGGACTTTGTATTAACTGGGGAGTGGGAGGTTATTTCTTGTTATATATAACTTGTGTAAGTGTGTGTTATATTGTAGTTTTCTCTTAGTTTTCTCTTTTCTGTATAAATAGATACAGTTAGTTCCAGCATAAACTTAGCTTGGAGGGATTTTTCCCTTTCCCTCTTCTTCCCTTGGCTGGTTGGTAAGGGGGGACGGAACCCTTTCTCTCTGTCTTGGACACTTGGTGTTTTGCCAGCTCAACCCAAGACACCAAACCAAACCTAAAAAAGAACCCAACAAAAAACCCCCAAAGCAAACCAAAAGTATGCCCTTGCCTTGATCCTGTGCTCTTGTAAAATGAGAGCTTGTTTTTATGATGAGGCAACTAATGCAGCTCTTTAATTCTGTACAGGGCCAAACTGTGTGTCACTGAGATGAGGAGATTGTGCCTTTATATGATGCTATTATGGAAGAATCAAATGGAGTGTGGGGGGGTCAAGTTTTGAGGTTCCCAAACTCCACAGAGGCTGCACAAGATGACAAAGAAAATAAAGTCTGTGCAGGCACAGACAGGTTAGTACATAAAGCAAGTCTTGATTCGGGATCTGGGACTCTCTGGGAAGTTCTGGAGTGAAAATAAGGGATGACACATGTGAGCAGGCTTGTTCCAGCAGGAAAGCAATCCACCCATCTCTGGGGTGGCTGATGAAGCTCTGGGTTGTAAATATTTGCTTTACTTCTGTGCATTTGTGATTGGAAAGCAAAGTCACTCCAACATGAATGGTGTGAACTTGGCCTGGGGACAGAAAGCAGTGTCGATCCCAGCAGAGGGGGTGCAATGCTGGCAATAGTGCCAGGGTGTGCCTTGTCTTGGGAAGCTCATGGGGGTGGAATTCAGGAACTGTGTGTGTCAGGATGCAGAGTGGGCTAGAGTGAGCTGAGTCCCTCCCACAGGTGGGTGGGGACCAGGCAAAGAAAGGCAGAGACTCTTCTTGAGAGCAGAAAAAGAGTGGGAAGATTGAGCTGTCCTGTCAGCTGAGGGTTTGTCCAGGTGTATCAAGGCCAAACCAGGTGACCAGTCCTTGGCTTTGAAGGAGCTCCCTCACCTCCAGAGCCAGGTGCCACAGTTCTCTCAGGTGTCCAGGCTACCCGTGGTGAGATTCCTCTTGCTGGAGAACCAAATGTCAAGAAGGAGCATCACCAACTCCTCAACGCAGCAGCAGGAGGGAGATCAAGCCATGGCTACAGGTGACACAGGAGTCCTGCAGGCTGATCCCAGGAGTGATGCCTGAGTGTTTGTGTGGCAGGAAGATGTCTCTGGATGTTGATGATCATGGCCTGGCTGCCTGGGGAGCAGTGGGACTGTCCCAGGATGGGCTAGTGGGCTGGCAGCACTGTGGGAGGAATGGCCAGTGGGTGGGACATGCTCTGAAACCAGGAATGGGGGGAGGGACAGACCTACCCATATCAGATTTCTCCTCACAGCTGGCAGGGTGATGTTTTCGCATGGCTATTCTTTCTGCAGACTTGTCTGAAAGAGATGATGGTGAAGGACAACATCACATTCAGGAGCTGGACCTAATCCTGTGGGTTACTTCCAACCCAGAATATTCTATAATAGTTTGTGCTGCCCTTCATCACTGTACCTTGAGGACACAACCATGCCAATCTGTCTCACTCCAGGACAATGTCAGGGGTTTTGGGGGTGGCGTCTCATGGCATCACTTTTTCTTTGCTAATGGTGCAGATTTTTTGCTGATCTTTGACTCTCTGAGCAAAGGCCTCTGGGACAGAAGGCCAGGAATTGATGAGGAGAATCATGGTGACCTTCTGTGGGATACCTGCAGCTGGCCAGTGAGACAAGCCATCATGTGCTCCAGGGCACTGAGCTGTTCATCGTGGTGTTCACCTCCTGCAGGCAGCAGGTGGTTCTTGTTCATTGAAATCGTTCTGCAGAATTGAAATGGTGTCTCAGAGGGGCTTTGCCTCAGTCTCACTGAGTATCAGAGGGTTCTGATGCCATGTTCCACTGAGGAAGGGCTCTAGGCTTGCCAGGGGTTTCAGTGCTTTGGGGGGTTGCTCTTGTAGCCAGAATAGCTTTCTTGAACACAGAATTCATCTCAAGTCCTTGATGAAGTCCCTCAGTATAGATGAGCTTTGTCAGTGGGAGAGACTAATAAGTACAACAGTCATTAAAGGAGCCCCTCTGAATTTTCTGAAGTTCAAAATACCCCTGGCAATGACTGAATGGGACAATGCCCCTGGACAGAGAAGGCAATGTAGCTTCCTTCCCTTGAGTCTCGCTTTCCTCTCTCAGCTGTTTATAAGGAGTCACTGGCATAGAATGAACTTTGTGCCATTGTTTCTAATCAGGACAGTCATATGCAAATCTGCAAGGCCAGGGAACAGTGTTGTCAGGCCTCTTGGGAGGATCTTGGGCAGCAATAACAATCCAAGCTTCAAACTCCCCAGGATAAGATCACACCATCTTCTCCCAGAGCATCAACCCACAAGTACTGGTTCCACTCCAGTTGCCTACAAGAAGCTTCCAGCCCTGTTAGCCCTGCAGAGAGCTTTTCTTCTCCAGAACAGCCCTGTGGACTTGCATTCCTTGGGTGTCCTTGGCCCACAGTAGCCTTGGAGAGTGAAGGCGGTGGTGGAGGACTGGAGCTGTTTTTCCACATCCTCCACAGAAGCTGGACACAAAGCCTGGACTGTCAGGGTGCAGGATGCAGAGCAGGATCTCAGCACTGGGAGGTGGTGGAGAAGCTCAGTGAGTGTCTGTGCCATCTGAGCAAGGCTCACCTTGCTGAGGGGACTCCCAGAGCACAGAGCAATTAATAGATGTTATTTTAGCTGCTCTGAGGTGTATGTTTTACCTGCCCAAAGCTCTGCTTTAAAATCAAGCTCTGCATCGTATCATTAGAGCTCTTCTTCCACAGTTTAACAGGCAGCTGCCTGACTAAACAGTCACCAGCAGGGAATAATCAGGGAATAATCAGGTAATGATGCTTTTTCCTGGGGGTCCTGTTCCTGAGCAGCTTGTCTTATCCAACACTGATTTAGGAAAAGAGACATGAAAATCATTGTTAAAAAATTTAGAGCCAACACAAAAGTTGGAATGATAGTGTCTAATGAGGATGGGAGATCACAGATACAGAAAAGCCAACTTGGCTTTGAGCATTAGATGTAAAGCACAAACACAAAAATAAGGGAAGCCTTACAAGTGTCTCAAAAGAGGCACTAAAACTGGTGCACGCAGTCCCTGGAGTCAAGGATCATCCAGATGAAATTCCTGAGGTCTTTCCATGTGCCACCCGGCCCCAACAGTGGGAGCTGTGGAGGTGTCTCACTGACAGTCTGTGGCCCATTGCTGTGCCTGTTAGGGGACTCAGAGCCTCTGCAAAGTTTCCTGTCCATCTCCTGGTGCTCCATGTTTCCAAGATGAGAGTTCCCAGCTCCTCAGGGTCCCAAACTTCCCCCGAACTACAGGTATGGAAAGGGTATTTTTATATGACCTGTTTCCAGAGGAACAGTATTCTCCTGCTCACAGGAGTTATCTGTCATCTCTCTGCACCAGCCAAGCTAAATGAGCCAAATTTATCCCAGTGAGGAATTCAGTTCTTGCTTATAAAATTGGAAACACAGTGGGAGTCCTCTGATGCAGTGCTGGCACCCAAAATGTGGGCAGGCTCCCCAGCTGGGGCTGTGTCTCAGAAAGCAAAGAGACACCCAGAAACCATCCTGGGCAACCTTCAGCACCCCCCTGGGTGGGGCGGGGGCTCCTGTGGGAACACCTCTCTCTGCCCTGACTCTGGAGAGGGAACACAGACAGTTCAAATGTGACATGTGGCTGTTTGGTGGTGGAAATGGCTTCGGCTCAAATGGTGAAATCAATCTCACTCCTGACTAAGGAGGTGAAATGGAGCATGAGTTTGCTCACCCATGGCTGCAGCAGATGATTTAGGGGGGGATGAGGTGATCCCTGAGCCCTCCTACCAGGCTCTGTCATTCTATGCCTCTGGATGATGGAGTCATCCTTCTTTCAGCTCTCTCCCTATTTTATGCATCTCCCAATGCTTCAGGAAGCAGTGCTTAATCCTGCGTGTCCCTCCACTCTCTGCTCTCTGGGTTGGAGGGCTCCCTCCTGTCTCCTCCTTTCATGGAGCTCACTTAGGAAACATAAATATGACAAATGAGCATTATCCTCTTCCCAGTCCTTGGTGGATTTGCTGCTTTCACTCTGCTACACCATTAGTGCCCTCCCTTCTGCATTAACCAGCCCTTCCTGAGCCTCAGAACCTTTCCAGGGCTGTTAAAAATATTTGTGAGTCCTACAGCACAACAAGCACAAACTGCTCCTCGGCCCTTCCACAGGTGTGCTGGTTTAAAGGTAAACCTGTAGAAGAAACAAATCACACACAAAAAAGATTATAACTCAGAGTTACAATTTAATAAAAATATTACAATAAATACAATGACACAAAGAGAAATTGGGTTTAACCCCCAAACCCCAGCAGTGGAACCCAGCCCCCTGGGGCACAAACAGAGTGGGGTTTGGTGGCCCCTGTGCTGAGCCCCACGTGGTTCCCCCGAGTGCAAAGGAAAAGGAAGGGACAAACCTGTTGGTGCAGATGATGGCACAGTCTGGTCCAAAGTTGTGGTCTCCTCCTGATGAGGTTCTGCTCCTCCTCTGGATCCAGTGAGTGGTCCCACAAGTCCCCAAACCCCAAGACTCTCCCCTCAGATCCAGGTGGGAGCACCCAGTACCTTCCCCAGGGCAGGGAGTTCCAGAGTGGGGGATGTGACTCTGGGAGTCAGGGGGGATTTTGGAATGGTTGCTGGCCCCTGAGCAGAGCTGAGCCCTCAGGGGGGTGTGGAGGTGCCAAGGAGTCCCTGCAGGGGAGTTCTCCCAGCTCCTCTGCCAGGCTTCTTTCCCAGCCAGCTGCCAGGCTGAGGGCTCAGCTGTGCCATTGGGAAGAGTTGCTGGGCAATGGCCCAGAGGGTTTAGAATGCCCAGCTTTGGTCACACCCACACAGTGATGAACCTGGTCCTGGCTGCTGAACCAGGACAACAGATTACCCATGAAATAAAGTTAATTTTAGGAGCATCACACCAGATCCAACAGGCTGAGAGGTGATGCTGCAGCTCCAACCACAGCAAGGCTCAGCATCGATTTAGAGAAGGCACCTGCACATAATCACACATGTGTAGCACAAAGATACATGTATGTGCACACACATGTACAGGTGTGTCCCTGGATCCCAGGCTCACCAGTTGCTGCAATGTGGACATCTGAGACTCTGAGGCCACAGGGACCTCCAGTTGTTGATACACCCCTCAAAATGAAGTCCTTCACCCTGGTAAAGAGTTAGAAATGGAATTCAATACAAAGACAGGACATGGCCCACACAGCAGCCACCCAATGACTCGTGACATGTATCCCCTTATTCCTCTGTGTTCCCAGACTTGTTCCTACCCAAATCACTTGGATACCTCCTTTCCCAACCTGTATTTGCTCTCCAAACACCCCATAATAAGTGGATTGCCCAAAAGCCCTTTCCCTGCATACCGCGGTGTGTACCACACCCTTGGGGTCCCAAAGGTGCTCTGGCAGTAACTCACTATGGAGGGTTTCCCCCCTGGACCACATGGGCAGGAGGGGCCCAGAGATGCTGTCTCTTCCCTGAGTCCGTAAACTGGATTTCTGGCTGCCTTTGTACCCCTGTGCTCCTCTGGGATTGTGGAGATGAGCCTGGAATGGGCTGCTGGCTCCTGGGAGGGCCTGGGAGCAGCTGGGCCAGGGGGTTATTTGGGCTGCCCCACCTCTTTGTCTCTCTGGGCCCCTTTGTGGGGGTGCAGATGAGTTTTTACCACCTAAGCCAGCAATTAACACGAAGTATAATCTTGGCATCAAAACACATTTTCCCTTCCACCCTCAGCTCCCTTCTGTCAGTTTTGGAGCCCTTGGCACTCCAGAAACACTTTCTGTATTTTAATGATACTCTTTTAAGATGGCACACACACCCCCTTTACCCTGCTGGAGAAGTTCAATTTTTCCCTTTGCTGCTCACAGAATCGCACATCCTTTCTGTCCGAGTCTCTCATCAGACACCTTAAACCAGGCTTTGTGTTGGCTGTAACCTGTTCAACCTCTAATTCCTCCTTTCAAATCCTTTTGCCTTGTTCCCAGCTTGGACACAGCTGTGAGAGATGGTGGGGAAGGTGGGAAGTGGAGCCTGTGTCCTCTGAATTCCCCTCCCTGTTCTGCAGGGGAAGGTGGAGGCACAGATGCCCTGGGTGGGGTTCTTAGGGCAATGGTTATTGTCGCTGAGCTTGGAGATTATGAGGAAGCTCAAGCAATTCCTGTGGAATCTGTTTTTATACAAAAATACCTGTTACTGTGTGCTTAAACTAACCCCTTAACATTTGTGTTCTCTTAGGTGAAGGGGATCAGTCCTGGGAGAAAGAGGCAGGAGGAAACACTAGAAAGGTGGAGACCTGAAATGGCAGATCTTGTTCTTGTGGAGATTCTGAATTGAGCCTGTGCAGAGCAGGGTCTGGGAAAGGAGTGGGGCTGAGAAAAGCCCCTTGGTGCAGCATTTTGACTCTGGTACATGAGGGGAAAACCCAAAAGGCTTCAAGACCTCATGATAAGAAAGACATTGAGTGCTTGGAGCGTGTCCAGGGCAGGGAATGGAGCTGGGAAGGGACTGGAGCAGCAGGAGCAGCTGAGGGAGCTGGGGGGGCTCAGCCTGGAGAAAAGGAGGCTCAGGGGGGACCTTCTGGCTCTGCAATCCCTGCCAGGAGGGGGAGCCGTGGGGAGGTCGGGCTTTGCTCCAGGGAACAGGGACAGGAGCAGAGGGAACAGCCTCAGGCTGGGCCAGGAGATGTTTAGGTTGGATATTGGGGAAAATTTTTCCATAGCATTTAAACAAGGGATGAAGGGCAGTGGTGGAATCCTCATCTTTGGAAGTGTTCAAAGAATTTTTGGATGTGACACTTGGGGACGTGGTTTAGTGGTGAACCGGATGGTGCTGGCCACACAGTTGGACTTGATGACATTAAACATCTTTTCCAGCCTTAACTATTCTGTGGTTTTATGAGACTATGAGACTGCTCAGCCTGCTGGAGTTCACTCCAGGGAGGGCACTTGGAAAGTGTCCTCCCAGCCTCAGGTCCAGAGGGCACCCCTGGGACGGGCACAGGGTGAGTGGGCACAGTCAGGAGTGTCACATCTCAAACATCTCTTCCTTCCCCTGCCTGGAGGTTTTTCTCCCTAAGGAAGGACTCAGCATCTCCTGCCCAGTCCAGTGGGCTGGTCCTCTCCAGCTGCAGCTCTGGGGGCACCTCTGACCCTTAAACACCCTCTGCTCCCCCCCTGCCCACACTTGTCCTCTCCTTTTCACTTGTGCTCAGTCTTTACCTTTCTCTCCCTCTCCCTTGACCTTTCTGCTTCTATTTCTGCAGTAGCTGCTGTTAAATGTTAACAATTCCAAGTGACAACCAACCACTGGGCTGTATCCAAGAAAATGCTGCTTATTTAAAATCTCAGGGCAAAACAGTCCCAGGGAAATCAGACAGTGATCTGATGCCATCCTTACCAATTCCACAACCTGCTACATTCCCAAGAATGCCTCTTTCCACAGCATTTGGCTGAAATGGGAGCAGCCCAGCACACAATAATGTAACCCCCTGAATTATGTTTTTAATAGGAAGCATTCAGCCAGGAGAAGAAAACCCCAAGCATTGAATCTATAAATTATTTAATTTAAAAAGAGAACAAGACATCTTTGGCCAGAAATAAGCAAAATGCCTTCTCATAAGCTTTCTGCTGAAATCTCCTGGTGTGCTCCCAACTCACTGACAGGCTGCCTTGAATTGTTGCTTCAATTCTTGTTTTGGTTGTCACTACTCTCAATTATTTTTAAAAAGGACCTATAATAGATTTATATTTCTCTGATTTTATTAGACAGTAAAAAAAGAGAAGCCTGAGCTGCAGCAGTTAAATAATTTATGACCTTTGCTAGAGGGGCAAGAAGACCTAAAACAAAAATATAATGTGTGCATTGAAAAGGAAGGGTTTGGATCTCATTGTTTTTCTTGCCCACTGGTTTTGCTCGGTGCCATTTGAAGATATATATATATATTCAATGGAGAAGCTTCATCCCAATCACCCAGGTACTTATTATCATCAAATCCTCAGCACCAATTCCGAGCTGGAGCTGCTCTTTGCTGCAATTTCATGGTGCTGAGGCAGAGCTGCAGGAGGAGGTGGGTGCAGTTTCTCACATGAGAAGCTATTTATTGGAGGCACTGCACTTAAGCATTAAGAGATGATGTTTCTTTGCCATGCAGCTCTGAAAATCAATATGTTCCCCTACAGTTCCTCCAATTCTATCATTAACTCTCCGTTAAACAGCCTCTGAGCATTGCTGAGCTTCACCAGCCCAGAACTGCCTCCTGTGCCTTCATTTCCTCCTGCTGAGCCTTCCACTGAGGCTCTGAATTGTTTTGGACATCTGCTGTTACAAGGGAACTCTTCAGCCTGGCCTAACATCCCTCCAGGGGCTGAGTTCCCAAAGATAACAGCAGTGCAGCACTTGGCTGGCGCTCGAAAGATCTGAAGGTATTTTCTTTTTGGTGCCCAGAAATGCCAAAGTCAAACTCCAGCCTGTGGACTTTTGTTCATGCTGCAGCTGAGAAGACAAAAATACAACTAAGAGGACAGTAACAGCTTTAATCTGAAAAAGGGTAGGTTGAGATTAGATACTGGGAAGAAGTTCTTGTCTGTGAGGGTAGGGAGGCCCTGGCACAGGTTGGGCAGAGAAGCTGTGGCTGCCCCATCCCTGGAAGTGTCCAAGGTCAGGTTGGACAGGGCTTGGAGCAACCTGGGCTGGTGGAAGGTGTCCCTGCACATGGCAGGGCATGGAATGAGATAAGCTTTAAAGTCCTTTCCCACAAACCACTCAATGATTCCATCACTCCATCATTCCATGACATAGATCCACCTGGTGACTTTGCTGGTTTTGGTGGACAGCACCATATGGAATAAACATCCATAATAAGCAAATATTTCACACTGTGCTTCAAAGCTACAGCTTTCCTGTCCATAGGGCTTAGTGGCTGATTTAATTTGCCAGCAGGAATAATTTATTCCTCCTAAATACATATTTTATCTCTCATTCTTGTTGACACCTCTCCTGTTCTATCTGCCTTGATAAGTCCCAAGTCTTTGACACGTCTTAGAGCAATGAGTTCTGCAGTTAATTATCTATTGTGGAAACCAATTACAATAAAACAAACAAAATCCAGTCCTTGCTTCTGCCCAATCCTCTTCATTAGTCTTCAATCTGATATGTGTCAATAAAATATAATTCTGTACAAGCCAGAGTCAAGATTCTGAGCACACCCACTTGTCCTGCAGTTTGCTTAATGTGATGTGCCCAGATTTCATCTCCTTCTAGATATGGAGGTCTTGTTGCTGTTTCCCAAGCCTCTAATCATTATGTTTGCTGTTCCTGCAGCCTCTTCTGTTCTTCCCCCAGCCTTTATCAGCTCACTTTCCAGCAGAGTTCAAGATGAGGTCATGCATTGTCATTGTTAAAGTAGGATTTTCCTTTGGTGGTTGTTTTTTTTAGGCCACGGCTTCCTGTGCCACTGAAAGAATTGCACAGATCATGGGATACAAGGCTTAAAGGAGCCTCGGGAGATCATTTAATCTCCCACTTGAACTGAAGCACAGCCAGGGACCAACCCTTAATAGATGGATTAATAGGGTTCTCCCCTGCAGTTGTGCCTGGATAATTGTCACTGGGCTCCTGCACTTCTCTCTCTGGATGGGGAGAAGGGTTTTCATTATTATGGTACTCAAATATCTTTTATGCAAAACCAACTGTTCATTTTTTGCCCTTTTACCCTGCACAAGGTGGACATCAAGCTGCTATTCATCTCCAGCATCTTCATCTCCATGTTGTAGGGGACTGGAAGGTCTTTCCTCATGTGCCCTCTTTTCTAGAAGGGAAAATTTACCAATTCCTTACTGATTTCTCCACATGGAACTTATTTCTTCTGGTTTCCCACCAAGGTGCCAGCATGAATATTGAAATCCACTGACAGGAAAAGCGCCAGCACAAAGCTGATGATCTCCCATCCCTTAATGTCTCCTGCTGCTGCAATCCAAGGTCAGGTTTATGTTCCTGGCTGCTGTTCATCTGCTTATCTTCAGGAACTGGAGGGACAGGACAAGGACAATGATCCTAAACTGACAGAGAGTAGGTTTAGGTGGTATATTAGGAAGAAATTGTTCCCTGTGAGGGTGGGCAGGCCCTGGCACAGATTGCCCAGAGGAGCTGTGGCTGCCCCATCCCTGGAAGTGTCCAAGGCCAGGTTGGACAGGGCTTGGAGCAACCTGGGCTGGTGGGAAGTGTCTCTGCCTGTGATTCCATGATTCCAGGATTATCCTGAGCAGAGGCACCACACAGAGTTTGTGGCAGACTCTGACTCTGAGCTTGGGCTGTGCTGCTCTAACTCTCCCCCATACTGTATTTGTACATCTGATCTCTCCTTCATCCAAATGTATGTGCCTGAAACTTGGCTCCAGCAGTGGAGTTTCTGCTCCCATGTTCCTGGCAGCCCATTTGTTTCTCCCTGCTGCAGATTGCTTCCCCTACAGACACAGCCTGTGGGGCTGTGCTGTGAACCAGAGCAGGAGCTGAACCACCATCCATGTCACACTTTACAAATAAAGAAGAGCTATTTTTATTCGGAGTTGTCTCAGGGAGCTGTTTTGTCATGCAGCCCCACAAACAGTTGATCATCACACCTAAAAGGGCAGCAAACTTACACTAAGACAGAAATGAGCAGATTGGAGGCAGGGAGAGGGACAGCAAATTCCCATCCCACCTTTGATGGCAAGGGTGACCTCACCTGCCCAAGTCCCAGCAGACTGAGCTGTTTGCATTTGTCTCTGTTGAATTGGATTGCAATTATTTTGGGTCATGCCTCCAATTCACCAGGATCATGTTTAGGTCTCATCCCACTCTCCAGAGCCCTTTGAAATCTTCCCAGTGTTTGTGTCTCAGAACCTCCAGAACAATTCCTGGCTGTTATCTCCCCTCAGAGCTGCCGAGATAGGCTGTGAGTGAACTCTACAGAAACCTGAGAAGACACCAGAGGTGACAGCATTAAAAAGACTTGTGCAATTCACATTTTTATCCTGTGAAGTGTTTGGCACATTTACAAAGCTCACAAGGTGCTAAGGTTACCAGTCATCTACCAGAGCAGACAGGGAACACTTCAGGATGAGTTGAAAGGATTTCCTGCCAAGAGCAGGAGACAGGTGGCCCCCCAATGCGACAGAGATGTCCCCAGAAGATGATGGACACAAGGGCTGAGGCAATTCCATCACTGGAGGGCTGGAGGGAATGTGTCAGGTATGACTCTTCCTGCTTTGGGGGAAGATGGACACACAACTCCTCCAGCTCCTTCCCAGGCCTGCTTTTCTAAGAAATACATTTGCTTAAGAATAGGGGAAGAAAATTTGATGGATTATCTAAGTGTTACCTTGGGGATGGGCCAGTTGGAGACCTTTGCCACACAACAGTTTCCTACAGTGACAAACTCCTTGTAAAGGAGCTTTATGGGGTGAAAATACACATTTCCCATGTAGCTCAATACAAATTCAGTTGTGGTTTGTGTTTTATTTCTAGTCATCTTTCTGTTTCCAAATGGGGTAAATACTCCTCTGACCTTCCCCTGACATTAATGATGTTCTTGTGCTCAAAGCCCATCCTGGTGTCACAGCTGCTGCTGGAACAGGAGCCTGGAATGCTCCAAAGGGCACAGGGATTGCCCTGAGGAAGGGTCAGAGAGCTGCAGGGTGAGGAGGTGGATTTTCACACTCTTGAAGGTCAAGAAAAGGTCTGGATTGATAAATACAAGGTTTGGGGAGGAAACAAGCACAAATCTGCTCTTTTTCCAACAAGCAGCAATCAAGGGGTCCATCTCACCTGCCAAGACATGGCGTGAGCTTCCAGAACATGTTGTGCCAATTTTCACAGAATCACTGAGGTTTGAAAAGATCTCCAAGATCATCAAGTCCACCCTGTACCTGATGTCCACCTTGTCATCCAGTCCAAAGCACTTAGTGCCAGATCCAGTCATTCCTTGGCCACCTCCAGGGGTGGGGACTCCAAAGTCCCTGGGCAGCCCCTTCCAAAGGTTCGTGTCCATATTGAATGAGAGGCAAACATGTTTTGAGAGGAAAGTCTTCTGAGACACATTCTAATTAGAGATCACTTAAGACTTTACATATTTATAGCAACCAACCAACGTGTTGCACTGGTATCCTTTGGAATGTTTTAGTTTTAGCTAGGAAGCAAATCCAGTCTCCTAACTGAGGGCACACAAAGCTACCACATAGAAAATGAGCTGTGGAAACAGTGGCCTTGAGGAAACCGCCTCTTCAGGTAAAGTGAACATGTAGACTGCAATAGAAGGGGGTCTGTGACCCACCTCTTCCCAGCAGGAGCTGCACTACAGCTTCTGTGCAAACCCCAGGCCATCAGAAGTACATGGTGACAGAATCCCTGTCAGAGCAGGACTGTGCTGGGCAGGCCTCCTGTCTGTCAGGGAGCCCTTCGCTCTGCCTGGAAACCCATTATAGACATTCCATGGATTTCTTGTGTTCTGCTCTTGAGTTCTTGATCCTCTGAGGCCTCAGCGTAACATTAGTGACCTGTTCTGCCTTAAAAGCTCCAAGAGAAAGCTGCTGAGAACCTTCAGCACAGGCCAGAGAGAGCCTCAAACTGGGCTGGACCACCAAGGAGCAGAATCACAGAACCTCAGAATATGCTGAACTGGAAAGGACCCACAAAGATTATTGAGTCCAACTCCTGGCCCTGCACAGGACAATCCCCAAGAGTCCCATCCTGAGCCTCAGAGCATCATCCAAACCCTCCTGGAGCTCTGGCAGCTTTGGGGCTGTGCCCACTGCCCTGGGGAGCCTGCTCAGTGCCCACCACCCTCTGGGGGAAGAGCCTTTCCCCGAGATCCAATGTTGTCAGGGTAGTTTATCCCCCTGGTATTGTTTCCTGAAGCTCATTTCCCCCTGGCACAGCTCCATTCTGCCAGGTGGGACTGTGCCAGAGCCAGGGGCTGTCTCACCTCCTGCTTATCCCATCCCCTGGCCCAGTTGTCCTGCCAAAGGGAGGAAATTATATTGTTTCAATATGAATTGTTTCTTGTCAAATCCGTGTGGGCTCTTCTCTTATTACCTTATTATCCTCCAGGTGCTTCTAAACCACTGCTTAACTGCTTATTGCAGGATTTCTGCAGCTATCAGGTTACACTGACCTGTCTGTGTGTCCCCGGGTTCTTCAGCCACTCCTTTTTAATGACAGATGTTATATTTATTCCCTCCCAATCTTCTGTGAGGTCACTGCTCCTCTGTTGCTTTCAGAAGTAAAGGGTGAAGATCCAGCACTCTGCAATAAACTCTGATTTTCTTCCTCTCTTCAAATTAATTGCATCAATAATTGGTAAAAAGATAACATTTTTTTATAAGCAAGGGATGCACTGGCTCCTTAAGCTTTCTCCATATCATCTATTATTTACTCTGTGTGGGATTATCCAAGGATTTATTTCATTTTCCTATTCATATAGGATAATAAATCCAAGGGTTTATTTCATTTTCCATCTTTATTTCATTTCATACCTTCTGCTAATTTATTTTCACATTTAGTTTCCACTCATGATACATTTTTTTCCCGTTTCCAAATCCCTGAAAATCACCCGGTGCAATTTTTTCCATTACAATTATTTTTTCCCCCTGCATTAAGGTCTTTTGCTAATTATTTTCTGTAAGTACCTGCTCTCCTTCATTCCTGTTTTACTTGTCCTCTTTTTCCATGAAATCATATTCACCAAACCTCTTGAGTTTCCTTCCTTGGAGTTTCCAGTCCCAAGTGTCTTTTAAAGGGTTACACATTATTAATACTAAAATCTTCTGAGGTGAGATTTTAAATCATCCAGAAGAACCTCAGCTTTCAGGTCCTCTCACCCCCCCTTGCTACAAGTGTTGGCAAGCCAGGCTGCAGGATTCTCCCAAGGACATTCCAAATGTGCTGGCAAGACTCAAGGGTCATTTTTTTCTTTGGACCATTTTTATTTCAAGTTTTTAAATGTATTTTCCATTTATTCATTGGATGCAGAGTGAGCTACACAAAAAGGGCTAGAAATGACCAATTATTACACCTGTTGCAGGCCAACTGTAGAAAGCTTGGAGATCTTGGAAAACCAGCTTCCTCTTCCCTGTTGTTTCTTTGCCAAGTATTTTGTGATCTGCATGAGCAGAACATCAGCAGAACATTCTGTCTGCACAAAGTCCATCCTCTCCTCACAGTGAGAGCCTTCCTGGCTGCGGGGGAGCTGCTCCTTTGCAGCTCTCTGGTAAATGCCTTCAGCAACCTCCTCAGTCACATTTACTACTGAGGTATCCATAGACTTGTCCTACTCTGCTTGAGTGGCCTCCTGCTTGGCCCAGACCTTCAGGGGCTCAGTCATTTTGTGCCATCAGCCCATTTTTGTGGTCACTTGTAGTCACACAAGCAGCAAGACCATTCATTTCCTAATTCATTATGAAGACAACAAAATCCTTTCTCAAATGGCAGAAGCTTCCTAAGAAATGCTCTCTGATCTGGTGTTCCCAGAGGCTCTTCCTTCTGCAAGGGTGGTTTGGGACAGGGTAGAGCAGGTGGATCCTTCCAAAATCATGTTGCAGTGTCTGCTCAGAGAGCTTTGAACTCCTACACACAGGGGGGCCCTTTGCAGCATCAAGAGCACTTTGCTTGGGGACAGCATCTCTATTCCATCCCTGTCACAACTCCACTTGCCAGAGTGGGAGAATAAGTTTTAAAGAAGAAAAAGGGTCTCTTCTGTGCGGTGTGGAGGGAAAGGGAGAAGGGTTTCTCTGCTATCCCCTCTGTTCCATGGGGGCAGAGAAGGGAGGGAGAAACAAGAGTTCCAGGCAGATGTAAGACAGAGAGAATTCAGTTTATTCAAAACATCCACAGGTATGAACAGACCTTGGGGGCGGTCCCCTGGTCTGGCTAGATTGGGTGAAAACTGAGGGAGAGGCGGGGTCAAAGGTCTCTTAGCCAATAGAACTGGGACAGGGGCAGGGCTGGCTGGGGCCCTGGCACTGCCCCTTCCCAGCCACGAGGCACAGAGACTCACACAGGGTTTCCTACCCTGGAGTCGCAGGGGCAGTGAGGGGAGGGGAGCGGGGCCTCCGACCATGGGAGCTCTTGGGTACGGGGAGCCCTGCTGGGGCCAGGACAAGGCAATCTAACTTAATGTCTGGGTCCTCAAGAGAACAAAAGGGCTCCAGGGAACACAAAGAAGGCTGGCTCGGGGGATACAATGGACAGGGTGTGGTAGTCATCAACCCAGCACAGACAGGGTAACAGAACTAAGCAGGGCAACAGAACCAGAAAAACTGCTTTTTAAAACTTCCAACTGCCAGTCTCTGAGTTGACCAAGGTATTTGTCCAGTGCTGGTCCTGGACTTCATTTCAGCATCTTCCTACATGGGAGAGAGGATGAGAGGATGAGAAGATGCAGAAGGTGAGAGGATCAGAGGATGCAGAGTGTGAGAGGATGCAGAGGGTGAGAGGATGAGAAGATGCAGAGGATGCAGAGTGTGAGAGGATGCAGAAGGTGGGAGGATGAGAGGACGCAGAGGATGCAAAGGGTGAGAGGATGAGAGGATGCAGAGTGTGAGAGGATGCAGAAGGTGAGAGGATGCAGAGGATCCTGACACTGGAGAAACCACAGGGAAAGCAATGGAGTCTGGTGACTGGATAGGGAGAAGCAGCAAATTCAGCTCCCCAGAATGAGGGTTCCTTCCCTACTTTGAGACCCATCAGCCTGAACACTCCTTCTACACCCCCAATTTGTGCCCACATCCATGAGGAAGAGCAGTGTGCTCCAAGAGCAGCACTGTAACTTTGTATTTCTGTTTGTTTTCCTGATATCCTGGACCTATACCTTGGTCCAATTTTCTGATGCCAGTAAAGGGACCAAAGCAAGGTACAAGCAGTGCTGTTCAGCATGTTCCAGCCTGTCTCTCTGAGCAGCTTACAGTTCCTCACAGATACACCTTGAAAATCAAATCTTCCCCTGATTTTCATGGGATGAGTTTGTGGCAGAAAAGCAGGAAGAAAACACACTGGAAACTTGAATTTGAAGGATTTCAGTGGGATCTGCACTCCCTGGGCAAAGAGATCTGTGTGAAGCACAGTGAGGGAAGATCCTGGAAGGATTCAGCCAGATGGAACCAGGCAACTTCCCATGCAAAAAGCCATGACAAAGTGGGTTTCATCTCTGGCTGTAACACTTTTCAGTGGGATAGTGCTGGTTTAAAGGTAAACGGGCAGGAGAAACAAACCCAACATGAAAGAGATTGTAAGTCAGAGCTACAATTTAATAAAAATATTACAATAAATACAATGACACAAAGAGAAATTGGGTTTAACCCATAAAACCCAGCAGTGGAACCCAGCCCCCTGGGGCACAAACACAGTGGGGTTTGGTGGCCCCTGTGCTGAGCCCCACGTGGTTCCCCCGAGTCCAAAAGAAAAGGAAGGGACAAAGCTGTTGGTGCAGATGATGGCACAGTCTGGTGGAGAGTGGTGGGCTCCTCCTGTCCAGGTTCTGCTCCTCCTCTGGATCCAGTGAGTGGTCCCAGAAGTCACAAAACCCCATGACTCCATCCCATCAGGTGCAGGTGGGAGCCCCCAGTCCCTCCCCCAGGGCAGGGAGTTCCAGAGTGGGGGATGTGACTCTGGGAGTCAGGGGGGATTTTGGAATGGTTGCTGGCCCCTGAACAGAGCTGAGCCCTCAGGTGGGTGTGGAGGTGCCAAGGAGTCCCTGGAGGGGAGTTCTCCCAGCTCCTCTGCCAGGCTTCTTTCCCAGCCAGCTGCCAGGCTGAGGGCTCAGCTGTGCCCTGGGCAGCTGCTGCCAATGGGCCATTGGGAACAGTTCATGAGAGATTACACAGAGGGTTTAGAACGCCCAGCTTTGGTCACACCCATACAGGGATAAACGGGTCCTGGCTGCTGAACTAGGACAGGGATATTCATATCCTTAAACATTGTTGTGGTTATTTAACATTAAAAGCAAACCAAACTCAAAACCTGATAGGACTCTGGGGTAAAGGAAGTGTAGGTGTGTGAGAAGTGTATCCTGCCTTTGTTTGGAGTTGATATGAAAGCAGAAGGTGCAACATCAATGCTTAATAAAGATGACAAAGGGAAAACAGTTCAATGGTCATTGAAATTATTCCCTGAAAAATATTTGTAGGTGCAGATTTTGTCATGGGGCTTTGTGAGCTTGGCAAACAAAGCACTGGCCCTGCAGGACTCTCTAGCTAAAATCCATGAGAGTGGATCTGGATTAGCACATCAGCAGGAGCAGGGCAAGGTAAAATGTGGAAAATATTAATTCTGTGCAGGACTGAGGAGTCTGATGGAAACAAAGTGAGTGTGAAATTCCACAGCAGTACAAAGGCAGCATCTGGCCAGGAGCTGGATTTTATTCCAAAGATATCTTTCTATCTCAGGGAGTAATTGGAGGAACTGTTGCTGGAGGGTGTATTCCATCTCCTGCACAGGCTGCCTGCATGGAGATATTTCTGTCCAGGCATCTTTCAATGACCTCAAGGCTCAAACTCTACAACTTCAGGTCGATATCTAATAATTTTTCTTACTTATGCACATCTAGAGAGTAAATTATTTTCTAACGTTAAAAATCAGCTTTCCTCTCATCTTTGTCTCTGCAATAAATAACTGTTAAGTCAGTCTAGTAGCCACTTATAGTAGTAAAAGAGATAAAATATCTACAAAATAGTTTAATACAACAAGCCCTTTTGAAAGGGAAAAGAAAAGTGAGTCTTGCTGGTGATGGATTCAGCTTCTGGGAAATGGTGGGATTTGCAATTATTTTCACTTACTACCTGCAGCACTCTCAGACTTTTGCTTTGTGTTTGAATGGGTTTCCTGGAGACAAGGCCTGATCAGAGGATCCTCCTTCCTGGAGCAGTAGCTCCTGCAGATGCAAAAGAGGATAAAAGCTGGGGAAGAACAGGGATGCTGGAGCAGGAGGTTCTGCCTGGAATGAGGCCAAACAACTCCAACAATGCCTTGTGAGCTGAAGGTGTGGCAGAGCTGGGAAAGTGTCCTTGTCTCAATGTGCTGAGCTGGCACAGCTGCCCTGGGACCACCTGACTGGCAGTCCAGTGCTTTGTACCATGAAAGTCCAGCCCCACTTTCAAACAGCAGGTTCTTCCAACATTCCCTTCCTGGGGCGGGGTGTGGAGATTCCTCCCTCAGGTGGGGACCCCTCAAGGTCACTCCTGAAGGCTGAGCCAAAGAGGTTGGCCCACAGTCCTTGGTTTGGGAGAGTGACATCAATCTCCACTTAATAATTGTTAGGATCTTTCCAGCTTTAATATAATAGCTTTGAGATCATTGCTTTGATGTAATGCCCTATACTGCACTATACTGGTAGGCTTAGCTTCTCTATTGTGTAGTAAATAATTGTGACAAAGATATTTTTGTCTGATAATTCATCACAATAAACGAATGAATAAAAAATAGACAAATAATAAAACATTTGATATTACTGTATATGGTTCCCACCTTTACTCCTGTGTGATGGGTTTGATCCATGGCTTCCTCAGTAACTAGGAGCAACTAAGGAAGTGGCCAAACCTGAGACATCCTGCAAGAAAACGTTGTACAAAGGTTCAATCCCACCTCTGGAATTCCTTGGCCTTAAAGCCTTGCCGGAGTCTGGGGCTGGGATTGGATCCAGCTGCACCTGGATCCTCTCTGAGAAGAGTTTGGAAAGCCAAGGGGTCCTTTCTGCACCTTGTGACTCAACAGGAGCTTCTCTAACAAACTTTGTCGAAGCTCCCACTCCACCCATGACAGAGACCTCCCCAGGGTGTCCTTGGAGGTTCTGGGGATTTGCAGCACAGGGACCTTCTGCAAGTGGTGTCCTTGTATCCAGTGAATACTCTGAATGGCTGGTTCATCCCTGGCTTTGCTTGTTTCTTGAAGATTCCCACTGAATTTTAGCCTCTGCAGCATCCAGTGCTGGAGAGGCCGTAGTTTATCTTCTGATGGGTGTGAGTCTGGCACGTGCATCCCACCCTGCTGCCCCTTGGTTCCAACTTATCCATTTACCCTTTGCACTGTTCTTCCAAATCTGCATTATTTCCCTCTCACAAATTCAATTTTCAAATTGAGATTATTTATTATGCCCCTTGTTCCAGACTTGTGCACACATTTCTCCCCCTTAGCCTTTCCCAACACAGCCCTGTCCAAGGCCATCACAGTGTTCAGGACCCAGTTACACCAGGGATTCACCCTGTGCTTTCAGTTTGGGCCTCTTTGCCTTTCTTAGAACATTCCAACTCCCATTTCCTTTCTCTCTGATTGAGTTGGTATTTCTACAGGACCATCTGTTACAAAACTCTGAATCTCTTTGGATGCCCTGACTTCAAAACTCTTCCCTGTGCACTAACAGGGAGCTCAAACCCGTCATTGTGGATGTAACTGTGGGGCTCTTGTCCTTCTGGTGTGCAGTTCTCTGTCTACCTGAGCCAAGTCCCAGCTCTCATTCTCTCCTGGAGTCAGTGCTGGCAGCTTTTGCTGTGAGGATTTGCAGTCAACCTTTCCCTCCCTCCCTCCTTCCCTCCCTCCCTCCTTTCATTCCTTCTCTCTCTTCATTCCTCCCTTCCCCTCTTTCTCTATTTCCTTCTTTCATGACTTCCCTTCCTTTTCCTTTTTTTCTCCTTTTTTCTTTTTTTCTTTATTCTTTCTCTTTCTTAATTTGACAAATTCTACCTATGTATGTTTTTTGTCTTCTAGACAGGTGTGGGCTTTGGTTTGTGTTTGCTTTCATTTTGTTGGTTTTTTTTTCCTTTTCATTTCTTATTTCTACACTTCCATTTACTTTCATTTTCTCTTTATTTCAAGGGATTCTCATCCTCCTAAATCAAGATCTAGTGCTTTCATTTTTTTCCAGCATGGAAAGGGAAAAAAATCTCCAAGAATTTTGCTCTTCAGGCAGCTTCCAGACACATATGGTGGGAATGATGTATGATCTGAGTTATGAGCCCGTGTTTAATAGACAAGATTTTCTCTTCAGCCTGTGGCTGTGACTTGGATGTCCCATTGCTGTGCTCCCCTGGGTCTGGCTGTGCTGGAGGTGACATGAGAGTCACCATAAGCAGCTGATTTTTGCTACTATCAAGAAATATATTTATTTTCCAGATGATAACTACCGTTCTCTTTTTCACTTAAGTTTCCCTTCTAAACAAATCTTGTGCTTTTGATCTTGCAAAATGAAACGTGGTTTATCTTTACTTTTGTGGCTCAGTTGACTGGTAAACCCCAAACTTCCGGGAATGTCTCCCATTTGCCTCCTCAGTTCTGGAATGTTCCAGCCCTTGATCTTTGAGCTGCTGCCTCTCCTTACAGCATCCTCTTCTCCTTCAGTCACCTCTTCCAGCATCACCTTTGTTCCTGGGTAGTGATTAATGAGCACTCTGAGACTGAGCTGATAATTAGGGTGAACAAGTTGTAACCTAATGAATATCGTTGAAAAGATGCAGAGGGGGCAAGAGCTGCTTGTCTTACACACTGAGTTGCTACATCAGCTTATTGAGAGTGGGCATTTCCAGGAGTGTGATGTTTCTCTGCCTGGTTTCCCTCCCACCTTGCTCCCCTCTTCACATCTGCCTGCAAAGCACAGGAGGGACAAGGGTGGGTGGGGGCAGGTGTCAGACTGTGGCTAAAATCCAGCTGAGTCCATGGAAAGATTGGCTGGTTTACAGAAGAGGTTTTGGGATGTTGTTGGTACTACAGAAGACACAAGCCAAAGACCATAGGTCTTCTCCGGTCTCCTCCCTTGGGTCCCTCTGGAGGGAGCCATGTGGCACTCAGGTTTCACAAGTTTACAGAATACTCTGAGCTGGAAGGGACCCACAAGGATCATCAAATCCTACTCTAAAGTGAATACAGGGATCAAACCCACCACCTTAGTATTATTGGCACCATGTTCCAACCAGGCAAGTTAATCAGTGAATCAGTGATTTCTCCTCAGCCCCTCATCCATGTGGGTGTCTGACCCTCCCCAGCAGGGTCAGTTTTAATGCTGGTAGAGACCTCCCATGGATTATGTTGAGTAGTGAAATTCTTCCTGGCTGGTGGTGCTCTGGCACATCAATAATTAACAGTGGTATTTATAGGCTTGGTTGACTGTAAAGTTACAGGAAGATCATTGGATAAATTAATATTTTGTATGTTACTCACCATGGTCTGCAGCTCCTCCTGAGGGACAGCTCTGATCTCTGCTCTCTGTGACCAGGGACAGCACCCAGGGAAGGGCTGGAGATGTGTCAGGGCAGGGTCAGGTTGGATCTCAGGAAAAGGTCCTTCCCCCAGAGGGTGGTGGGCACTGAGCAGGCTCCCCAGGGCAGTGGGCACAGCCCCAAGGCTGCCAGAGCTCCAGGAGGGTTTGGATGATGCTCTGAGGGACAGGGTGGGATTATTGGGGTGTCTGTGCAGGGCTGGGAGCTGGACTGATGATCTTTGTGAGTCCCTCCCATCTCAGCATGTTCTGTGACTCTGTGAGTGTAGTTTGAAAAGCCTCTCAAGGGTTCATTCCTGTTGGGGTGACTGACCTGGCATGGTCCTTGTAGCCACCCAACTCCTGATCACTATGAGCATGGGGGAGTTAAGAGAAAGGAAGCCCAGATGGGCCACCCCTGAGTGCCACCAACCTTTCCCATGTCACCCAAGGAGCTTAAGCATTGCTTGTCACTGTGACAAAATACAAAAACTGGCAGTTCAATATAGGACAATGCAATTATGTGCCCTAATTTGAATGAATTAATATTCAGAATGCCCGGTAGGTGCAGTGCTGTGTGGCTTTCAAATACAGGACCAGACTTTGATGGTGATTGTTCTGCCATGACTATGCGGAATATGGTTAAAGGAGAAACTTTCCTCCTTCAGGCTTCAGCTGTTCTTGACCTGGAAAGTAGCTGTGGAGGATCTTCTCTTCTGGAGGAACTTTCCACCCTGGGCCTGATGGGCTCCGTGTGCTGCCCCTTCCCCTGGAGGGGCTCTGGACAGGGACAGAGCAGATCAATGTTCTCTGCCCCCACAGAGCTAACTGATGTTTAAAGGAATAATTTCCATTTTAGCCATGGGATTTATTTTTGGTTAAGGCTCCTGAATAACTGAACAAAGAAAAGTCTACATGGTATTAACAAGAGTCTAAATGGAGGTACCAATTCCTTTCATTATTGATAACAAAGTCATCTTCCCCAGAATAGCAAATGAGGCAAGATTGGCACTTTGAGATGAGGCCCTGATTACTGTCTGTGGAATCTATTACA
The DNA here is from genome assembly GCA_013396695.1 of Sakesphorus luctuosus. Lineage (NCBI taxonomy): Eukaryota > Metazoa > Chordata > Aves > Passeriformes > Thamnophilidae > Sakesphorus > Sakesphorus luctuosus. The sequence continues at coordinate 58,742 of VWZD01011783.1, forward strand.
TTCTGTTATTTCTTCCAGATAAAACTTTAAACCATCTTTCTTGAATGTAGACAGTTGGTAGTTACTCCTTCCACAGAACAATTGTACTGTATTTTACTAACTTTTCCATTCTTGTTTATTCTAATATTTTGTTTTAATTAATATGGCACAGAACGTTCAGGAAGTCTGAAGCTCTTTAGCTGAGTGTTGGCCTCCAACAAACTGCTGGAAGAACTTAAAGTAATGAGTAAATTATTAAATAGCACTAAGGCAATTCATAATTCATCATTATTGATATTTATACCAATGGTTGCTGGTGAGGAAGGAGGTGGAAGAGAATGGTATTGGTCAGCCAGTTGGAAAAGTCCCTGCAGGACTGGGGAGGTGGGAGGAATGAGTGGACCCAGCTGGAGAGCTGGAATGTGCTTTGGGATGACTGCAAATGCTTTGCTCCTGAAAGATTTAGAGGAAGGTCTACTTCATTAGGAGAGAAAAATGCAGGAGAGACAAAGTTACAGCTGCTGGAAACAGAAATTAGAGGGAGTCAAGAACAGAGTTTATGGGAAGGAGCTGGAATGAACAGAGAATGCAGGGAAACCTGTGGAGCTGAGGAAAGGGAAAACAGATGAAGAGAAGATACTCTAGAAAGACCTGGCAAATATAACTTGCATTATTTTAGGCAATGTCAGGAAAATGGGAGGCCAGTGGGGAAAAAGTTGACGCTTGTGGGGCGGAGAACTGAAGGGCAGTGGCAGAGAGATTTGGGCTTTGGGGCAGGACAGGATGGAATGGGCAGCAGTGATGGGCCAAATCCAGCTCCTTATAGAGTTGTTTGAACCATAAAGCCCCCTCAACAAAACCTGTGCAGGTTGAGCCAGCAGAGCCCTGGAGCCAGGAGGGACATCCCTGCCCTGGGGGACATCAGGCCCAGCATGGCGGGGCCAGGGAGGGGATTGTCCTGCTCTGCTCTGCTCTGGGGCAGCCTCACCTGCAATGGGGGGCAGTTTGGGGGGACACAATGGAAGGGAGAGATTGAGCCTTTGGAGAGTATGCAAAGGAGGGACACAGAGATGGTTCAGGGCCTGGAGGGGCAGCATGTGAGGACACTTTGTGTGTTCAGCTGGACAAGAGGAGACTGAGGGGAGATCTCAGTGCGGGTGCAGCTTCCTTGGCAGGGGCAGAGGAGGGGCAGGCACTGATCTCTGCTCTGTGGGGGCCAGGGACAGCACTCAGGGAAGGGCTGGAGCTGTGTCAGGGCAGGGTCAGGTTGGATCTCAGGGAAAGGCTCTTCCCCCAGAGGGTGGTGGGCACTGAGCAGGCTCCCCAGGGCAGTGGGCACAGCCCCAAGGCTGCCAGAGCTCCAGGAGTGTTTGGATGATGCTCTGGGGCACAGGGGGTGACTCCTGGGGATGGTCCTGTGCAGGGCCAGGAGCTGGACTCGCTGATCCTTGTGGGTCCTTTGCAGCTCAGGATATCCTGTGATTCCATGAATGACAGCAGTCTATCCCCACAAGTACCAGCTCCTTCTAATGCCACTGCAGGAAGCTCTTCCTGCTTTGGGGGAAAAACTGGGCTAGTTCATGACAAGTGAACAGCTCCAGTTGTTTCTTCTTCACAGCCTGCACAAGGTTTATTTTGCACCAGACCCCACATGGACACAGTTGTCCAGGTGAACACTTTCTGGATGCGGTTCTCTAGATTCCTATCTAATGCCAGTATCTCAATATTCATGTCCCTCCTACTGGTGGAGCAGAGCCATGGGATCCCTGGTGTTCTTTCTGCCTATCAGGTTTTTCCTTCTTCATCCAGGCTGCAGGAGGAAACTTTCCATATTGTGCCACTTATGTCCTTCCAGCAAGGAATTCCAAGAGACTCAGTGAAGTGATTTATATAAAAATACATTAAAATCTCTCCTTAGCAATTTTGGTTTTGATTAGTTGTTTAATAAAGTTTTTCTCATGGACAAATCCCCTTTTTGCTCATCCCACACCTCCATGAAATTCTACCATCAACCGATTTAGCCCTTGATTTATTATAAGTATTTTTAGCACTTGTTGCTAATAATTAATCCAATTTGGATTAGAGGGATTATGAATTGCCTCAGTCCTCACTTTCTAACACTTCATTCTTACTCAGCACTTCCACTTTTATCCAGGATCTTGAGCTACAGGAGGCAAATCAGGAAAGGCTCATTGTAAATGCTCATATATCATGATTTAGGAGGAAAATTGCTGCTCTTGATGCAGAATTAGGGACAGTGGGAAATTCTGTTTCCTGCATGACTGGGATGACATTTATTACAAAAAATTACGCACACCAAAGGAGCAAATGGTTGAATTTTATGTTCAGATGCCACAGAAAAAATTAGAAATAAGTAAAAAGAAGAAAGATGTGAACTTTAAGGAAAGCTTTATGGGTCACGTTATCAAAAGTTACATTTCAGAACAGCTGAATGGATGTTTCAGAGCTCTGATCCCAAATATGCACTTTAACTCTGAACTACTGCTTCTCTTAAATCATAACCTATTTAATAACATTTGTGTGACTTCCTTCTCCTCCTCCAGGGCCTGTGCAAACCTCCCTAACATGAATGAACTGTGCCACAGGAGTCTTTGCTGGTCGTGCTCTGCTTTCCCTCCAGCTGCCTCAGCAGTTCGTTGCTCCTCAGCACGTCCAGTGATTCACATGGGCAGGTTCTGGGGCCACTGCTCTGCCCTGCAGCTGCTGTGGTGCAATGGCAGGACAGGATTCCACAGGGATTTTGTCAGGAGGGAGCAGCCCAGATGAAACTGGTCTCACTGGACTACCCAGCTGGGCTGACTGTGCTGCCTGAGCTCCCTGGGGATATACCTTGAGGAAGCTGCCAATACCTGCACAAATGGTGGAGAAGTAGCAAATAGGTGAGTGAACAAAGTTCTCCACTGCTCAGCCCTTCCTTCTCCTTGGTTGAATCCAGGTGAGCATCTTTCTTATGGATTTGCCAGGGAACTCCCCATGGTGGCAACTTTGGACCTACAAGAGGCCTCTCAGCCCATAAAACCTAAATTACAAATCAATTTGCAGCAACCTAAGCCAAGCAGGACCCAAAGATCTTTGAGAAAGCCCTGCAGTGGTCTAAGGAGTGGCTTGATCTGGGAGCCAGATGGTGCCACAGGAGGGTGGCATTGGCACAGGCAGCCCAGGGCAGGGCTGGAGTCCCCATCCCTGGAAGGGTTCCCAAAACGTGTGGATGTGGCACCTGGGGACGTGGGTTAGTGTGAACAGTGTGGTGCTGGCCTGGCAGTTGACCTGATGATCTCAGAGGGCTTTTTCAGCCTTAACCATTCTGTGATTCTGTGAGTCCAAGTTATAACTCATGAAAAGGCTTATTTTGCCAAACACTCCCACTGGAGTGAGGTGGGTAAAGCCCAGCCCTGCCCATGTCCCTGCACACCCCTAGGTTGTGTCTCAGCTCCTGTACTGCCAAGCTGAGAGGATCACAAAACTGTCCATGGAAATAAAACCATAACCCCCCCTGGAAACTGGACTGACACACTGGAGTTAAAACTTGCTGCATTTATTTCATTTTTCAGTTCTGGAGAATTGAAGCTCTGCGCTGAATCAATTAGAACAAGCCCCAGGCAAACCTGAAGGTTGATTGATGAGGGACCAGCTTTGTCTGCTTGGATCATCCTTGGTCCTTGGGAATGGCTGGGAAGTTTGTTTCCAAAGCAGGAGCAGCGCAGATGTGCCACTGTGTCTTCCTCATTACCTTTTCCTGACCAATCCAAGTGATTCATCCTGGATGTTATTTCCATTCCAGTGGTGAGACTGCAAAGGTTTGCACACACACAAACAGGAGAAGTTTCTGCCTGCACCAAACATCTGTTTATTGCTCCAGAAAGCTGGAAACAATGATGTATGGCTGTTTTTCCATTCTCACTTGGCATGGGACCTCTCTCATAATTGGTGTTAAAAACCATGGAAAACTTGTATATTCCTGTCCAAACCAGTCTGTTGTCCCTTCTAAAAGTGTTGCTTTCCCTCCTTCAATTATTCACCATGATCCATATTGAGAAGGCAGTTTCCAACAGCCCATTGCCAAGTGCCAGCAGGGATTTGAGTGTGGATGCCCAGGGGATAAATGAACCAAATGGCAGGAACTTCTGCACTTCCAGGATGGTGGAAAGAAGACCCATCAGATGGCAAATGGGTCACTGGTGGGAACCCCTTCCAAGGTCACAGTGCCTCAGCCTGGCTGAAAAATTTGGAGGAAAAAATAAACTTGTAGAGAAGTCCCAAAGACCCATCACCTCACTTGTCCCCTCATGACCCAGCACATTTTATGGCCACATCTACTCGGAGCTCCATCCAGCCATAAATCATGTGCAGCAGCACATTTGTAGCACCATATTCCTGGAGTCCAGCGTGAGTTGATGTGTGCTGGCACCAAGACCACAGTCAGAACATTATTAAACCACTTCAGCAGAGTCTGGGATGTCAGGAGAGCCAAGAGCAGACTCATCTTAGCAAAATGTCCTCATTGCAGGGTCGAGTCACATCCACTCCTGGAATTAAAACACTCCAAGGCTTCAGTGTCTGCGTTACTCAATTAACCAAACCCCAATGCCTTCAGAGATGCTGGGGACAAATCACCACCAACCAAGTCACAAGGCTCCCCCAGCAGAGAACCTTCCATAAAACATTTCCTGTCCATTTTTGACATTGCCAGAGAGCTTTATTCCTACCGACAGGCTTTAACTTGGCCAAAAAGGAATGTCCTTTTCTATGGATTCTGCAGAGTGTCTGCTAGAGACCAGAATTACACCTTTGCAAATAACCAGTTTGGGCTGAAAATCAGAAGGGGTGTAGAGATGCTCAAAGGAAAGCTGTAATTTTCATCTTTTTAGCCATGAGAAAGCAAAATATTCAGCCTGAGGAAAGGTTGAATGATATCTTCATGTAAGAAGAAACAGGAAAATTGCAAGAATTTAAAGAAAAGGTTTTGTAACAAGAGTTAAGCACCTTAACCTGTATCTATGCAGGGAATCCGGCAGAAAATAACTTTTTATATTGCTGTACTTTTGGAAGAATATTCTTTTTACACATTTTTACAGTGGGAAATGGCTTTGAAACTGGTAGTAAAGCAGAAGGATGTTTCATTTTCTTCCATTTGCTTTTCCTCTTTTTTATCCTTAAGAACTCTGGGGTTTTTTTAAGAGGGGTGTGGAGCACAATAAAAATCCCTCAGTTTCCAAGTAGCTGAACCAATACTTTAAATAATATGTACAGAAACCACATTTCTGATGAAAACTAATATGTCAATAAATTCAGTGCAGCCAAACTGAGCAAAGTTGGGCTGTTTCCAGGGCTATCTTCATGCTTTTTGCTTTTCCTTTTTTCAGCTTAGTCCCTTTTGCCAGGACGTGGCTGACACACACTGACATCCTTCCAAGGTGGAAGAAGCAGCAGCTCTTCCTAAGGTCTCTCCAACCTGCCTGGAACTGGTGTGGAGCCCTGTAACAGAAGGGCAGAGTGGCAGGAGCCAAAGCTATTTACAGCCCCTTTTTGCTCTCGTTCTGCCTCATTTTGTCACTGCTTTAAGATCCTGTTGCCATTCTCTGTTTCTTTAGAACTTGCCTTTAGTTCTAAACTGCCTCACTCCTTCTAGGGGATGTCTTTGGTAGGAAAATGTGAATAAGAAACTTTCCCCATATGAGAACAGCCAGCAGGTCTGATCTGGATGTGTGTCAAGACTTTCCTTCACCTTTTGCACTCCAACCAAGTTGCCTCACTGGGGCATCCTTCTCCACTGACCCCCATGGGGCTGCTCCACCCCACTGCTATCCCACACCCCCCAGGGAATGTGCAAGTGGTTTGGATGGACCATGGCTGAAATGTTCTGACCAGTAGATTTTATATTCTGTCTCCCAGAAGAGGAGCAGCTTCTGAATGTTTTGCAGGAGACGTGAGTAGACCTGCTGGGGCTGGGATAACCCAGGTGCCCATTTTTTGATCCTGTTCCCATCCAAGGTCCCTTTGTGTTCCCTGCCTGTATCTCAGCACCTCCCAATTCCTGTGGGCAGGGCACTTGCTTCACTCACCACATCAGACAGGCCAAGACATCCTTATTCCCGACACTGTCAGTCACCACTGACTGTCCCTGGAGGTCTAAGCCAAGATGTTGGGTTTCCCTGGAGAAAACGGGACAGACATGAGCCCAGAACCGAATCTGGCAATGCCTGATGGGCTGCAGCTCCTCTGGCCTAGTTCTTGTCACTTTGAAAAGCAGGAAGAGTTGGTGGGGAATGTGGGAATATTCCTGGCTTGCTCAGAAGAAAAATTTCTTTTCCTATGTCTTGGATGGAAGAAGGAAACAAGGGAGCCCATTAGTCCCTCTTGCCCTCAGTCCCTGATTGTCCCTGTGAGCTCCTCCAGCCTTGACCCTCCCACCCCTGCAACCTGGTACCCCCCAGCTCCATGGCATGCTGGCATGGCCATTCCCTTACTCCTGCACATCCATGGGGGTGCCCAGGGGAGCAGTGGGATCACCATCCCTGGAAGTGTTCAAAAACCACGTAGATGTGGTGCCTGGGGACACAATTCAGTGGTGGCTTGGCAAGTGCTGGGGAATGGCTGGACTCAGAGGGTTTTTCCAACCTTACGGATTCCATGATTCGAGGATTCTTTGGGTGGGAGAGGACCTTAAAGCCCATCAGGTCCCACCCCCTGCCATGGGCAGGGACACCTTCCACCAGCCCAGGGTGCTCCAAGCCCTGTCCAACCTGGCCTTGGACACTTCCAGGGATGGGGCAGCCACAGCTTCTCTGCCCAGCTACGCCCAAAGAGGCCTCACCACCCTCACAGGGAAGAATTTCCTCCCAATATCTAAACTAAATGTACCCTCCTTCAGCTTAAAACCATTCCCCTTGTCCTGTGTGTGCTTGTGCATCTCCCTACACTGCCCACTGACATTTGCACAACACAACACTTCGTTTCCCACTGTGACACTTTGTTTATCAAGGCAAGAAACCAGAAGATAAAGACTTTCCAGCAACAGCCTGGAATTCTTATGGGGTTACCTCTGGAGCAAGTTTTAACTCCCTCCCTCCTCGCATCATCCAGTCAATATTTGAGTTGATAATAAAAATCTATTTTCTTTTCAGCTTCCCTGACTCTGCTCCACTCAAGAACAACATGTGCCTTGTGTTTCCTTAGCTTTGCTTATCAGATCTGCAGCCAAAATGAATGGCCAAATCTCTTACAAACAGAGAAATTAAATGAAAACAACACCAGTGCCAAGTTCTTTGCAAACAGAGAAGTGAAATGAAAAATGCCCGTCGCTGCAGATTCACCCAGCACATTGAATTATTATCTGTCATGGCCTGTTCTTACATTTGTCCTTTCCCTGGGGTTGATAAATAAGACTTCCCACAAGTTCTGAGCTGTATCAGGAGTTGCGTGGCAGATCCCGTTCATAAATCTCGGGGGTTATCTCTCTGCCTTGCCTGGCAACCCAATAGCTCCAAAGTCTTGCAGCTTCTAATGTCTTGCTTTTTTTAACACACAACTTTGAAATCTTTCTTTTCTTGAACCATGGGCCCAAAGGCCAGGCTGGTACAGCTGTGGCTGCACATCCTGGTTTTTTAAGGTGTGCTGTGGTTTAAAGGTAAACCAGCAGGAGAAATGAACCCAACACAGAAGACATTGTAAGTCAGAGTCACAATTTAATAACAAGATTACAATAAATGCAATGGCACAAAGAGAAATTGGGTTTAACCCCCAAACCCAGCAGTGTAACCCAGCCCCCTGGGGCACAAACACAGTGGGGTTTGGTGGCCCCTGCGCTGAGCCCCACGTGGTTCCCCCAAGTCCAAAGGAAAAGGAAGGGACAAACCTGTTGGTGCAGATGATGTCCCAGTCTGGTGGAGAGTGGTGGGCTCCTCCTGTCAAGGTTCTGCTCCTCCTCTGGATCCCACAAGTGGTCCCAGAGGTCCCTGAACCCCAAGATTATCTGTGCTCAGGTTCAGGTGGGAGCCCCCAGTGGGTCCCCCAGGGCAGGGAGTTCCAGAGTGGGGGATGTGACTCTGGGAGTCAGGGGGGATTTTGGAATGGTTGCTGGCTCTTGAGCAGAGCTGAGCCCTCAGGTGGGTGTGGAGGTGCCAAGGAGTCCCTGCAGGGGAGTTCTCCCAGCTCCTCTGCCAGGCTTCTTTCCCAGCCAGCTGCCAGGCTGAGGGCTCAGCTGTGCCCTGGGCAGCTGCTGCCAATGGGCCATTGGGAAGAGTTGCTGGGCAATGGCCCAGAGGGTTTAGAATGCCCAGCTTTGGTCACCCCCACCCAGGGATAAACTGGTCCTGGCTGCTGAACTAGGACACAGGGTAAGACCTTTGGCTGATGCACTGTGGGGATTGTCTCAGATGTGCCTTTGCATGGGCAGTTGGTGCTGTTGCGGTGTTGGTGCTGTTTCAGGCTCTGTGCTTCATAGATGGGCAGCCCCAGGGTTTGGTGCAGCAGACAAAGCTGTGCCAGCACATGGGCTCACTGCTGCCAAGAATTCCCCACATCCTGTCTCTCATGAAGGTCACACCTCATCTCTGGCTTGCTCTTTGCAGGTAGTAGAGAAACTGTCAGCCAGAGGTGAGGGTGGGTCCCATGGATTCCCCTGTTGAGGGGGCCTTAGGTGATTGAGTCAGACTTGGATTACTAATTTATAGACATTGAGGGTGAAATGAAATCCAGATATGGGACAAAACAAAACAAACCAAACAAAAAAAAGAAAGAAAAAATGCAATCTAAATCAGCTTTACCAGGATTCCTCTCAGGCCACTTCCCACTACTTTCGTGGAAGCTGAGCCCTGCAGGGCACGGCTCAGGGGCCCAGGCCTGGAGATGAAGAGCACTTCTGTTCAGTAGTTTCCAGTCTGCCACCCCCTCACTTGCCTGGCATTTGCCCCCTGCATCCTGGCTGCTGCCCCATTCCCAGAGGAGCAAAGAGGGCTCTGGCTGAAAATTCACCAGCTCCTCCTCCACCGGTGCCTGTGGAGCACAAGTCCCAGATGTCTCATGGCTGGGTCTATTTCTAGACCTTCTGCTGCTCTGCTGGGCACACACTGCACCATCCTGCCCTACATTTGGGTTCCAATCTGCCAGATCCCTCCTCTGTTATGTTGCTGTGTCTCATCGTTCCCTGGGAGCACTGGACACCTTCTGCTCAAAGTTGGCTTTTCCCTTGTTCAAAGACCTCTGAGGTGATAGCACGTCATGTTTGGTGGCTTCCTTGTGGACAGATGGCTTTATGCACAGATTCATCTTTTAAAACTGCTTGAAACAGTTAATATTTCTCCCATTGATCTGGTGTGGTGTGAATTACCACAGAATTACGACAGGATCATGGAATTGGCTGAGTTGGAAGGGACCAGGCTCCAAGCCCTGTCCAGCCTGGCCTTGGACATTTCCAGGGATGGGGCTGCTCTGGGCAACCTGTGCCAGTGATACCCCAGCTGGTTCCTCAGCCCAGTGCATAAGGGACCAGCCATCAGTCTGACATCAAAGCTGAGCAGGGCATGGTTGGCACATGTCTTCTGCAAACTGTCTCTGGATCTGCTGAACTCACTCAGAAAATCTCTTCCCACAGAAGCCCTGGTGTCTGTACTGCTCTGGCTGTGTCATCTGCAAAATAAGTGGCATCGAGCAGAATGGGCATTTTTCTTCCCTTTGTAATGTACTTGGCATTGTCTCCTGTGGCCTCAGATGTCTGCAGGGGCAATTTGTCTGTGACTGTCTCCTGTGCTGTGCCAGGCTGTGCCTTTGTCACAGTCCCACTCTGGAGGACACCGAGGACTCCCATCCTCTCTTGCCTTGGTGGGATTTGTTTCCAAGGGCAGTTCGGATCTCTGGGCAGTCAGAAATGTTTACTTGGATTGGCTTCTCCAAACTCCTTGTACCTTCAAGGTGAAATTACATGTCTGACAGTTCTCTTTAGATGGGGAAACTTTTTCACTTCCAAAGCTACATGTGGATGCCAGAATTTTGCACTGCAATGTAACTATTTATTCCCCTATTTCTGCTTTTTTGTTTTGAATTGAAAATAAGTATCCATCTCCTGTCTCCTCTTGGCTGGAGCTACATTGTTCACCATTTATTAGCTTGTCTGGAGGCTTTGTTATTATTCCTTTCTGAGTTTTCTCACTTCCTCTAGTTTTTGTTCCTTGACAAAATAACAAAAGCCTTACTTTCACTGTCTCATTTTTATCCTTCTCAGCTTCTCCTTATCACACTCTTTTCTTGTTCCTATTATCAGCAGGCTTTGGCAAGGCCCTCTGTCTGCAAACCCAGTGTGGCTGCACACCATTGCTGGGCTGCAATTTCGTTTTCTTCTCATTTCTCGAGGCTGCTCTTGCTGGACTCTGGTGCCCACACCAAGTGCTGCTGCTGCTCACTCAGCCTATGAAGAGACTCCATATTCCACACACTGAATCTGTACATGAAGTACCTCAGAAAATGGTCCAGCTCAGTGAACAGCCCAGCCCTGGGTAAACCTGGATCCTGGGGGGAATCTCCATTATTTGCTCTTTTCCTTCAGCTACTTTCTTTTGGTGTTTTTTTTTGTTTGTTTGTGGGGTTTTTTAATATATTTATCTATCTATATCTATATCTGAATCTTTGAATGTCCTGAGCTGGATCCCACAAGGATCATCCAGTCCAACGCCTGGCCTTGCACAGACACCCCAACAATCCCACTCTGTCCCTCAAAGGATCATCCAAACCCTCCTGGAGCTCTGGCAGCCTTGGGGCTGTGCCCACTGCCCTGGGGAGCCTGCTCAGTGCCCACCACCCTCTGGGGGAAGAACCTTTTGCTGAAATCCAACCTAACCCTGCCCTGACACAGCTCCAGGCCATTCCCTGGGTGCTGTCCCTGGTCACACAGAGCAGAGATTGGAGGGGCCCCTTGGGAGGAGCTGTAGACCCCAATGAGGTCTCCCCTCAGTCTCCTCTTCTCCTGCTGAACAAGCCAAGTGCCCCCAGCCCCAGCTTCCACTCCAGACCCTTCCTCATCTTCTTGCCCCTCCTTTGAACTCTCTCATAGCTTTATGTCTTTCTTATACTGTGGTGCCCCCACCATTCACCTTCTGCTGTGGGCATTGCTGTCAGCAGGGAGGAAAGCTGCAGGACAGTACCAGCCCACCAATGACTGCAGGGGCAGCCCCAGGACAGGCCAGCAATTGGGATTCTACCCCCAGGTGCTAGCCTGCGGGGCTGAGGTGTCCATGTCACTCCTTGCTCCAAGCTCAGTGTCTCTGGCTGGGCTGAAGATGGCACCAGTTGCCACCTCGTGTCTGGTTCAATATAGCAAGAGACACATTCTTATCCCTGCACACATCCACATTTATAACCCAAATGTTCATGTTCCCAGCTCTCATGGTGGTATTTTCCCTTCTTCTAAAATTAGGGAGACAATCACACCTTGCTCTATTTTTCTTATGGGAAGCATTACCCAGTTTTACTCCTGAAATGGCATGTTCTGAATTCCCACATGCACCAAGTACACCTGATGGAGGAATCTGGAAGACCTGGAGATCTCTGTTCTTTATTTAACTAGTCACATCAATGGGCACAGGGAACACACTGAGCTCTGGCAGGTCCCTCAGCTCCCCTCGGGGGCAGCAGTGATGCTCCTGCTCTGCTGATTCCTGGCAGCTGATTCTGAGGCCACCAGAGCAGAGTGAAGGGTGACACATCAGCCAGGCACAGAGACACGTCTGGTGTGGCAAACAATCCATCCTCAGTTCCCATGGCCAAGGAGTGAGGGAGCTGGTGGGACTGGAGCTCCCCAGTGGGCTTTACAGTGTCTGTGTGGGGTCACATGGGGGAATGTTTTGCCCCCATTTGGGCACTAAAGTTACATCTCTCTACACACAAAAGCAGAAGGTGATTTATCCCACTCTCATCCAACTCATACAAGGTCCTGCCTAGAGGAGCCTGTTTTCTTCCGTGGACTTTAAACTGATTCCAGCAACTGGAATCCTCAGACCCTCTGCCTTGTTCTTAAGCCCAGGATGGAGTGGGCATGGCCCACCCTGGGTCTTTTGTGCATCCTTCACACCCCACCAGGCTCTCCCTATGCTCATTGTCCCAGAGATGACAGGCAGCTCTGCTTCTGTCTCTGCTTTTCTTTCTGACCAAAGGGATGTCCCACACCATGGAATGTCGTGCCCAGTATATAAACTGGGGGGAGTTACTGGGAAAGGGCTGTCCTGGGTTCAGGAAGGGGGGTCTGGCATCAGTCAGTGGGTGGTGACCGATTGCATTGTGCATCTCTTGGTTTTGCCTTTGTTGCTGTTGTTATCACTGTTATTTACCATTATTATTATTATTTAGTGTTGTTGTTGTTGTATTTTAGTTCATTTTAATTATGAAACTGTTCTTATCTCAACATACAAGTTTTACTTTGATTGTCCTCCCCCTTCCACCAGGCTGTGGGAGAGAGAGGGAGGGCTGAGCAAGCAGCTGCCTGGGGCTTCATTTTCATCTGGGCTTAAACCACACCAGGTCTTGGCACATCCATATTCCTCATGCTCAGGCAGAGGAACAAGGATGTGTTATGGCTGAGGGAAACACAGTTTGCTAATCAGGAAGGCTCTTCCACACTAAATTAAGGTATGAATCCAGAAGAGCTGTAGCATTCCTCCCTGGTTCAGTGGGAGCTGGATAACAGGGGGAATGTGTATCCCTGCACAGGGAGGCAGCTCGTGGGCTTCTCAAAAGCAGGGCTGGAATCCAGAGCCCTTGAAGGTCTCCCCAGTAGGGCTGGTTGGGGTATTTTGTACTGCAAACATGAGGCTGAAAAGGGGGTACTTGGGAGCCAAAGTGGGCCAGGAAAGAGAGGAGGTGACAAAGCATCAGCCAAGCCTCAAGCAGTGCCAGAACTGCCAGAACGTGGGAAAGAACTCCAGAAAGGATGAGAACCAAACAAAGGAACCATAAAAGGGAAGAGAGAAGGTTGCAAAAAAGGCAGCATCTGGGTCTGTAAAATGGAGCAGAGATTGTCACAGTGATCTGGAGGGATCTGTGGATGGGCTTGGATTCCTCCAGGGAAGAAAGCTGGAGCTGTGGGAATACATGAGCTTTGTACAGTTGGTACCTTACAGTGATGCATTTGGGAAAGGTGCTTGGAGAGAAAATAGTGCAGACAGGTCCTTATCAATGGCTGCTGATCAGGGAGGTCTGTTGGATGAAGTCAGACTGACAAACTCACCTATTTTTGGATCAGAATGGGAACAATCAGTAAAAGCTGAAGCAAAGCTGTTTGTGGCTCTACCAAGAACAGCGTTTTGCGAGCAAAGGCATCAGGACCAACTGGTTTCTACACAGCCTGGAAGCAATTTTTTCACCCCAGTGGAGTACCAGAATAAAAAGTAGTTTATTATCTTTTCTTTGGTACCACAGGCACTGAAATAGGTTAATTGTAGCTCCAGATGGATGGCTTGATATGACAACAGGGCAGAACTAAGGTCATTTTGGTGTCCCCTGGACAGATTCATTTTAGCACAGAGAAATTGAACTTGTTTCTGGAATAGAATGTTGGAAATAGAGAGTCAGAGAATCCCAGAATGGTTTGGGTTGAAAGGGACCTTAAAGGGACTTAACTCATTCATCCCCTGCCATGGGCAGGGACGGCTCCCACTAGCCCAGGTTGCTCCAAACCCTGTCCAACCTGGTCTTGGAAAATTCCAGGGATGGGGCAGCCACAGCTTCTCTGCTCAACCTGTGCCAGGGCCTCCTCCTTTCACAGGGAAGAATTTCTCCTGTATATCAAACCTAAATTTCCCAATTTTCAGTTTGAAGAGCCATTAGCAGGGGACAGCTCAGCTCAGTTTAGAAAATGGGGTACACTTCTGTCCAGGGTTTTGAGGAACATGAGACAGCCCCATGGCCATTCCATGTGCTCTGGGTTTGCCTGGAGTCACCTCTCCCAACTGGAGATACATTTCCTCTTCATCAGCAACTGTTAATGTGTGCAGTACCTCTTTGTAAGGCCAGGCTCATCTTAAACCGTGATGGATGGTGGATATAAAGGTGATGGATGAAGTATGTTAATTACACAATTACAGGGAAAATGGAAAAGGGTGCTGGTAAGAAGTAAAATTACTTTGGAGGCTGATACCAACTTCTGGAGCAGAGATAGGGAACACAAAGTAGGACAAGACAGAGCTCTGCCTGCAGCAGGACTCTCCTGAAACCTTGTCCAAGGTGACTCCAGGGTGGGTGGGTCAGGCAGAGGGTGGGGAAGCTGTTTATTTTTGTTTTATGGCTAGGGCGACAAGATCATTTTTCTACATGTGATCTCCTGGATAAATCCTGCTGAGGGCAGAAGCTCAGACAGGGTTGTTGCTCTGAGCACCTTCTGTGGAGGAGAACAGGAGCTTTGATTTAAACATAAAATCATAGAAACTTTGAATCTCCTGAGCTGGGAGGGACCCCCAAGGTCCATTCAGTCTAATCCCTGTCCCTGCACAGACACCCCAACAATCCCACCCCGTCCCTCAGAGCAATGTCCAGACTCTCCTGGAGCTCTGGCAGCCTTGGGGCTGTGCCCACTGCCCTGGGGAGCCTGCTCAGTGCCCACCACCCTCTGGGGGAAGAGCCTTTCCCTGAGATCCAGCCTAAACCTGCCCTGGCACAGCTCCAGCCATTCCCTGGGTGCTGTCCCTGGTCCCACAGAGCAGAGATCAGTGTCTGCCCCTCAAAAGGATGTCAAAGACTCCATTGAGGTCTCCCCCCAGTCTCCTATTCCCCAGGAGAACAATTTTCTGTTCATTAAAATTTAAGTGTGTAACCCTCAAGATGCCATTTCCAGCGGGTCTTGTACTCAGAAATAACCTCAGGAGCTTGAGAGTCCAGAGACCCTGGCAGGGAGCCCCCTGGGAGGAGGAGCCTTCTGGGATGAGGAGCAACCCTGGAATGAGGGACTCCCTGGGATGAGGAGCCCCTTGGGATGAGGAACTCCCTGGGATGAGGAACTCCTTGGGATGAGGAACTCCCTGGGATGAGGAGCCCCCTGGGATGAGGAGCCCTGTTAGGATGAGGAGCCCCTGGGATGAGGAGCCCCCTGGGATGGGGAACTCCCTGGAATGAGGAACTCCTTGGGATGAGGAGCACCCTGGGATGAGGAGCCCTGCTGGGATGAGGAGCCCCGCTGGGATGAGGAGCCCCGCTGGGATGAGGAGCCCCCAGGACTGGTCTCTGCTGGCCCTGGTGTGCATTATATTCCACTCACGCCTGCAATCGTTGTCAAGGCTGCGAGTGCCCCAGTTTCTGTAATCAAAGCCTTCCCGAGATTTGCATCCCGAAACGCAGATGCTGAGACAGAGCCGATTACATAATAACCAGCTTTGTTTATTTGCTTAAACTTCAGTTTGTATTACATTGGAGAAAAAACAGAAAAGTGCCCTTTTTTCCCCCCTCCAAACAGCCAGAGGGCAGCAGGAGCAGGGGGTGCCCTCCCCGCTGTGCCCCCCGCCTGGCACCGGGGCTGGGGGGCAGCTGACCCAGGTGGGCTCTGCCAGCCCCGGGTCTGTCCGAGAGATTACACGTGAATTAGTGCAATCAGAGCGCTCGGCTCGGGGCTCTGCTGGGGAAACACAACTGAAAATCCACATGCTAATCCAGAGGGCTCATCCAAAGGGTACATTTACATTTCTCTCCCACCTTTTATCCCGGAGGATCCCCTCAGAGCGTGGTGTTATGTCCCCGTATACAAAGGGCTTTTATTCCCCACCGGATTTCGCTGTACAGAGGGGAGTAAAAAAAAAAAACCAACCACCAAAAGATTTCACTCACACACACAAAGTTTTCTGGGCAAAAGCACAACATAGACACGGCAAATGGTGCAAACTAACCTGTGACCCTGCAGAGGGGGAGCTATCGTATATTGGCTTTGCTAAGAGTGGGGAAGCTGAACAGCATCCTCAGGGAACTGCAGTGCTCTCACTGCTGTACAGTCCGGGTGGGAATCAGGGAGGGCACCAGGAATAATCAGCTAATTACCTTCTCATGGGAAGAGGGGGGCATGAGCAGCAAAAATGTGTTTCAAGGAGCAGAGGTAAAACCAGACAAGTGGAAGGAGCCTGGACTCTTGGAATGATCATCCAGCAAGTGACAACTGCAAATTAGCCAGTGTGGGCCAGGGACAACCAGAGGTGACAAAACACACACACACTTCAGCCCATCCCTTTCCAGAAGATTGTGATTTCCCTTTTTTCTAAGTGCCTTGCAAATGGTCATTCCTGGGGGCATTTAACCCAAAAGCACATCCTGGAGTCATCTTGTTTCCAAGAACATCCCTGTGGAATTGCCCATCAGAGGAGGTGCCCACATCACCCCACTCCTGGTGCCCACTCAGGGCAGGGAGAGGTTTTACTTCTTTTCCCTTGGCAGGAGGATCCAGATCAGTAAATATTGTGGTGACAGCTGACTAAATAGGAACTGTTATGTATTAAAAGCAACAAGATAAATGTAGATCCTAGAGAAAGCTTTTACTGTTGGGATTTCAGGCTGGGAGCCTCCTGCTTGGGAAAAGGCTGGAATCTGCACCCCCTGGGACCATGCAACCTGAGTTTGCCATGGGAAACCTTCCAACTGCTAGAAATACAAATAACCTTCCAGTAAAAGGTGCAAAGGTAAGAACCCTCTGTGGCTTTAATATGGTTTCTTGATGGAAGCATCTTTTGGTTCCCACAACTGGGAGAAGTGGGTTTGACAGGCCAGTAGAGTTTTTCACCCTGCAGCTGTAAAACACAGGAGATAATCCTCAAAGAGCAGCTGTCATGGTGTCCCTGCTGGAATTTAGGGGTTCCCCAAGGACTCTCTGCCCTCCAAGACACAAAATGGGTTTTTTACCTTTCTCCCATGCAGCAGCACATGCTGATCACATCCCAACCCACGTGGCTGTGGCTGGCAGAGAACATCCTGGATATCCTGGCTGTGGTGTTGTATGACCCCAGGCTCACCCCACGAGCTCACTGAAGGCTTTTACACCAAAAAGATGCAAAATGTGAGGCCCCAATGATGCTTTTCAGGAGGTCAAAGTAACACACTTTTACTGGCAAACTTTGGGAAATAAGGGAACTTGGCAAAAGTTTAAAGCGAATCTTCAGTCGACATCAAGCATTTCACAAAGCACTGACTTAGCAAATCCCAACCCATCCAGGTTTATGTTACTCAGATATCTCGAAAAAGAAATCAGGAGAAGAAGGAGGGAGAGAGGGAGAATTACTGCTACTACCTTAGATCCAGCATGGAACCAGCTAGCAGAAGTCCAAGGATAACATGGAGGTCCTGTAGTGTTGTTTTTATTTGCTCTGGCCTCCATGGCCAACCCCCAGGTAGGGCTTCTGGTGTGCCAATCATAAGGGATCTGGGTTAGGGGCTCCGGGGGCTGTGCTGTGGGGTTTCTGGTGTGCCACTGGCTAACAGCCATTCTGGGGCTGGGTTAGAGGCTCTGGGGCTCTGCAGTGGGACAGTGCTCCTGTGGTGCCAGCGACTGCCAGCTGCATTAGAGGCTCTCAGGGAAGTGGGCTATGGGGGCAGAGCACTATTCCATCTTGGCAGAACATGATCTGCCCCTTCCCACACACACAGAGCTGTTTCCAGACATGGTATTTCTTTCAGTCTCTCACAGGTGTGTCCCTCCAAAGCCACGAGTCTGTGGGAAGGGCAGGAGTGGCTGTGAACTGCAGGGCAGGGGCAGGGGCATACACACCTCAGGGTGAGAGGTCCTGAGTGGGTTCATGCTGTGAGTGCAACAAGGGGGGGCTGCTCCAAACCAGCCTCCAGATGAAAGCAGACAAGCCCTGGCACATGACCTTTACTGAGAGCTCAGCATCTCTGATCGATCCATTTGAGAAGAGCTGAGGTGGGTGGAAAGAAAGGGCAGGGCGAGATTGACTGAGATTAATGAGAAGTGTGTCCATTCTCACACCCCACCACCCATAGCAAGGGCTCTGCCATTGGGCTTGGGGGACAGGGAGGTCTGTGCCCAGGCAGTGTCTGTGGGAGGGGGGCAATTCACTCCATCTGCACAGCTTTAACCTTTGCCACTTGCTGCTCCTTCAGGCTCTACAAACCGAGTGGGAAAGAAAGGGTTCACTGTGAGGTGACTGTTTCACCAAACGAGGGGAGAACTCATGGTTTTATCCAGGATGGGGAGATCAATGCAGAGGAGACAGAGAGGGTGAACCTGCTGCTTGTACAGGGCAAATATACCAGAGAATCACAGAATGGGTTTGGATGGAAAGGACCTTAAAGCTTACCCAGTTCCACCCTCTGCCATGGGCAGGGACACCTCCCACCAGCCCAGGTTGCTCCAAGCCCCATCCAGCCTGGCCTTGGACACTTCCAGGGATCCAGGGGCAGCCACAACTCCTCTGCCCAACCCGTGCCAGGGCCTCCCCACCCTCACAGGGAAGAATTCCTTCCTAATATGGAATCTAAATCTACCCTTCTTCAGCTTAAAGTCATTCCCTTTTTTCCTGTCTCTCCAGGTCCTTGTCCCAAATCCCTCTCCAGCTCTCCTGGAACCCCTCTAGGCACTGGAAGGGGCTCTCAGGTCTCCCTGGAGCCTTCTCTTGGCCAGGTAAACACCCAGCCTGGCTCCAGAGCGGAGGGGCTCCAGCCCTCAGGGCACGGGGACTTTGTGTCCAGAAACACATTTTTCCATTGCAGATGCATCACGTGGCCCCTGGAACACCCCCTGGACACCTCCCTCAGTGTCCCACCCACATCTCCTCTCCCAGCCCTGCACACCCGCCCTGCACTGACCCCCTGCTCATCCTGCTGTGCTCTCATTCCTGGCACACCTGGGGCTTCTCTACACAAATCAAGGGGGGATTTTGTCTTCAAATTGGGCAAACATCTTGCTTGGCTCACATAAATCACGAGGACTTAACAGCTCTGAGTTTTACTGGTTTTACCCCCAATGGGCACAGAAGTACCTCCTTTAAAGAGAAAATCCCACATCCAAGCACAGCATGTCCTACTGCTGAAGGGAGGAAAGGCTGCAGGACTTTGCAGCAGAAGGGAAAATAAATCTATTTTCTCCTTCTTTTCTTTTTTTCCTCCCCTTTTTATATCTCTGCAGAACTGTGGCTTCAGCTGAGTGACCACAACACTGGCAAACCAGGGGCTGAGCAGGCAAGCAGGAGGAAGGTGTGCCCACCACAGCCTTGGGGCTGCTCTGTGTGAGCTGTCAAGCACTGCCAAGCTGTGATGTGCCAGCAGTCGCCCAGTGCTGATCCTGCTGACGTGGGATTGCCTTTCCCTGACTCTCCCTGACCATTTCCCCACCGAGATCCTGACTAAAGGCTTTCCTGTGTGTCTTGGGTTGAACTGGTAAAATGCCAACTGCCCAATGCAGAGTCAGTCTCCATCCCACTGAGAAAAGAGAGAAAGCAAAAAAAACCTGGAAACTCAAAACAGGTTTAAACTTAAACTAATTATATATATTTATACAGAAAAGAGAAAATTAAAACTACAATATAACACACACACAATTTAAATACAACAATTTTCTACTTTTTTACTGAAAACAGATTCCATCACTATAGATCCATAAAGCATCCCAAAAGACACTCAGCAAGGCAAAAGAGAGAGAATAACAATAAAATGTTTTGCCTCCCTGAACTCAAACAAAATGTGAACTAGCAGTGGGCAGCAGCCAAGGCCCACTCCAGCAGGGCAGCAGCTGCGTCTCTTACCTCTTCTTTGGCCATGATGGAATTGAACTAAGTTGCTCCTACTCTGGCTTTTATATTTTGAGATGATGTCGGAATATGGTATGGAATGCCACTGGCCATAGCAGTCAGCTGTCAGCTGGCCCAGCCCAGCCCAAGTCAGCTGATACTCTCAGGCCTACTCTGAAATCTAAAGCCCAGATTTAGGCCTGCATCAGCTAAACCCATAACACTGGGCCAATCTGCACAGGCTCAGTTGCAACATCCACCCCAGCCCCAGCTCATGTTTCCTGTATTTATTGATAACAGCACTTGGCAGAGGTAAAAGGAGATGCTATTTTTCCAAAGAGGCTGCTCAAGTGTTGCCTTGAATTCAGAGAGAAGAATCACACATTTATTTCAAGATTTATTCTTTTTAATAATACTTTTAAGTTTCATTTTCCTTGCCTGTTGTTTTCTGTGCCTTTAAGAGTACTTGGGTCACAATTTGAGTGTTTTCCCCCAACAAACAAATCTCAAAACACCCTCCCTGAGACTCTCCTCGTCCTTTCTTTCTTTATCTGCCTTGATGCGGACCTGAAACCAGGACTTGGGTCATGTCGAAAGAGAAAACAAAACATCATGTAAATTATAGGAAGAATATGAAAAATTAAACCAAAACAGGAAACTACAGCAATAGGAGGGGTGACAAGAAAGCAAATCAGCAGCACAAGCACTCCACATTCACTTCTCATTAGCTGTGCACAGGGATACAGGTTTTACAGCAGCTTGTGCCCCTCCATCAGGGATACAGGTTTCATTTCCCATACACTGAGCCCACAACAATTCCCTCTGAGCACCACTCCAGGATTTGACTAGGTTATCTCAGTCCAGAGACAGAAACAAAGAGATTCTTTATTTAGAGAAAAAATAAATTAAAAAAAAGAAAGAAAAAAGAATCCTTTATTAGAAAAGCCAAGAGAAGAGCTCATCAGTCATGGCAAGCAGATTCCTGAGTCCTGCCTGATTTATTGGTCACTGCAATATAAGAAAGATCTGAAACCATTAGAGAGTGTCCAAAGGAGGGGCACAGAGATGGGGAAGGGTCTGAAGGGGCAGCGTGGGAGGACACTGAGGGCACTTGGTGTGTTCAGCTGGAGGAGAGACTAAGGGGACACCTCATTGCAGGTCCAACTTCCTCAGGAGGGGCAGAGGAGGGGCAGGCACTGATCTCTGCTCTGTGGGGACCAGGGACAGCACCCAGGGAATGGCCTGGAGCTGTGTCAGGGCAGGGTCAGGTTGGATCTCAGGGAAAGGCTCTTCCCCCAGAGGGTGGTGGGCACTGAGCAGGCTCCCCGGGGCAGTGGGCACAGCCCCAAGGCTGCCAGAGCTCCAGGAGTGTTTGGATGATGCTCTGGGGCACAGGGAGTGACTCTTGGGGATGGTCCTGTGTGGGGCCAGGAGTTGGACTGGATGATCTTTGTGGGTCCCTTCCAGCTCAGCAGATTCTCTGGCTGGGATTTTACCTCCCTTCCAATGCTGCTGCCTGATACTTCCCCCTCAGGTCAGTCCCAATCCCCAAGCCACGAGCACTCCCTGACTGCCCCATCCTCTGCCCTTGGCCAGACCAAGGCTTGCTGGGTCCCTTCAGCATCAGGCACAAAGCCAATGTCCTCCTGGATGGTGCTTCTCAGGTTGGGTTATAGAAAACAAAGGTAGACACTGGGCAGGAATAACTCAGCCTCAGAAGTCCATGGTGTGGAGGTGACATCTGAGCTCATCACTTCAGCTCCTGTCAGGGGTTAGGGAGAGAAACAATACTCATGGAATCACAGAAACTGAATGGTTTGGGTTGGAAAGGACCTTAAAGCCCATCCAGGCCCATGCCCTGCCATGGGCAGGGGCAACTCCCACTAGCCCAAGTTGCTCCAAACTCCGTCTAACCTGGCCTTGGACACTTGAAAGGTGTTTAAGAATAATTACTCTCATATTTTCTGGAGTTCTATCCACACCTTAGAAAATGATTATTTCTCTTTATTAGCACTTAAGAGTCTAATACTTCTTTCTTTCTACACCTTTAAGCAGCAGCTGGTGGGACTGGGCTCCCTCCACAGAGAGCACCTCAGGAGTGTGCAGGAACACTTGAGATGTGGCCAACTAACAAGTGATGAAGAATAATGCCAGGGCTGTAATACACTTGCTACATTAGGGAAATCCATAAGGATCCTGTTACCCAATGCAATAAATAGCCCCCTGAAGAAATGCCAGTCACTGTGTTGATGTTGAGCATGATTCCAGTTTGGAAGCCAGGGGAGAAAGCTGTTGATAAGAACTGCTGGAAAAGAAAACATGAGTAGTGCCAAGAAGGGGGTCACACTGCCCTGATTTTTGGAGTTAGAAACGGCTGCTGAGCATCCACAGGGAAGGGGATGCTGGACATGGATGGAGAAGGATTCTGGAGATGTGCCCACATTGAGGTTGGAGAAATCATTCCTACATTTTTATCTCCAGTGTGAGCAAAGTCATGAAAAAATGAAAAACTGTACCTGCATCTGTTTCTCCCCCACTCCTCCCCTCCCTCTCTGTTTCCCTCTCTCCATGTGCACAGCCCTGCACATGTGAAAGAACTCCCTTCACCAGAAACTAATCTCCCTGCCTGTAAAAAACAACCTGTGCTTAGCCTAGGGAGGCAATAGCTCCTGCAAGGAAAAATTCTTTAAGGAAAGGCTGCTCTGATGTCCCATGAATCCTCCACTTGGAATTTGCATGGCCAAGAACCTGGCTCTGGCCTTAGGCTGTCCCTGTAAGGCACAAAAGTGATTTCCATATGATGGGAATGCAGAAAGGATGGTCCAGGGGATATTGTGAAACCTGGAGCTCAGGGGAAGGTGTCCCCAGTTCCCCAGGTTGAGCCCAGTGTTAGATGTGCTCAGTTCTTGAAAAAGAGACCAAAAACCCCCCGGTTTTGTGAAATTTCTATTTCTGCTCTGCAAAATGTTGTTTGCACAGCAAGGCTGCTGAACAGCATGAAGTGCTGGAGCCACTTTGTTCAGGTACAAATTGTCTAGTAATTATAGAAACGCGTGTACCATGGGTTAGAAGTCATACATTAAACTAAGTTAGACATTTCAATAGGATGAAATGGTAGAGAGCCAAGATTTTGTAGCATTGGAGCCAAGGTTTTACAGCTTTGACAGGTCATGTCACTGAACAAAGAAAAGGCAGCGGTCCAGCAGTGATGAAGATGCTTCAAGACCACCCCGAGGGATGAAGTCAGGAGAACACCACCCAAATTCAAAGCCAAAAAGAAAGCTCCGCCCAAGATTCCGCTCAGTCATTAATATGGAAATTAGAAGATGTTAACTATAGACTTAAGACTATAAAATAGCTTATTTTCCACAAACAAGTTAGGTAAGTTTTTGCCCTGTATGAACTGGCTGTGCCTCCAACATTGTCAATAAATACCTTGCTGCTATTAGAACTCAAAAACCTTCTTTTGGCAGTTCTTTTGTGGCGTTTTCGCTNCAGACTGAGCCCAGGGGAAGGTGTGCCCAGTTCCCCAGACTGAGCCCAGGGGAAGGTGTGCCCAGTTCCCCAGACTGAGCCCAGGGGAAGGTGTGCCCAGTTCTCCAGGCTGAGCCCAGGGGAAGGTGTGCCCAGTTCTCCAGGCTGAGCCCGGGGGAAGGTGTGCCCAGTTCTCCAGGCTGAGCCCGGGGGAAGGTGTGCCCAGTTCCCCAGACTGAGCCCGGGGCAAGGTGTGCCCAGTTCTGCAGGCTGAGCCCATGGGAAGGTGTGCCCAGTTCTCCAGGCTGAGCTTTGCTTGTGCAGGAGAGGAGTTGCAGAAGCTCAGCCCTGCCCTGTAAGAGCAGCTCACCCCACCAGGTTTGGTGGAGTGACTCTGGTTCAAAGCAGGGCACTGCCAGAGCAGGTTTTAGTGTCAGATCAATGACTCTGGAGCACTTCTGAATGCAGCCCCTTCATCTGGCCAAGACCTTTAAATGTTATATTATAACAGCTACATTTCAGCGAGAAGCCATTAGAACCTCAGCCAAAACCTTGTTAAACTGCTATGACCCCCTAAAGATATAAATTCCCCTTTCTGTGATTCATGGAGCCTATTAATGGTCCCTTAAATATCTCTCCTCCAGCTCCAGCCCTGCAGCACGGTGGGATGCCCAGTTCAGACTGATGTAGCACTGCATGGGACAGATCCTGCTCTTCCCTCACCATCCCCTCTCCTCCTGCACCATGGAGCATGGTCAGTCAGCTGCATTTCTGGCTGTGCAGGTTGCCAAGAGCAGAAACTGAGGCACAACTCAGCTATTTCTGGACCATCTCCTCACTCAGAAACACTGTCTGGCTGCTTTTGTCCCAGGGAGACTCTGGGCCTTGCAGCTGCCCCATGCAGCAGCCCAGCAGGGCAACTGTGCCATGTTATCCCCCACCCCAGGCAAACAAACTGCCCCCACCATCCTGCCTGCCTTTGTTTGCAGTGCTCAGACACCTCCCCCTCTCACATACATATGGATGGTGTGTATAGATGTATATGGATATATGTGTGCACACCCTCACGGCACTACTCCTACTCTGATCATGCAAATCCTTCAGTGGCTTTCATTCAGAACCAAAGAGTTTCTATCCCTTTTCCCATCTGAAGAACCCAGTTTGGTTCATGTTTCCTTCCTCCAGAGAATCATAGACTTATTTAGGTTGGAAAAGGCCATTGAATCCAATCGTTCCCCCAGCGCCACCAAGGCCACCTGTAGCTCATGTTCCCAAGTGCCACATGTACACAGCTTTTAAATCCTTCCAGGGATGGGGACTCAACCAAATTGTATCAGTTTGAACAGCCTGCAGCAGCACTTCAAACTGGAATACTGTGTTTTCCTCCCTAAATCACACCCTGTGACCTTCCAGCACTCATTGCCCCCTTTCAGCCCCTCCTGCTCACATGAATCCCTGTTTAAATCCTTCCCCAGGACACAGGATTCCCAGGGCACTGCTTCCTTATGGAGCATTGTGTCTGATTTCCCAGCCCTTTGTGGCTCCTGAGAAGTCACATATTCCCTATTGCTCCTTGCCTCTCAGAACTGGAGCCAGAGGCACTCTCACCATCCCTGGAATCTGTACCTTTTTTTGAGGAAAACATCCATCCTGGAGCAGTTCCCTTCTGTAAATGGCACAGGTGAGATGTGACTTTGCAGCGTGTTCAACTGGGTTGTGTTTATGGAATAATATAGAGCTATTTAATCAGGGCACAACTGAGTCCAAGAGTGGAGGAGCTCCAAGGAACTGGCATTTAAAGCTTCACATGGAGCTGGGAGCCAAGGGTGGGCAAGGCAGGCAGGGGCAGTGTTCTCACTCAAGTCATGCTCTCCCACAGCATTGGAGCAGGGGCAGGTCTGGTGACAGTAACCAGGATCACCCAAAAGCCCAGTGATGGCCAAAAAACTGGCACAGCATGTCCCCGGTGAAAGTAGCAACTCCCATCAGCAGGACAAAGAGCAGTGAGCATTGGCATGACCATGACACAGCTTCAGGGAGGGCAGGACACCAACAGGCTTCCCTGAGGTCTCACCTCACCTTCAGCAGCAATGGTGAGTCCCCAGGGAGGGTTGGAGGGGCTGCAGAGCCCAGCAGTGCACCCAGGACCTGACTGTCCTTCTGCTCAGGAGAAAGGAGCTCCCAGCTCAGATCTCAGCCAGGAGAGCTCCAACCTCCATGTCTCCATCAGGGGCTTGTTTAGAAAGGTTACTGTATAGAACTGACGCCTTGCCAACATCAAACCTTTAATTATCAGGGTATTAGAGAGCCCTTTACTTGGCCCAGTGCAAGCAGGTGACCCCCACCAGGCTCTGGGCTGCCTGTGACACAGATCAGGGCATGGAACCCTGACCATGCTGGTTAAGACCATGGGATTTTTATCTTGTCATTTGGTGACAGACACAGGGCACTCCATTCCAACCATATCTTCAAGCATTTGATCTCCCCACACCCTCAGGTGTACCATAAATACTTTGTCACAGTATTTTGACTCTTGTGCAGTTTAACAACTAAGATCATCATCCAAATATAGTGAGGGTGGGCAGGCCCTGGCACAGGCTGGGCAGAGAAGCTGTGGCTGCCCCATCCCTGGAAGTGTCCAAGGCCAGGTTGGACAGGGCTTGGAGCAACCTGGGCTGGTGGAAGGTGTCCCTGCCCATGGCAGGGGGTGGAATCAAATGAGTTTTAAGGTCCCTTCCAACCCAAACCATTCCATGATTCTGTGACAGTCGACACCTCCTTCAAAGTGACTGGGACACAGACCACAGTGCCTTCAAGAAATGCAGCCTCAAACCTTGTATCTTGTTCATTTATGTCTTTAAAAGATTATCAGGTTTTATACAGTGAAGGAGAAGACCCAAAATTCCTATAAGCCACGGACCGTGCCAAATAAACTTACCCTGGATATATAAAAGCAGCTCTTCCAGGCACTACTGGCAGGTTTTAGGAGTTTTCATGATCCGTCTGATGAGATGTCTGTAGAAGAAAAGGCATCTGCAAACTTTTAATGAGCTTCTGGGTTTCAGTGCTTTGCTGAGGATAGATTGCCCCCAAATGTGTTCCAGGTCTATCCTTGTGTGCTTTCCGAGGTCCTAAACAGAACTGAAATGGTATGATCTGGCACCAGAGGAGTTCCCAGGGATGCTGTGAGGGGAGGGTTTCGTTTGAGCTGTCTCAGGGTCCAAGTGACTGTTGCATAATTCATGGAATACCATATCCCACGAAACTAGTAACAAATCCAGGTATTCAGGCACAAGGGACCAGAGTTCTTAATGTTGAGTGGGGTTTTTTTACAGTTTGTGATTTTACCTGTTATTAAATGCTGAGGAAACAGGGTGTGAACAAAGGTGTGCTAAAGGAACTCCTGTTGGAAGAGGAAGAAACTCCACCATGAATATCAGAGTCATTCCTACAAAGGACTCTGCTGGCTCCCAGCAATGGAGCCAGGGAAGCTCCAACACAGAGGGATGTTTATATACAACGATTTTGACCATACTCTTAATGAGGTTATTCTGTAATTATCCTGGGCTGTCAAAACATTAATTATAGTAGCAGTTTCTCAGGCCCATATGTGTTGCATGTTCCCTTTTGCCTCCAACAGGGTGTTGAGTGTGACACCCACAGCAAAGGAGATGGAAGTGAAATTTCTCCTTCTTTTTCTTCTTTTTATCACCTACAAATCATGCTCTGACTTTTGGTCCCCTCTTCCTGTCAACACCCTCCCCAGAGGAATTTAAAGAATGAAAGCCCATAAGTGATTCTGGGCCCAACAGATGATTGCAGAGTTCTGCAAATAAAAATGACGGCAGCAGCTTGTTCCAGTGTGACTGTGCCTTAGTCAGAGGTGCCTATAGGAGCCTTCTGTTACATGGATGAACTGTGAGCTCTGATCTGCAATAATCCCTTTGGGATCCCCCTGAGAGTGTCTTCAGTCTTCTGTGCTGCCACCCTCAGATGGACAGAGAGAGAACTTCAGATCCTCAGTGCCGGTCCCTGGTGTAAGAGGCAGGAGGCACAGTCGTGTTTGGTACTTGGTGAAATTCCTGACCAAAACTGGTGTTATTTCCTGTCCTTTTTCTCCCCAGCTTGGACCATGTCATGTCATGTGACAGCTGTAAGACCAAGTTTGGCATTGAGAAATGTAATGCTGAGTGTCCAGACCCTGGTCACTGTAATTTTGGGCATCTCATGTACACTGCACTTCCAGGCCATCCATGAGAGCCTGGACAGTCCCTTCTCCAAAGACCTGGTCCATCCTACTTCCAGGACAGATCCAACAGCAACTACCCTCCCAAGGAGTGCTTTTCTAGCAGATCCCTGTACTAAAGTGATGTATGAAGATGGTATCTTACAAAAAGTCCATTTACATGCTTCATAAAACTCCCAGCTCTGCAGAAGTCCCCGGAGTGGTGATGTACACCTGGGCCTTGAGACATCCCCACATCTGCTCCAAGAAGAATTAGCAAGACTTCACAAAGCTGGAGATGATTTTCAGTGCATCAGACACTCTCCCAGGAAATCCATCACATTTATGTACAAGTTACTGAGACACTTCAGAGGAACTTATTACAGTAAAAAAGGAATCTCCCACCTCTCCACTGCACATCTTTCTCTCTTGCTCACACAGTCCTGTGCTGGAGTCCATGATGAAAAATGATGGACTGAGGTAGATGTATCTGGCTGGAAACAGTTACAGCCCATACCAAGAGAAGATTATGCCATAAAATTATTTCTCCCAGACTTTCTTCCTGTGTTTCAAACAAACCCTCCCCTTTGCCTGGGAGCAAACTTTCTGTAGACCAAGAAACACCAAGTGGCACCGAGTTTGTTAATGCAGTAAATGTAAAACTACAGGAGATCTGTCAGCATCTCTCCCCTGCTGGGACCCCCCTGTGCAAAGATCAAATCCCAAGGATCCTGCACATGCCAATGCCAAAAGGGATGAGCACTATCTTGCATACCAGATGCTTTCCCATAAGCACCCAGGCTGAGCTCAACCAGTGCCTGCCAGAATGAACTCACACAAACAGTCTGCAAAGTCTGGGAAAAAACAGTTATTACTGAGAGAACATTTTTTCACAAAATGACTCCTTCACCTTTGACCTCTCTGTCCCAGACTTCAGAAGAGACTGAAACCTTCACAAGGAGGTTGTAGGAACTAAAATTTCATAGCTCTGCTGATGATTGAAAATCAGGGGCACTGTGGAGACACTGCATTTCCAGCTTGTTTCTATTGACCCTTTCCTGTAATACAAATGCCAGTGGCTCTCTCCTCTCTCTGCTCTGCAGACACCAACATTCTGTGACATTTTTCCCTGCCAACCCCCTTTGCTCTCTGAGGAGTTACCAACCCTTTCATCACAGTGCTTTCAGAACCTTTTCCTGCCCCACACCCCTGTGGCCACTGGTTTCCTGAGCTCTTCTCGTACCCCACTTGTGTCTGAAGGCCCCCTCCACCCTCTCCTTGAGTGCTGGGGGCAGTTTTAGGCACCACAACATAAGAAGGATATAAAGCTGGGAGGGAACATCCAAAAGAGGGCTGCAAAGTTGGGGAAGGATCCAGAGGGGAAGCCAAAGCTGAGGGCACTGGGCTTGTTCAGCTGGAGGAGACTGAGGGGAGATTCCTCAGGGTCTGCAGTTCCTCCCAAGGGGCAGGCACTGATCTCTGCTCTGTGGGCCCAGAGACAGCACCCAGGGAATGGCCTGGAGTTGTGTCAGGGCAGGGTCAGGTTGGATCTCAGGGAAAGGTTGTTCCCCCAGAGGGTGGTGGGCACTGAGCAGGCTCCCCAGGGCAGTGGGCACAGCCCCAAGGCTGCCAGAGCTCCAGGAGGGTTTGGATGATGCTCTGAGGGACAGGGTGGGATTTTTGAGGTGTCTGTGCAAGGCCAGGGGTTGGACTGGATGATCTCTGTGGATCCTTTCCAACTCATGGTATTCCATCATTCTGTGATTCCCTGCTCTCTGCACACACTGCCATCCCTTCCCTCCCACCCTCTGCACAACCTGCCTTACGACAATGAGCACATTACAGACTCAGCACTGAACCCTGCCATGATTGGCTTATTTTTCCCCCCTTGCTTGGGGTTATCAAACCCTTACTGTTTTTTGCCCACATTGAGTTCACTCAGTACGTGTCTTTGCTGTCACCTGTACCACCAGGAGTGTCCACAACTTCATCAGAAACCCACAGGACTTTTTTTTTCTTGCTCTTTGTACCCCAATTTATCCTGTGACAGAGCTGTTCGCTCCCTCCCTGTCTATATAAAAAGCCTCATCATTTTCAGGAATGCCCAAACATCACTGAGAAATATTGCAGAAATATTTCCATCCAAGCTCACAGGAAACTACTTTTGGGGAGGCTGAGGTACCACTGAGTGTTTGTTTTTCCTCTTGGAAAATAAAACATTTCATCTTTTGTTGGTGCTATTTCTCAGGCCACGAAATTTTACCTTGACCGGAAAGTCAAAAATGTTGACTTTCGGGTGGGCACTGCTCAGGGTCCTCACCTGCCCCCTGGGAATACTGGTTCAATTTTTCACAATTCTTGTCACAGAAGCAGGATTTTTAGCTGCATTTCTTCCACTCCAGGTACATGTGCTGTGATGCGCTCAGTCAGTCTCCCTGGTCTGGGTAATGATACGATACTTATTCCAGCTGAGCAATTCCAGGAGGAGAAAATGATGGACTCAAATTGAGGTCGTATTTTGTAGATCCCCATGTCCTAAATTTTCTGGAGTGACAGAAATCCATTTCAGCTGGTCTTTTATGTTGTTTGTCATCATTAACAAAACTTAGGGATAGAAAGGCTAAATTAGTCCTGAGGAAAATGGCCAGACATAACAGCCCAAATCTCTGTCAGAATCATGTGTGGGAGATGGGAGGTGAGTGACACTGAGAGAGAATAACTGAGGTGGGTGTGTCAGGGATGAGACCACACAAACTCATGGCACTGGGCTGTGCCCCAGTGCCTCTGTCCCTGCTTTGTACATGGTGCTTCTTTTAGCATCAAAGCAGTGTCTGATGGAATTCCTTGTTTGGAAGGTTGCTCCATTCTTGGGAAAAGCAAATCTGGACTTCCCCACACTGATGTGTGCCTGGCAGAGGGGACACAGTGGCAGGACTGGGCTGGAAGTTGCAGCTCAACACAGACTGCAAGGACTTGCAGTAAAGAACTCCTGGGGTTTGGGAAGGACTGGCAGAGCTGATTTAACTCTCGGAGTTGCTGAGTCCATTAAAAATGTGTCAGGACCCTGAGAAAAGGGGAATATCACATTTCTCCTTCCTTCCCTTTTGCAGTGTTGCCTTTGACGTGCAGGGAGGACGAAGCTCAGCCTTGCCCTGGGGCCAGGAGGATGAGTGTGCAGGAGGAGGGAGCTGTGCTCAGCCTTGTCCAACCATCTCCCTGTCCATGGGCTGGGCAGTGAAATGAGTGACCCACATTCCTGGAGAGGAGGTTTCTCAGATGGGTGTTGTCCTCTGCTGACACATGATCCCTGCTTTGGGAGGAGGGTTCCACTGGGGCACAGCAGATGCACAGACAGGCCTGGTGGGAATTGGCTCCTTGGTTTGCCATAGGACTGTTTGGCAGCGTGAATCAGGTTCTCCTTTTATTTATGGTCTGTCCAATGACTGTGAGCTGTTTCTTTGGCACTTGTAATGCCTCTGTGTTTGAGGGCTTGTGATACAGAACCACAGGATATGCTGAGCTGAAAGGGACCCACAAGGAGCATCCAGTCCAACTCCTGGCCCCACACAGGACCATCCCCAAGAGTCACTCCCTGTGCCCCAGAGCATCATCCAAACACTCCTGGAGCTCTGGCAGCCTTGGGGCTGTGCCCACTGCCCTGGGGAGCCTGCTCAGTGCCCACCACCCTCTGGGGGAACAACCTTTCCCTGAGATCCAACCTGACCCTGCCCTGACACAACTCCAGCCATTCCCTGGGTGCTGTCCCTGGTCCCCGCAGAGCAGAGATCAGTGCCTGCCCCTCCTCTACCCCTCTCAAGGAAGTTGGACCTGCAATGAGGTCTTCCCTCAGTGTTCTCTTCTACCTCAATGTCCTTCCCAAATTCCCACATCATTTTAGCAAGAAAGCAACAGCCTGAACTGGATTCCCAGCAGAGCATCTCCCCTGCTGTGGGGCCAGTTGCCCTGCACACTGCAGGTGTCCCGGTACAAACTCAGTCCTGAGCTGGTGTGAGAGTGGTGCCTTTGCTGTCTAAGGCTCCAGTCCTCCTGAGCAGAGTGTTGCATGCTGAGAGGCTCTTGGGAATGATCTCTGGGCTGTCCCTATGCCCAAACCACGCTCATGATTGGTTTGGAGCAGTGCTCCAAACCTTTGCAGGGAGCAGAGTCTTCATTAAACAGCAGAAATACGTAAAGGACAAAAGCCATCACCCCCCATAAGTAGTTCTTTGGTTCTTTCCAGATTTCTTGGAGGGGGTTATGATTTACCCCCAAATGTGAGGCTGGTCCTTATTGCCAGCAGGCAGGGTGGATACTGGGGCTCTCAAACCTTTTCTACTCACGTAAAGCTCAAGCTCAACAAGCTTCAACAAAGCCTCACTCAAAGCCTTGAAAAATAAGAATCTTAGTCTTGTATGGTGGAGACAGTGTGAAAATGTTCATGAAAAACAGACAACTCCAAGCAACTTCACTCTAAAACACATCCCAGACTTCTGTTTTCTGAAGCAGAGCAGATTCCCCGTAGAAAACTGGATTAAATTGGGCCATGATAGAAATTAACCTCTCTTGGAGAGGAAGAGCCATTGCTATGTCAGGGTCTGACATCAGGTCAGGTTCCAATTGTCACTATTGTGTTTGAAAACATTCAAGTGTGACAATCATTTGCATAAAGACATGATGTTAATCTCTAAATAGATCAGGGTGAGGAACCCAGAGACAGCTTTTCAGGCCACTTCAGCACAGCAGAGCACATTTGTGTGCACAGTTATCCCAATCCCATGTCCAATGGACTTAATTAGCCATTACAAGGACAGTTACCAATTTGCATGCATGGCCATGAATATTAAACAGCCACTTTGCACCTGGACTTACACATTTGGGGCTGGATTTTCCGTCACAGCACTCGGCTCCCAAGGTGGAGTCACCTACATAAGTTGCCCAATTTTGTGGAGAAAATGGATCAGTTTTGTGAAACTCCTGTAGTGTGATGGCTCTTGTCCCTAGTTTTTGCACTGCACTGCAGAGGAGAAGCTGGGGATGATTTGAGGCTGTGGCAGATGTCACCAGATGGCACTCTTACATTGATTCTTCCTCATTCTTTTTGTTTTGTTTTGTTTATTTTGGGTTTCTGTAGAGTCAAATGTTCATTAGTGAAGAGACATGCTCTGTATGCAGCTTTGGTTTGGAGGGATTTGGTGTTGGAGGCTGTTGGGTCGTTGAAAACCTTGTGGAAAATTCAGATGTTTCTCAGGAGTTGCCACAGTTCTTTCTGGACAAAGTGGTCCTATAACCCCCAGAATTTCTTTGTGTGGGTTTCTCTGCTCATGCAATAACATACTGTTGGCACTCAGAATATAACTAAAAGCCTCCATTGCTGCTCTCTCCCTGAAAGCTGGGAGAAGGGCTCACTCTGGGGACATGACCAACTGTATTAGAATGGGGTGTAAAATCATCATTAACCCTTATCCAGTGTGAAAACCAGAACACAGAGAGACTAGAAGTGCAATTTTATATCCTGGTGTATCAAAATACAAACATTGGGGCACAAATATTGGGCAGGGTTTCTATGGTATGTCAATGATTTAAATATTACCCCCAAACTCTCATGGTAGTTCTTCACCCAAGAAAGTTTGGCTTGTTTTTCCCTTGTCTCAAAAGAGAATAGTTAGACAGAGATGTGATTCATCTCCCAAATATGCCAGGAGGACCTCTAAAGTATCAAAAGAGGATTGTTCTAAAATAAAATATGCCTCAGAGAAGGTGAAAATAATAGATCAAAAAATATTACTCAGAACATGCACCAGAATGTACCCAACACGCTGCCAGGAGTTAAAAATGAATCCCACAAGAGAAGGTAAATCCCTCTGTTTGTTTTCTGATTGCTTCTATGTTCTTGTTGCTCCAAGCAAGCAAAATCCATACTCCCCACTCTGGGATACTGAGTCAATAAAATATGGGACTCCCTTACCCCAACCCTTACCACAGAGAAACGTGGGATATTGAGAGGAGTGTTGGTTTAAAGGGAAACCAGCAGGAGAAACAAACCCAACACAAAAGAGATTATAAGTCAGAGTTACAATTTAATAACAATATTACAATAAATGCAATGGCACAAAGAGAAACTGGGTTTAACCCACAAACCCAGCAGTGTAACCCAGCCCCCTGGGGCACAAACACAGTGGGGTTTGGTGGCCCCTGTGCTGAGCCCCACGTGGTTCCCCCGAGTCCAAAGGAAAAGGAAGGGACAAACCTGTTGGTACAGATGATGTCACAGTCTGGTGGAGAGTGGTGAGCTCCTCCTGTCCAGGTTCTGACCCTCCTCTGCATCCAACTAGTGGTACCCAAGTCCCCAAACCCCAAGATTTTCTCCCCTCAGGTTCAGGTGGGAGCCCCCAGTGGGTCCCCCAGGGCAGGGAGTTCCAGAGTGGGGGATGTGACTCTGGGAGTCAGGGGGGATTTTGGAATGGTTGCTGGCCCCTGAGCAGAGCTGAGCCCTCAGGTGGGTGTGGAGGTGCCAAGGAGTCCCTGGAGGGGAGTTCTCCCAGCTCCTCTGCCAGGCTTCTTTCCCAGCCAGCTGCCAGGCTGAGGGCTCAGCTGTGCCCTGGGCAGCTGCTGCCAATGGGCCATTGGGAAGAGTTGCTGGGCAATGGCCCAGAGGGTTTAGAATGCCCAGCTTTGGTCACACCCACACAGTGATGAACCTGGTCCTGGCTGCTGAACTAGGACAAAAGATAAAACAGATAATTGTGTTTCAGTCAGGCATCTTTGATGATTATCAAATTCTAACGTGGCTTCTGTGGGAGGAGTAGCCCTGTGGCCTCTGGAGGCAAGAAACCCTCTTGCCTTAGAGAAATTAATGTACTTTGCTTTTCAGACCTTTGGTTACTGTTGCTTGTTCCTTACAGCAGAGCTGCTTACTGGGACCACACCCAGCCTTAAGTGTCCAACACTTGCACCTGCACATTCCTGACCATCAAAATGGTTTTCTGTGGACATTCCTGTTTTGTTCCACATTGTTGCCGTTGGAATCCAGGAACTGAAATTGCCCAGCAGTTCCAATCATGCAGATCATTGGTGCTATTGCTATTCACTCAGCACATTCTTGCTGCAACAGTGTCCCAACAGCTCTTGTGCATCTGCCCCTCCATGGTGAGGGGTCTCACCACACCCCACAGTTCCAGCCCTGACCTTCCAAAAGTCTGCAGAAAGACAAGGAAAGTCAGAGGAAGCACAGTGATGCAGGGACTAAGAAAAAGCCTTACACAGAGTTATTTCAGAGCTCAGCCTGCCTCATTAGGAGGAGGACAGCGAGCTGATGTGATTGTGGAAGACAGACGACCTTGGGTGGTTTTTCCCCCCATCTACTGAGGAAAGACATCGTCTGGGAGCTGCTTCAAGTGCTGGAGCTGCAGAGGATTTAGCAGGGCTGTAAAAGCTGAGCAGGAGGCATATGCTGCAGTGAAAGCAGCTCTGAGCTCAGCTGCAGGCAGCCCTGAGCACCACTCAGGTGCTCCCACAAGGGCAGGAGTGCTCCAAAGGCAGGGAGTGCAGGGCCAGGAGTTGGACTCGTTGATCTTTGTGAGTCCCTTCCAACTCAGCATGTGCTGTGGTTCTATGGTAAGAAATGCCCAGGGACACAGGGGACAGGGTGTTGTGCCCACATGGCCAGTCTGGGTCAGTCCATCACCTGCGCCCTCAGGGGATTTAGATTCAGCTACTCAGAAACAGAATCCCTCGTGTCTTTCCCCTCCCAGTGGGCTCAGGAGCTCTCCCAGGATCCCAGGTTCAGATGTGTGAGCTGAGGACATGCCAGTGCCGTAACAGTCTGAGAGCTTTCACATAATCTGCTGAGTTGGAAGGGACCCACAAGGACCATCAGTCCAACTCCTGGCCCTGCACAGACATGTCAACAATCCCACCCTGTCCCTCAGAGCATCATCCAAACACTCCTGGAGCTCTGGCAGCCTTGGGGCTGTGCCCACTGCCCTGGGGAGCCTGCTCAGTGCCCACCACCCTCTGGGGGAACAACCTTTCCCTGAGATCCAACCCAATCCTGCCCTGGCACAACTCCAGCCATTCCCTGGGTGCTGTCCCTGGTCCCCACAGAGCAGAGATCAGTGTCTGCCCCTCCTGAGGAAGCTGGACCTGCAATGAGGTGTCCCCTCAGTCTCCTCTTCTTCAGCTGAACACACCAAGTGTTTTGGAGCAAATCACCCCTCCAGGACCTTCCTCACCTGCCTCACAACAGCAGGAAGGGGCCAGTGCAGTCCCATGAGCTTTACTGTTGGGATGTTCAGCCCCTCAACATGGGGGAGTTTCACTCTGCTCATAAAATCCTTGAGCTATTTAGGTTGGAAAAAGCCCTCTAAGGTCATCAGGTTCATCCACAAACCTAAAACTGCCAAGGCCACACTGATCCATGTCCCCAAGTACCACATCCACATGCTTTTAAATCCCTTCAGGGATAGTGACTCCACCCCAGCCCTGGGAAAACTATTCCAATGGCTGACCACCCTTTTCATGGATCCACCTAAAGACCTGCTTACACTAAATGGCCACTTTCCTCTCCTTTTGGCTGCATCTGTTGCATTTTCCACTACTAATTCATGCAAGCACACCCCAAACAGGCAGCTATTGTCCTGCTGTCAGGCTGGTTGTGTGCTTGGCAGCAAAGTCTTTCAAGCTCGTTATAGATTCAGACATCTCTTCATCTGGATGTTGCCTGCGGTCTTGGAAATAATCATGTCTTTCCGTAAGAACATAATTCTTAGGTGAATAAAAATCACTCAGCACTTTAATGAGACCATTACATTTAGTTACAAGTGTCTTACCCTCTTCCACAAGGTCTTTCAGGAGGAGAAACAGCTTTGATCCACCTCCTAATAGAAACATGTTTTGTGCCTTGAGTTAATGGATTCATTTCTCTGGGTGTTCTGCCCCCACCAAACTCTGCATCGTAACCAAACTCTGCCCCTGGTTCTCCTGAGGGAGGCTTATGCCTCTCCTCCTGTCTTGCTGGACCCCTTCTGATGAAGGTTTGGTTCCTGAAGGACTGTGGATCTCATCAAAACATCACTCTGAACTGAAAAAAAATAAATTCCTATAAAGGAGCCTTATTTAAATGACACTGGCAAAGAGGGAACCGTTCTGAACAGCCCTGCCCAAGGGGATCCACCACAGAAGGACCATGACAAGCTGCTGGAAGTGCCCCACCCGCCAGGAACATGCCTGGAGGGAGCTGCTTCCCTTTGCAAGCACCAATTAACCCTTTGCAGACACAAGTTCATTTTTGCGGCTGCAAATGATTCCTGATAATCAGATTATTTTTCCATGCATAAATTTAATCCTATTACTTCTAATTATGCCCCAGTGTGCAAAGCTAAACAAATCCCATCCTTTTGTTACACATGCCCTCCAAGAAAGTTATTATGTTCCATCTCAAGTCGTTATGCATAAGTATCTCTTTTAATCATGCCTTGCATTCAGCCCCTCCAGACCTCAATTATTTCTGCTCCCTCTAATGTGTTGTGATGATTTTGCTGCTGAATGGACTACAACTCCTTCACTGGGTGTTTCAGACCCTAAAGAGGTAACAAGAGGTTATTAAATATTTTTCAGGTAACCAGTTTATAGAAAATATTTCCATTTTTTTACAGGGCCAAATTGCAAGGTACCTGACAAGTCCTATTCGCTGGGAAAGAGGAAGATTTTAATCCTCAGCAGCAAATCTCAATGTGATAATTATTGGCAAAATTATTTTTGTTGTCCTTATCATCACTTTGTCGCTGAGAACAGTCCATTTACATAATTGCTGGTTCTTTATGATAAAAGTCACATTTTTTCTGCTGAAGACTTTGGCAGCAGCTGATCTTTATAAGGTTCCTTGAAGAACAAAGCTCCTTAGGGGGATATACAAGGGAAAGGAGGAAGCAGTTTCAAGCCATTTTCCCTGAAAAGGATGATGGAAATGATTCCCTGGTGCAGGATGTGGGTCCCTGCCCTTTAGCTGAGGGTTTTAGCTTTGCTCCTACAGAGGAAGTTCTGCTGAGCTGGGAGGCACTAAATCAGAGAACCATAAAATCACAGGATGGTTTGGGTTGGAAGGGACTTTAAAGCTCATCCTGTTCCAAGCTTGACACCTTCCACCAGACCAAGTTGCTCCAAGCCCTGTCCAGCCTTGAATGTTTGCAGGAGTGGGAAGTTCACAACCTTTGCGTACAACCTGTCAGCTCTGAGAGTGATGCAATTCTGTCTCCCATCCATCTGCACCTTATGGTGACAATTCTGAACAGGAAAGTAATAGGAATTCTCCCAAAGACAGGGAGACCCTAAAGCTGGAGAGGAACAAGGACTCAGGCAAGGAAGATGTGTATGCACAGAGCACAGGCACAAGACTGCTGAGTCCTGACTGCCCAACTCCCACCTTTGGTGAGAAATCCCAGGTCCTGCATGATGTCACACTTTATGAGAGCACTTTTTTTTTACTGCAAATCATCTCAAGAGCCTCAGAAACTTCCTGTCTCTCTCCTCATCAGTGTTTTTCTCAACCCCTGAAAGAAACATGCTGCCAAGGGCTGGCATGGCCAGGGGTACCTGCCATCCTTGTCATCTACCACGTGTGACATCATTGCCACACATGACTCAGTGAGATGTCACCAGCATCATGTGAGAACTGTGGGACAGCTGGAAGTTATTTTTAAAGTTAGTTCCTGGTCATGACATGATCAGCACAAGCCCAAGGAAAGAGCAGGTGAGGACCATGGCACAGTCTGAGGAACTGAGGAAGGATTCCACGCGTGCTCAGCAAAAAAAAAAAAAGGAGAAATTCCTGTGGAAGTTTCCAATATTCCATGTAATTACAGAAAAGTTAAAAGGGACAGAAAAGGATTACCAAAGTCCAATTCTTGGCCCTGCACAAACACCTCAATAACCCCACCCTGCCCCTGAGAACATTGCCTTCAGCTCTGGCAGCCTTGGGGCTGTGGCTACTGCCCTGGTCACATCAGAGATGTTCTTCAAATCAACCTCCCTTTGTTGCCCAGAGTGTAGTGTCGGAAAGTTACCCCAGTAAAGTAAAAAGAGGAAAAAATAACTCCCAGTGAATGGTCTGTGCTTGGGATCTGCCATGGCAGTGGATATTTGTGTCCATCAGAGGTGATAGGCTGAGTGTCAGACCAACCTGTGCCCCCATCACCTCCACAGCCCCCTGGGCTTCTCCTGAAAAAGCTGCTCCACTTACCAGTGACAGGAAGCTTTGACATCACATCCACATTCCAGTCACGTGGTTGTTTATGCTGCTCAGCTCAAGCCCTTCACAGAACAACAGAATCACAGAACATGCTGAGCTGGGAGGGACCCACAAGGATCAGCGAGTTCAACTCCTGGCCCTGCACAGGACCATCCCCAAAAGTCACTCCCTGTGCCCCAGAGCATCATCCAAACACTCCTGGAGCTCTGGCAGCCTTGGGGCTGTGCCCACTGCCCCGGGGAGCCTGCTCAGTGCCCGCCACCCTCTGGGGGAAGAGCCTTTCCCTGAGATCCAACCTGACCCTGCCCTGACACAGCTCCAGGCCATTCCCTGGGTGCTGTCCCTGGTCCCCACAGAGCAGAGATCAGTGCCTGCCCCTCCTCTGCCCCTGCCAAGGAAGTTGTCCCTGCAGTGAGGTCTCCCCTCAGTCTCCTCTTCTCCAGCTGAACACACCAAGTACCCTCAGTGCCCTCACACGCTGCCCCTCCAGGCCCTGAACCATCTTTGTTGTCCTCCTCTGGACACTCTCCAATGGCTTCAAATCTCCCTTACCTTGTGACGCCCAAAACTGCCGCAGTATTTCAAAGTAAGGCCACAGCACTCAAGTTGAATTACAGGATGTTATTTTCCTGGGAAACATTGCTGCTCCCTAATTTGCATGGGTGGATCTTTTTAGGAATGGCGTCTCTGAAGCCAAGACCCAAAATTCCACTAGGACTGACCTCCTGGTGTTCCTCCACAGTCAGGGCCAAGTGGCTTCATGCAGCCTTCTGGCAATGCCCAGACAGAACATTTTCCCTCTGATTTTATGGTGAGCTCTCTCAGGCTGTCAGTGATTCGACAGATGTGGACTGGAAAGGACCATTGTTGGTCTCCATCCTACTTCTCAGTCTAAAGGGTACTATTTTCAAACAGCACGTCAACCTTCAAGATCTGAGATGCTTCCACCCACTGGAGCACAGTCCCAGTGCTGCACCAACCCCTTGGAAAAGGCTTTCCTAAAATCCAAACTGAGGCTCCCAGTCTGGGGATGTCACTCCACCAGCTGCCACTACTGGGTTTAGAGTCACAGGATCATTAAGGTTGGAAAAGATTTTTAAGATCATCAAGTCCAACCATCAAATATCCAGTTCTGCTGCAGCAGCTTTGGAGATGCTTTTCAAGTATGTTCAGGCTGCAGGAACACCAGTGCAATTGAAACACCAGTGCAATGGAAACCAGAGGTCTTTGGAATTTCTTAAAAGAACAACCTCTCTCCAAATTTGCTGAGGACTCAGTGTGTGGCTCACTCAGCTGGAACAGGGAATCAGAGCCAGAAACTGCTGCTCCACCTCAGTCACAAGGTTCTTGGTAAAAAAAAGATCCTAATTCCTAGATCAGAAGAGTGGTATTTGCTTCAGACACTACCACAGTGTCTATCAGCAGACACTGAGACAGTGGCTTGTCACATCCCCAAGGTCTCCTCCTCCAAACATGGCACAAACTGTTGCCAAAATTATCTCCTTCCCTGGGGATTCCTTTGTGTTTAAAGGTTTCTCTTGATGTTGCATTTCTTCATGGAAAAAAAAATAAAAAAGGCCTTAAAGTCTGTTTTTGATTTGTTTGAATCTAAATTAGATTCCCTTCGTTTCGAGATGGGCTCAGTGGAAGAGTCTATTAAAAACTTAGGAGCAAAAGGAAACATCTGAATTGCAAGTGCAGCACGAAGGCTCCTGTCAGAGCCCTGATAGAAAGGACAATGCTGAGCTTCATTGTCAGAGGCAGATAATTGAAAACAGCACTGAGTCATGTCACCACAGAGCTCCAGAGCTGAGAGAAAGTTCAGAAGGGCTTGATTTTTGTAGCAAGTTATTTTCATTGTTGGAAAAACTGCTTGAACAGAAATTTGATCTTCCTTTAGAAATACTAAAAGCTTTAGAATGCCATACAAACCCACTCCACAAATGGGGATTTCAGAGGCGTCCTTTCTCTTTTTCATGTTTCTTTCTGAGTAGAGCAGATAGAATTTGGTCTTATTAGGAAAAAATCCATGTATTTAGGAAAAAAACCCCAACCATATTTGTTGATACTGCAACAGCAACAATGGAGTTGTTGAAATGCTTCACCTGAATCAATCTGCCATCAGCCTGTGTGTCTCCTTCTCATTCATTGTCGCTGGAAAAAATTATAACAATGTCAAGTAATATTTAGGGATCAGGTTAACAAAAACCACTTGTGGTGGTCACCCTTGATAGGAGTGTGGTCTGATCACCCACTCCCAAATGATCCCCTCACAAACCATCCCCTCACAAATCAACCCCACCCAAATCCTCCCCACTGTCACATGAAAGCTTCTCAGGGCTATCCCCCCACCCCCCATCCTGCTGGTCCCTGGGGAGGCAGCAGAGCCTGTGCTGGTCCTTTCTCACAGTCCATGGCATTGTTTGCTGCTTTTCCCAGAATGGCTCATAAAGATGGGAGAAATTGGGATATTTCAATCACAGAATCCCAGGATGGTTTGGGTGGGAAGGGACCTTAAAGCTCGTCTTATCCCACTCCCTGCCATGGGCAGGGACACCTTCCACCAGCCCAGGTTGCTCCAAGCCCTGTCCAACCTGGCCTTGGACACCTCTTTGACACCTCCACATCTGTTCAAGCTGCCTTGTACCCCCGAGGAATCTCCACTGACCACAAAGGGAATCTATCTGATAAGCGGATGATAAGAGGAGGTGAAGGGATCAGACACCTCATCCTCACCACAAGTTCTGTTACTCACCCTGAAATACCATCCCTTGCTGCCTCTTTGCTTCTGTGGGTGTGGGAACCCAGCTGGGACCTGACTTCCAACCAGTGTTTCTCATCCACCTCCCCAGTTAGGAGCCTTCTCAAAGAGGAACTGAGAGAAAGGCTTCAAAATGTGTTTCCTCTCCAGTTTGAAAAATTTCCCAGAAAAGCAGTATTTTAAAATCAATCCTGCTTAATGAGAATGCAAAGAAATGAAAACTTCATCTTGGTCACTCTGTATGAATAGTTTCTTATTTTGATATTAGTTATTAGCAATTGCTAATAAGTTTATAGCTAATATTAATATATTTTTCATATTTTAAAATGTACACTTTTTCAGCTTTAAAGTGCAACCTTTTCCAGTTGAAAACTTTTACACTTCAAAATCGATGATGAGAACAGTTCATCCATCTAATCTGTTCTTGTTCTCACCTGTCCCCACTTTTTCTGTAATTCCAAAATGGAAAAGAACACAGACAGGGAAATAAGGATTTTATTTCATTTTCTCTTTTCCAGAGGATGACTTCCCATTTCCACATTCTTGGTTTACAGAGGTACAGTGGAACCAAACATCAACATGGAGTCAGGTAGGATTTTGCTTTAGTCCTACTCTTCGGGTTTTTCTCATATATATAAATATATATACACACACACACACACACACACTTAAAAATAACATATCCTTTCTGCTTTTAAAAAGCAATCCCAGAGTGTTTTGTCTAAAAAAAGTTAATTTCTTTTTTTTCTGGCTCCTCTTACTAATAAGCATCCAGCCACAGCAAAACATGGGATGCCTCAACCCTGGAAGTGTCCAAGGCCAGGCTGGACGGGGCTTGGAACAACCTGGGCTGGTGGGAGGTGTTCCTGCCCATGGCAGGGGGTGGGATGAGATGGACTTTAAGGTCCCTTCCAACCCAAACCATTCCATGGTTCCGAGATCCTAAAACACAGCACCACATCACTCCTCCAGCACCACCCACTGCCCTTCCCCTGCCTGTGCACCCCACCCAATTCCCAGCATCGTTCCTGTCTCCTGACAGACACCTGGAGTGAAGAGCTCCAGAGCCACAGAACATGCTGAGCTGGGAAGGACCCACAAGAATCATCAGGTCCAATCCTTGGCCCTGCACAGGACCATCCCCAAGAGTCACACCCTGTGCCCCAGAGCATCAGCCAAACACTCCTGGAGCTCTGGCAGCCTTGGGGCTGTGCCCACTGCCCTGGAGAGCCTGCTCAGTGCCCACCACCCTCTGGGGGAAGAGCCTTTCCCTGAGATCCAACCTGACCCTGCCCTGGCACAACTCCAGGCCATTCCCTGGGTGCTGTCCCTGGTCCCCACAGAGCAGAGATCAGTGCCTGCCCCTCCTCTGCCCCTGCCCAGGAAGTTGTACCTGCAATGAGGTCTGTCCTCAGTCTCCTCTTGTCCAGCTGAACACACCAAGTGTCCTCAGTGTCCTCACACTCTGCCCCTGCAGGCCCTTCCCCGTCTCTGTGTCCCTCCTTTGGACACTCTCCAATGGCTCAATCTCTCCCCTCCATTGTGTCCCCCCAAACTGCCCCCCATTGTAGGTGAGGCTGCCCCAGTGCAGAGCAGAGCGGGACAATCCCCTCCCTGGCCCGGCCATGCTGGGCCTGATGCCCCCCAGGGCAGGGATGTCCCTCCTGGCTCCAGGGCACTGCTGGCTCGTGGCCAACTGGCCATCAAGCTGTCCCCAGAGCTGTAGAGAGAAAGCTTGGTACCTCACTGGGCTTTGCAGCTCATCCACATGGCTCACTGAGAGGAGAACTTCAGGAATTCTGTAAGAGGTGCAGTGACAGCTCCTCTCCTCTTCTGCTGAGCACACACTTCGCTCTCTGCAGAGAAGCTGATGGCCTTTGCTCAGCTGATCATTTGGCCATAGGTCTCACCTGGAAGGGGCATTAGAGCATCACCTGGAGAGAGGCACCTGGAGGAACCACACCCTGCTCCACGAGGGCAGCAGAGCTGTCTCTGCAGTGACCCCGGAGTGGTAGGAGCTGCAGCCACATCCCTCCTCTCCCTCCTCACCTCCTGCAAGGAGAGAACAGCTGTGTTTTCATGCCACCTCTTGGGGCTCTTCTATATCTTACCGAATATTGTCGCAGAGAGACACATTACTTTGTTTACAGCGTTCTGTTTACGGAATATGTTCTCTATTTAGGTTTTTTATTATGATATTTTATTTTTATTGCTCTCTGCGTGATCTGTTTGTTTGCATTAACTTGATTCTAAGGTTTCATAATCTGATTATGGGGAGCAAGGCTCAGGAAGAAGTTATAAAACCCTCACAGTGTAGCAACACACCTGCATTTCTGAGCACCGACTGTGTTTGCTCCTTGAGCCTCAACTTCTTTCTTCCTCAGGGCCTTTTCTTGAGAAAAAAGATTGCTGATGAGCCTGTGGACAGCTGGACACTGAAAGGAGACAT
The DNA here is from genome assembly GCA_013396695.1 of Sakesphorus luctuosus. Taxonomy (NCBI): domain Eukaryota; kingdom Metazoa; phylum Chordata; class Aves; order Passeriformes; family Thamnophilidae; genus Sakesphorus; species Sakesphorus luctuosus. The sequence continues at coordinate 102,593 of VWZD01011783.1, forward strand.
AAAGGTAGCAAAGAAGGACTGAGGACTTGTTCTTTATCTTTCAAGGTACTCTGTGGCCATTCCCAGTGACCCAGGACCTGCCTGTCCATGAACAGGCATGGGTAACAGGTCCTTGGATTTGGTGGGTCAGAGTGGAGTGGGTGGAAGTGGCTGTGCCTGGCTGTGAGTGACAGAGGTGCTCCTGTCTCTCGGTGTCTGGGAATGAGAGCAGGTTTATGCTCAGTAAGATCACACAGCAGACACAGAGCCAGCACACCCCTGTGGGCTGCCAGATTGGATCCACCTCTGCTCAGTGATATGGGGCCAATTACCCCTTGTGCCATGGTCTTATCTTGTCATGTGCATAACATGGAAGTCAGAGGTTTCCTTCTTAGCAGTAGATCCATAGAATAGCTGATTTCTTGGAGGAGGAGACTCTGATGTTTAATGCAGCTTCTGGTTCAGAAAATGCAGCTTCTGGTTCAGTTTTGTACAATATAACAAATATCTAATGCTTTTGGAGACGTCCAAAGGAGGCTACAAACATGGGGAAGGGTCTGCAGGGCAAGCTGAGGCTGTGGGTATTTGCTCCAGTAGAGGAGGCTGAGGGGAGACTGTCAGGGTCTTCCTCCCAAGGGGCAGTGGAGGGGCAGCTCCAACCTCTGCTCTGTGTGAGCAGGGACAGCACCCAGGGAATGGCTGGAGCTGTGTCAGGACAGAGTTAGGTTGGATCTCAGGGAAAGGTTCTCCCCCCAGAGGGTGGTGGGCACTGAGCAGGCTCCCCAGGGCAGTGGGCACAGCCCCAAGGCTGCCAGAGCTCCAGGAGTGTTTGCATGATGCTCTGGGGCACAGGGTGGGATTGTTGGGGATGGTCCTGTGCAGGGCCAGGGGTTGGACTCCATGATCCTTGTGGGTCCCTTCCCACTCAGGAAATCCTGTCATTCTGTGACTCCATAAAATCCCTAGAAGCAGGGAGGGTGTCACAGGTGAGCTTGTTCCCTACTTATTCTGCTTTCTGCACTCCAAGTGTATGCTCAGCAAAATAAGGTTCTGGAGGGAGCCTGGCCCAGGCAGGTTGTCTCCTCCTCATGCCAACATGTGCCCTGAGCTGTGGCAAGAGGGAGCTGGCACAGAGTAAGGCATTTGCATCTTTCATTAGAGCATCACGTCCAACTTCCACAACTTTTCTTTGCCTAATTGGATACAAGCAGGTAAAGAGCTCAATAATTCTCTTTTTCACTCATGCCAGCAACTGGCAAATTGCAGGAAAGATGAGCCCGGAGCCAGATGTTAGCCAGGAAATAAATCTGCCCTTGAGCAAGGGGACTTCCAGCCATTATGTTCAACTCTGAACATACATCAGAATGATGCATGAAATAATGTCATTAGGTCTTTTTCTGGCAATTTTCTCAGAAAAAATCAAGGGAGGGGTTGACCACCATCTCAAACATCCCAGGGCTTTTTAGTACAAATAACAAGACTTGCACATTTCCATGTGAACCTTGTGAAATGAGCTGTCTCTGGGCCAGCTGATTCAGGGCTTCATCCTCCATCTGTTGGAGAATTTCAAAGGGATGTAGGTGCCTAAAGAAGCAGATATATGATGGAGTTTCTATAAGCTCACAAGCCTCTGCAACCCTGAAAACTGCCTACCAGAGTTGGTGGGGAACAGAACTTCCTCAGTTGTGGAAGTGGAGTCTTTTATAGTTTTCTGAGCTCCAAGAACTTCTGTTTGAGTATCTGCTCTGCACCCCAGAAGATATTTGACTCACAGATGTAACACTTTTCTCTCCAACAAGGCTCAAAGTAGGAGCTGCAATTCCTTTTGGATAAACAGAGGTCTCCACATGGTTCATCTGAGTGAGGGAAAGGATTGGCCCATTCTCCTCTGCACTGGGGCAGTTTTGGATGGTGCAATATAAGAAGGATCAAAAGCTGGTGCAGACTGTCCAAATGAGGGACATAAGGATGGTGAAGGGTCCGGAGGGGAAGCTGAGGGTGAAGGCACTTGGCTTGTTCAGCTGGAGAAGAGGAGACAGGTCACACCTCACTGGGGGCTGCAGCTCCTCCCAAGGGGCAGCTCTGATCTCTGATCCCCGTGACCAGGGACAGGACCCAGGGAATGGCTGGAGCTGTGCCAGGGCAGGGTCAGGTTGGATCTCAGGGAAAGGCTCTTCCCCCAGAGGGTGGTGGGCACTGAGCAGGCTCCTCAGGGCAGTGGGCACGGCCCCAAGGCTGCCAGAGCTCCAGGAGGGTTTGGACAACGCTCTGAAGGACAGGGTGCAGTTTTTGAGGTGTCTAGGCAGGGCCAGAAGTTGGACTGGATAATCCCTGTGGGTCCTTTCCCACTCAGGATATTCCATGATTCTATGATCTGTGCTGATACCTAGGCTGGATTAGCACAGTGCTGACCTTTAGTGATGCTGATGAGTAGAGGAACATCATGGCTTGTCTTTCAAATGTCCCATCTTCTCCCCAGGCTTGCTGTGCCATGAGAGACCCTGCACCTACTTCAAAATGGGGTAGGATGGATGGAGAGGGTTAAACTTGAGAACAGAGGAACTGTGTCAATCTCCATCCTTGGAGACATGACAACATTGACTGGGCAAGACCTTGAGCAACTTGAGGTGGCTTTGAAGCTGACCCTGCCCTAAGAGGAGGGTCAGACCAGGCAGCCTCCAGAGGTCTCTCCCAACGTGAATTATTCTGCTTCTGTGGAAAGCAAAAAGCATAATTTACAAGGTGTCCATCTGCAGCACCAAAGGCAGAGGTCTTACTGCCTTTTTCATAAGAATATCAACCTGCCTACGTGGAGTTGGGGAAAAAGACCCCCAAAAGCACCAGAAAAAAAAGAGAAGCAGGCCCAGAAGTTCCTGCCAGAGGAGGAATGAGCTGATCAAGGCAGGCAGCTCAGAATATCATTCCTTTCCTGTTCTTCCACCAGGGCAAAAGGACCATCCATGCAGCTTAACTCTGCACAACCCTCTGAACCAGTTGGATGGGCTGGCTCCAGTCTCGTTTTCCTTTTGATTGTTTAAATCTCTGCTAATTGCAGAGGCATCTGTTTCCAGCAGAGGATGAACAAACAGGTTTCAAAGCCCCTGTGCTTGGTGCCAGCAGCAGCTGCTGGTCAGACAAGAGATCCCAAGCTCAGCCCTCTGTGCTTTTCTGTTGGAGAAATATTCTTAGGCCTTCCCTCCTTCCCAGGCCGTGGATGCTGGTGTCAAATCAGGTGTTTGATCCTGGGTCAGCTTTTAATATCAAGCTCTTCAGCACCTCAAAAAGCACTTCTCTGGCTTCCTTAGCTGGTGGACCCCATCCCTTTCTCCCCTGGACTGAGGCAGTGACAGAGGAACTCAGACCAGTCTTGAGCATCCTGTCCAACTGTACCAAAAGAGACAGAGTCAACTCCCAAATTTTATTTCCTTTACTAGCAGAGACCACTAAAGTGTTGTGAGAAAAAAGGCTTTTTATAAAAAATCCTTTTCTGAAAAAATAATTTTGAGCATTAATAATTTTAGCATAATTAAGCATACTCTAAAATGCATGTTTTTAAAATATGAGAAGTCTTTTTCATTCCACCTTGGTGCCTTCCAACAAAACAACGACTTTTGCCTATAAACATCTTACTTTTAAGCAGAAATTAAGATTTTTCCCAATTTTGTGCAACATTCATGGGAAGATGATGTAAATACATGGTGGCAGATGTGAGGAGCACAGAAATGAGGTCTGGTTTGCAAAGTGGAAACAGAGTTATCATTTCATATTTTTGAAATCAAATGTTTTGTGATATTTATGAGGCAAGTGAGGGCAGGTGGGTGCAGAGAAGCAGAATACTGAGGATGGACAGTAAGTCTACAGCTTTGGGGGCTCCTCTTCTTGGAGGTTTGCACCACTGTGCAGATGGGCTGGGAGTGCTGTGGGGTGGGGTGGGATGGGGGCAGGGGGTCAGCTCAGGGGCTCAACTTGCTTCTCCAGAAGCAGAACAGTAGCCAGGAAGCATCAACACGAATGTTCCCAGCAGAGTCAGTTAATTTTTAATAAACTCCCAGGAAACCACCTGGAACCACACACTGGGGCTGATCGAGTGGCTTCAAAAGACTGTCAGGTTGTTGCCAGGACCATTTAATGACATGGCTTTTACACATCTCCAGGGGTGGTGACTCCATCACTGCCCTGGGCAGCTGTGCCACGGCTGGACAGCCCTTCTGGCAGAGAAATTTCTCCTGAATATCCAACCTGCCCTCCCCTGGCACAGCCTGAGGCCATTCCCTCTCCTCCTGTCCCTGTTCCCTGGAGCAGAGCCCAAGTCCCCCGGCTCCCTCCTCCTGGCAGGGATTGCAGAGCCAGAAGGTCCCCCCTGAGCCTCCTTTTCTCCAGGCTGAGCCCCCCCAGCTCCCTCAGCCCCTCCTGCTGCTCCAGCCCCTTCCCAGCTCTGTTCCCTTCTCTGGACACACTCCAGCCCCTCAGTGTGCTGCCTTGGGACATGGTCTAGTGGTGGACCTGGTAGTGCTGGGTTAATTCTTGATCATCTTTAAGGTCTTCTCCAATCTTAACAATTCTGTGGTCCAGTGACCCAGGGCTGGCTGTGGACAGGCTGCAAAAGGATCCATCCATGCCATGATGGCCCTGTGCCACAAGACCAGTGGTACCAGTGGTTGCTGGGTCTCAAAAATCACCAGAGTCTTGATAATCTCTTCCCACTCTCCCTGAGGATCTTGACTTTCTTGGGTTGCTATGTTTGAGTCCCTTGTCTGAAGTACGTCCCCTGCTCTCCACACTGCTTTGTGAGGGGGTCTCTGCTGTGAGGGAGGGTCCATTGTTACCTGTGGGTCTCTGAGGGTCTCTGTCCTGTGTTATCTGTGCCAAGAGCAGGGTTTGACTCAGAGTTGACACACCCTGGGCTATGGTTGTGCTTTCCAGTAATTCCCTCTGTGCTCTGGTGGGATCACACCCTAGAGATTTGCACTCAACAATTTCATCCTACTGCACATTGTAAATATTCCCACAGACAATATTTGGGCATTTTAAGCCCTCCTGTTTCTGCCTGTGCTGTAATTGCTGCTAAGGCTTCCTGATAGTCTTGGAAATGAGGAAGAGATCAAAGACATACAAGTGCTTGTGTTGTACTGTAAAATAACAAGCCCTTAGACCTCAGCACTCAATGTGGCTTCAGCTCCTCTGGAAGTGTGTTATTTGCAAGCATTTTTGATGAATTTTTGTGGCCTTTTTGGAGGGCAGGAGGAAGAGGAGGCAGGAGTTGAGAATTATTGGAAAGCATTTTTATCCACAGCCACAACTGCTTCTAGTCCTGGCCCAGGTGAGACTGTTCCTGAGCTCAGGACCAGCTTTCCTTCTTGATACACCCCAATTACATGTTTTCAGTGTTAAGTAAGAAGATTTCTGGCCTTATCTGCTGCAGTTCTCTGAAATATACCTTAAAACCCTCCCATAACTAAAAATCAATAAACCCAAAAATCCTGCCCCAAACGCAGATAAAGTGAAAGGTTTTATTAACTTTCCTTCTGTTAAGATCTGGTTAGTGAGAGATGCCTCTACCCTAAGTAAGGTGTAAATGAGACCATGTGCTGAAGTAAATAATATGGATTTTATGGAACAGTAAATGGGAGATAGAGACAGAAAGAAAAGAGAGAGGTCAAGCAGGTCCTCACCACCCATGGAACCCCCTGCTCCCTCTTCATCCTCAGCTTCTTGGTGGGGAGGGTACCAAAGGCATTCCAAACTTTTCACTCTTTATACATTTTTGCAAACAAAGGAACCAATGCTCATTGGCTTAACAGTTCTCTTGTTCTCTTGGTTAAATGATTCCCTCACCTCTAGTGTCAGTTAGTCCCATGCTTAGTTTTTCTTCTTCTTTTAAGTGATTTCATGTCCTGAGTCAGGGGGTTGTGGTCAGTGCTCACGATCCTGCCCTGACAGAATTCCCTTTTCCTCACTCAGAGCTGATTTCAGCATAGTTTTGGTGTTGGCTTTCCTCGTGGATCCTTTGTGCCCATTCTCAGTGTTCCTTTCCTCTCCCCCAGCTTTGTTAACCTCCCTGTAGGTCTGAGATAACACCTGGAGAATTGTCACACCTTGATCTTACCTACAGCCCAAGTTCCAGGTATCCACGGGAGTATTCCAAGGGGCTTCAGTGCTTGTTGGGATTGCATAATTTGGGGTGGAATTTGTTTGGCCACTGTTCTACACAAGAGCAATTGCTTCTTTACACAGGGTGCCACAGTGGGAATCTTTGCCAGCATGCATTTCCCAGGATGTGCTACCACATCTCACCTCCACCAGGTCCAGAGTCAGTGCCTTGCTGTCACTCCTGTCCTTATCTCATGGCAAAGTCCTTCTGTGGTCTTAACAGTGTTTGAGATAGGCAGCTGTGCTCTGGAAGTCCTGACACCTTCTTTAAAGAACAGGGGAGTCCAGATCCTTGGGATGGTCTCTGTGCAGTTATGGTACCTCCAGACATGAGCAGCACAAAGCTACAGGTAGAGCAACTCAGCCCAAGACAAAGCTTTGCAAACCCTTAAGATGCCAACGCTCCTGAATGCTGCACAGGTCTTGGAATATCAGGCTGATTTGAATCTTGAGAACCAAAATATTCCAGACAGTAAGAAGAAAAAAAAACTCAATTCCTCTCCTGGAGCTCCTCCTAGTTCTGAGTATCCAGCAGGAAAACACACACAGCGGGGACTATAATTAGAAAGGAGCATTACAAGAAAAGGAGTGAAAATTGCTCTGTCAGCCTCAGTTCTGATTCGGCTGAATCTACTTTCTCCATAATATGCTTTGTCAGAAATGCTCCACTGGGCCCCTAATGGCTGTGGAGCCTAATTCTGATAACAACCAGTGCCTTCCCTGGGAGCTGGGCTGGAATCAGAGCTTTCAGGGTTATCTGCAATAGGAAAATAAGCTCCCATTACCTGGGAACTGTCCTGCAATGGAGCAAACCCCAGCACCAGTGGGGAAATCAAGAGACACTCAATTTTCTTTTTTGAATGAAGCCATAACATTCCTCTTCTGTCACCTGGGCTCATTAAACAGACACTTTTCAAAAGTGCAACTCCATCTGTGGCCAAAAATGCACACAGGAAGACTCCTGGTTTTTGTCTTCTTTGAGAGAAGAATGAAATCTTACTTGCTTTCTGCCTTACCTGGAGAATTTCCTGAGGCAAATGTGCATGGATGAGCCACAGGGTCATGTTCTAATGAGGCATTGTGCTGGTTTAAAAGTAAACTGGCAGGAGAAGGGAACCCAACACAAAAGAGATTATAAGTCAGAATTACACTTTAATAACAATATTACAATAAATGCAATGACACAAAGAGAAATTGGGTTGAACCCAACAAACCCAGCAGTGTAACCCAGCCCCCTGGGGCACAAACACAGTGGGGTTTGGTGGCCCCTGTGCTGAGCCCCACGTGGTTCCCCCGAGTCCAAAGGAAAAGGAGGTGAAAAACCTGTTGGTGCAGATGATGGCACAGTCTGGTGGAGAGTGGTGGGCTCCTCCTGTCCAGGGTCTGCTCCTTCTCTGGATCCAATGAGTGGTCCCAGAAGTCCCCAAACCCCTGACATTCTATGCCCTCAGGTCCAGGTGGGAGCCCCCAGTGCCTCCCCCAGGGCAGGGATTTCCAGACTGGGGGATGTGACTCTGGGAGTTGGGGGGGATTTTGGAATGGTTGCTGGCCCCTGAGCAGAGCTGAGCCCTCAGGTGGGTGTGGAGGTGCCAAGGAGTCCCTGGAGGGGAGTTCTCCCAGCTCCTCTGCCAGGCTTCTTTCCCAGCCAGCTGCCAGGCTGAGGGCTCAGCTGTGCCCTGGGCAGCTGCTGCCAATGGGCCATTGGGAACGGTTCATGAGAAATGAATAGAGGGTGTAGAATGCCCAGCTTTGGTCACACCCACACAGTGGTCTCAGTTGCTGAACCAGGACAGGCATCAAGCCGGATATGGACGTTCCATGCAGAAAGTGGCCTTTCCATGGATGTTCCTCTCATTCTGGTTCCAGCTGTGGATCACTGATGTACAGCCTGGTACACACTCTCTGGCCTCTGTACTATTTCCCTGCTTTGCAGATGTTTTATGGCTGGTCACTTCTTTGCACATGTCAGATATTTGGGGTTGTTCCCTGGGAGCTGTGGTGGCCAGCTGGGCCCTGGCAACAGCCCTTTGTGATGGCTGGAGCAGTTGTTGAGACAGTTAATTGAGTTATTCTTGATTTTTTAAGTAAAAATCTCCATATCTGCTGCTCCTGTTGCACAGGACCCCGTTGTTTGCTGTGGTTTGTTCCTCCCATACCTGCAGATGTATTTCACTTAGTGAAGACCATCGCTGTCTTTACCTCCCAGCATTGTCCTCCCAGATTTCTGTTGGAGGCTTTGTCTGTGATTGCTTTCTGGCCCCACTGGGAGTGGCTCTGTTGGTTTATGGATTACACATCCGGGGTATAGTTCTCCATATTTCTATTACTGTGCCTATTGCATTCATAGAGTGTGGCTTCTTCCTCCAGCTCTCCAAGAACATCATTACATTCCCATGGGTGGTGCTTAATGAAAGACTTCACAGCTTAATTTAGTGCCAACAGTATTTGTCTTAAGGTTTTGAAGGTAGCGAGTTCAAATCCAGGAGGAGTTCTATTTTTATTAAAAAATAACTCTGGTTTCTTATTCTCTGCGTGTCAAATGGATCACAACAGTAGCAGTTAATTATCTTTATCTACACCTCCACTCTTCTTAGCATTATTTAAATTCCTCCAGTTCGAGATGCAAAACTTAAACTTCAGCAGGTGCTTGATCTTTCAGCCCTTGTTTATGTGAGAAGTTGAAATCAACATCCCTGGAATTTTTCTGGCAGTGGGTTTCACCTTCTCTGTGTCTAATCAACTCCTCCCTGGGTGTAGCAGTACCAGTGGGGATTTTCACACCCTGCTCTTCACAGATGACACACAGAGTAATGTCAATGGCCAGTTGGCCACAAGGCAGCAGTGCCCTGGAGCCAGGAGGGACATCCCTGCCCTGGGGGGGCATCAGGCAGAGCCAGGGAGGGGATTGTCCTGCTCTGCTCTGCACTGGGGCAGCCTCACCTGCAATGGGGGGGCAGTCTGGGGGGACACAATGGAAGGGAGAGATTAAGCCATTGGAGAGTGTCCAAAGGAGGGACATGGAGATGGTTCAGGGCCTGGAGGGGCAGCGTGTGAGGACACTGAGGGCACTTGGTGTGTTCAGCTGCAGAACAGGAGACTGAGGGGAAACCTCACTGCAGGTCCAACTTCCTTGGGAGGGGCAGAGGAGGGGCAGGCACTGATCTCTGCTCTGTGGGGACCAGGGACAGCACCCAGGGAATGGCTTTGATCTCATGGAAAGGTTGTTCTCCCAGAGGGTGGTGGGCACTGAGCAGGCTCCCCAGGGCAGTGGGCACAGCCCCAAGGCTGCCAGAGCTCCAGGAGCGTTTGGATGATGCTCTGGGACACAGGGTGTGACTCTTGGGGATGGTCCAAGGCCAGGAGTTGGACTCCATGGTCCTTGTGGGTCCCTTTCAATTAAGAATATTCTGGGATTCTGTGCTCTGAGGAGCATAAAATTTAGCCTTGGGACTCACTAAGAGTGAGCACCCGAGTGCTTAGAAGGGACAGTCCTATCTGTCTCATCACGTGGTGCATGTTTTTGGCTGGACAGTCCAAAGTCAGAGCAGTGGGTGAAATTTTCACCTGCACCCCTAGTGGGTGCCTCGTGCTGCCATGAGAGGAGGCAATTGTTCAGCCAATCCCGTGTTCTGCCTCCTCTTGAAGTCTCACTTGTGTAGTAACAGGCCTGTCTACCCTTAGAAGGAGAAAACACACCCCCACAGCTGCTTATTGAGTGGGGCACTACTGAGTCACAAATAGATTGGTCTGTGGTGGACAGAGAAGGGAATGAATCAGTGACATGGGCTGTGGAGTAATCAGGGAGGGAGGAGATGGTCCCTCTGACTCACACTATCATTCCTGCTGGAATTCCTGCTGCAGCTACAGCACATCAAAGGGATGCAGGGATGAGCTGCCGATCCCCTGCCAGTGCCAATGGTGGCGGTGGGGCTGCAGAGGCATAAGCAAGAAGGAGGCTTAATTACCAGACACAATCCCAGAGTCATTAAAGGGGGATGAGGTTAATCTTCCAATGGCTCCAAGCTGAACACGACCTGCCAGAGTCTCTCCCAGGCCCTGAACTTCTCCAGTGGAAGCAGAAGCTTTTGTGAAATGCCAGGGCTGGTGATGGGAAACCAACTTTGCCTCTAAGTGCTCCCCAAACAGCAGTGAGGCTTTGCAGGATTATTGACCTGAAGGAAGGAGAGATGATTTGTAAGTGATCAGGAAAGTCAATGAGCCACAAATCATTCCAGACTGTGTCCTCTGCAGGTGACTCATGGGCTGGCTCTGACACTCCAGAGTGAGGAGAACTCCTCTTCTGGACATCTCCCTGCAGATTTCCAGGTGCAAATCTCATCTACAACAGTGGTGTGAGGGCTGACACTGAGCACAAGGATTTATTGGAATTACTCATAGAAGTCCCCAAGACTTGGATGGGGTAAGGGTTGAAGAATTATTTCTCTCCAAAAAAATGTTTTGCAAAGTTTTGGTCATGAATTTCAGATGCAGCTCCTCTCTTTCTCTCCTGTCTTGGCTGTGAGGTGCATAAATTGAGCAGTTGTTTCTGGTTGTCTGAGCCAGTGGGTGTTCAGATTTTATCTGGCTTTGCAGGAGTATTTTGCAAACTCATGATAAAACCCCCTCAGTTCCCTTCCCATTGGAGCTCCTGTAGCTCTTTGCAGGATTGGAACCCACTGTTTTGCACCAACTGTTTTCAGCTCATGGTCGTGTCCAAACATCAAGAAGCACAAAGATATTCTCCTGACAGATACAGTAATACTTAAAAATGAAGTGTTTTCATTACAGCAAGAAGCAGCTTGTGAGACTCCTGCAATGCTGTCATTTCCTCTTTCCAAAACTAAGAAATAACAGGAAAAAAATTAATCTCCTAATTAAAATCCAGTCAAAAATCTTGTAGCTTGTTTCTGTGGGAAAGATTCAGCTAAAATTTGTCCCCTTCAGTTATTTTTTTTCTACCACCTCCCTTCCAGTGATGAAAACTTTCTTTGCTCAGATACCTCTCAAACAGCCCTGATGCCTTTGGAAGATTTTGAAGTGGAGATGGAGGGTTAATTCCACTTAAATTTAAATCTGTTCTGATATAAAATGTAATCTCCTGTCATCAGCAGCTCCCATAAATGCTACTTTGCTAAAATGCCCAGTTTCCAAGCTGTGCTTTGATATACAGTTTATCCATTCACTGCTCCTTTTTGATTGGTAGTAAAGGCTTTTATTAAGGATGACAGAAATGTTTTATCCACCATCATAAACAGGGTTTTATTAAAAAGGAAAAAAAAAACCCGCATAGAAAGGGTAAGAATGAGAAAAATGCAGGTTCCCAGTCCTCTTTTCGTAAGTTATTGGGGAAGACTTTATAGCTGAGTCAGCTGCTGAATTGCCATGTTTTTATCCAGGAGGATGCAAATGTAAGTGGTTCTGGGCTGTAACTATTCAGTCTCTGAGGGACCCACAATTACTGTCTGAAGGCTCAGGACTGTGGGAGACAAACAGGCAATTTATTAATTTGTCCTACAGAGGATGCAGGAGCAGGTGCTGCTGCCCTTCTTTGGAATGCTCTGCATTCATCCTTTGGCTTTCTCTCTCAAAAAAACACAACCAGGTATTGCATTTTTTTAAGCTCTCCAGTGAATTTGCTCTTTCAGGAGCTGTGGTAATGAAGCGAGGTCTTGCAGCAAGAGGTCCTGCCCCCTGGGTTACCATGGACCCTTCCAAGAAGCCAAGAGTCAAAGAACTATTGCACATTTCAGGACCAATGAAATGTCCACATTCTGCTGAGCTTTTTCTAGTATTCCCTACATCACTCAGAGAGTCACTGAATGCTTTGTGTTGGAGGAGACTCTCAAGATCATCTAATTCCAATCCCCTGCCATGGGCAGGGACACCTTCCACTAGAACAGGTTGCTCCAAACCCTGTCCAATCTGACCTTGGACACTTCCAGGTATGGAGACTCCACAAACCTCTATGGACAATCATGTTCCTGTGCCCCACCAACTTCATAGCAAAGAATTCCTTCCCAATATCCAACCTAAACTTGCCCTCCTTCAGGCACCTCCTGGTGCAGACATTTTCAGAAGGATGAAGCTTTTCTTTTTTGGATGTGCCCCAGGGAATACTGGGGAGCGTCCACCAAAGAACTGTGTTCACATTGGCTCCTCAGGGCATGAGACTGGAGCTGCTGGTGTTTATTCATAGACCTGAATGCTGCCCCTCAATGTCCTTAGCTGGCTCAGTGAAGTTTGCTGGGATGCCTAAAAATGCTCAGGAGACCCTGGAGAAGCTGAGAGCCCTTCCCACCACAGAGCCATGGAATCATTAAAGTTGGAAAAGACCTTTAAGATCACCAAGTCCAGCTGTCAGCTCAGCACCACCACCATGGTCACCACTAACCCATGTCCTCGAGTGCCACATTTTTGAACCCTTCCAGGCTGGTGACTTCACCACTGCCCNTTCCCTGCCCTGCACACGCTCCAGCCCCTCAGTGTCTCTCCTGTCTGAGGGGCCCAGAACTGCCCCAGGGTTGGAAGTGTGCCAGCAGTGCCAGCACAGAGAATTGTTCATACAAACATCCCAACAGCCACAACAATGTCCCTCCCATACAACACAACAGCCAAGGCCACCACCCACAGAGAAGCAACTCAGCAAAACAACTCTTTCCTGAGGTCTCCTCCCACTTGAAGGAAGAAGCTGAGTAGTTTATGACTGCAGGTATTTGGACAGAGCGCCACCCAAAGCTTCAGCACAGGCCATGTCCACCTGCCAGAGGATCACTGTGGTGAGCCCTGACGTTGTGCTGTACTTCACACATTGATCCAGCTCCAGCACAGCCCTGGATCTGGTGAGGAGATAAATGTGTGGCAGCTCCTGCCCTGCAAAGTGCTGAGTTTGGTTTAGAGCCACGTGGCCTCCAGAGCCCCTGCAAATCTCCAGTGAAGAGAAACAAAACGTTGTTTGGGAGGTGCATTGTCAGCAAAAGAGAATGGTGATGTTCATTGACACCAGTCGAATAAATAAACAAGACAATAAATTTGGAATTGCTGCTGAAATTACTTGCTAGTGCTCGATATTGAATTTTACCTGGTTTTATTGTTGGTGGAATGGGCTGCTGGTTTATGCATCATCATCTCTTTGACATACTGATTTTGTATGATTTGATCATGTATCCCAGGGAAAAAAAAAAGAGGAACAAAGTTACTACCAAGCCTTAAATGTGTAGATGAAATAAAGCAAACACCCAGAGATAAAACTGAAATTATTCTGTCCCAGTGGGACAAAGAGAGGTGGAGGTCATCCGGGAAACAAGGTTGGTTCTTCAAGAGGAAATGCTTCAGTAGCTTCCACAGCACAACTTTCCTCCCAAACTTCTGAGCATAGAGAGTAAAGAAGTAGGAAATATAATTCTTGTAAATATTCTGGACTCTTTGCTCTCCAACAGGCCCTTCATATGATGGGAGAAGTGGTCCAGAAAGGTATCCAATCTGGAGTTTATTCTCAGTAGATTTGACTTTGCAGAATCAAGATTTACTTAAATCCTGCCCAAAGATCTTGGCTTTTCGTGGGAATTTTGAAAGATTTTTTAGTTTTACCCCATTTGAATAATTTTAATTTTACTGTCCTTATAATCCCAGGAAATCTGCAGCTGTTTTGCTGAGCAGTTACGGGAATTAACTTGCTTTGGCTTAGTGTCCATATTCACTTATATCCAAGAAGATTTGTGGGAAGAACTGTGACTGACTGGGTCTGGCTATCTGTTACTCTTCTCAAACTTTTGACCAAACAAGGCAGCCAGTCCTGATTCCCCACAGCTTAAATGCAAAGTAGAGGCAGCCTGACAACATTTTCTTTGCTTGCCTTTTTCTCAGAAACACCCTCTGATCTGTGTCTGGGACTGGCACTGTCTGATTTCCTTGGTACCCTCCACCAGAGCAGAGGAACAGCCCCCTCTGGGTCCTCCCAGGACCCAAACACCTCAGACATGACAGGGAGGGATGTGAGCAGAGCTGAGCTCAGCAAAAACAAAGTTCAGATCCACAGGACTGAGGGAAAGGGTTATTCTGCAAGATCAGGTGATGTGCATGGAGGGGCAGGCACTGATTTCTGCTCTGTGGGGAGCAGGGTCAGCACCCAGGGAATGACCTGGAGTTGTGTCAGGGCAGGGTCAGGTTGGATCTCAGGGAAAGGCTCTTCCCCCAGAGGGTGGTGGGCACTGAGCAGGCTCCCCAGGGCAGTGGGCACAGCCCCAAGGCTGCCAGAGCTCCAGGAGGGTTTGGATGATGCTCTGAGGGACAGGGTGGGGTTGTTGGGGTGTCTGTGCTGGGCCAGGAGTTGGACTGGATGATTCTTGTGAGTTCCTTCCAACTCAGCATGTTCTGTGATTCTGTAATCTTGAACACAGGAGAGATTTTGATCCTTGTGGACTGTCTCAGAGCCCTTTAGTTCAGTAATGTCTGAAGTTTTGCCCAATACTTCAGTGTTATGATATCAGAGAGGAAGGACCAGAGATAATCTGGAGAGACCTTTGGGCACATTGATCTGCCAAAGCAATGTCTGCTGGGCTAGCTGTGATCCACAGGGAGTCCTTATCACAGGAGGAAGGAGATAACTCTGGGTCTGATCAGAAAACATCCTCAGCAGGAACAGGACACTCCCCTGCTTTTAAGCAGTTGTGCCTGGAAAGAGCCAGGATAAAAAAATTAAGTGTTCAACATTGAGCCACCAGTTGGACCTCAAGGTTTTCTTAAACCAGTTCCTTGTTCTTCCTGCTTTCCTTCAGCTCTGGAGTGCTGGTCCCAGCAGATGTGTGCGCTAATGGTGTAAGGCTGTAATAGCTCTGAACTCCCCTTGGAGAGCTCTCTGGCTCCTGCACTTCTATTCCACCCCTGTGGGGAAATATATTAAGGAATTTAATATTATTTGGAAAGCTGATGCCAAGAATGTATTTCTTATCTCCTGGGCCCTATTGCAGTCACACAGTGCCACCAGCTTTCCTGTCCACAGGCCCTGCCAAGTCCTTGCCTGTCCCACTGCTCCAGCATCTTTTAAGTTCTTCAGTTTTATAGTTTCCTCTTGATTTATATCTCCCTGTGATACTCCCCTCCTTCTTCCCTGGCATCTGCAGCCATGCAAAGGAGCTGGAGAAACCCAGTTCGCAGAGGTACCTCCAAAGTCTGAGGAAGTTCTTGTCACAAGCCCATCAATGAGGAGTTTGGTGGGGTCTCTACTCCCAGTCAGGGGTGGGATATGATTTCCCAGGTTATGACACAAGAAGAGACTTGTTTTCAAGCCTCTTCATTAAAATTGTGGCTCTCACAGGGGATCTGAGTGTTCTCTATTTCAGAAGTTATCTTGGAGTTCGTGTTAGAGGCAAAAATGGTATTAGAGACTGGAAGGCTTTTTTGTACTTTTGGTCTTCTGGCTTCAAGGAAAGTATAGGGAAATTCCACTTCAAGGCTTTGCAAGACTAAAAATCCTAGAAAGGATCCATAGTGGCAGACCAGTGGGTACTGAAGGGGAGCATCCAGAGCTCACCCACACCCACTTTGGGCTCTTTGGGTCCATTCTGGGCACAAACTTTGGCAGTGGCACAAACCCACACCTTCCCATGCCAGGTGCCAGCAGGAAAAGGACTATCCAAGGCATTTTATCCCTGATTCTGTTCACTCTGGACTAAACCACAAGAGCTGAAGCAATGCTGCTCTCCTGAGACTCCAACCCCTGGGTCAGGAACATGGCACAGCTCAGCCATCCCATTCTTCCCACTGCCACACCAGCAGTCCCAAACTCAGCTGTCCCATGGCAATAAGAAGCTCCTAAACCACAAACACAGCAACAAACATGTCATGGTGCTTCCCAGCCAGGCTGAGGCTGCCAGGAAGTTCCCAGGAAAAACACCAATCCCAATGAGCCATTGCTGGTGCTGCTCCCTTTCTTTTACGGAGAGGGGAGGAAGGAAACTTGGTTCTACTACTTCCGTCATCCTCTTTTAGGTCAATTCCTCCATCCGTGTAAGCTGAGATGTTGCTCACCAGGGTCGTTAATGGAATCCCAGAATGGTTTGGATTGGAAGGGACATTAAAGATCATCCAGTCCCACCCCCTGCCATGGGCAGGGACACCTCCCACCAGCCCAGGTTGCTCCAAGCCCAGTCCAATCTGGCCTTGGACACTCCCAGGGATGGGGCAGCCACAGCTTCTCTGCCCAACCTGTGCCAGGGCCTGCCCACCCTCACAGCCAACAATTCCTTCCCAATATCCCATCTATCCCTGCCCTCTGGCAGTGGGAAGCCATTCCCCTTGTCCTATCCCTCCATCCCTTGTCCCCAGTCCCTCTCCAGCTCTTCTGGAACCCCTTCAGGCCCTGGAAGGGGCTCTCAGGTCTCCCTGGAGCCTTCTCTTCTCCAGGTGAGACCCTCCCAGCTCTCTCAGGTCTCTCTGAAAATTAACACACTCCCAAGCACAAAAATCCTGCTGTGCAGAGGTCAAAGAACGCGACCATGAATCATTGGGCTTGATGCACTGCTGGGCAGGACCCGACCACAGCTGCACTGGCCAAGGTGTAAGAACCTATTTGGCAGAGAAATAGTACACCTGAGAATGGAAATTCAGGTGTGCAACACTATTTAGCAAGTGTGACTTTGACTGCCACAGCACAGCACGAGGAGCTGAGCCTGCCTGTGGGCACAGCAGCTCCCCATGCCCTGCTGGAGGCTGACAGTGGATGTACCCACACTTTGGTGTGGAAGGCAAAATGGAAAAGGCCTTCAGAAGCTGGAAAAACTCTTCATCCATGTGAGAACTTCACTTATTTGCAGCTGGTAGACAACACACTCCCTCCAACACACAACCAGTGAAAGCCTTCACTGGTGAACAGAGAACATCCCTTTGGTAGATCTGGACTATTCATGTCTTAGTGAGAAAACCTTAACTTTTAGCCTTTTTTTTTCTGACAAAATGAGTTTTATGTGAGCGGGATATGTGTTCACTTCCCTGTGTCAGCTGCTTTCCCTGGTTTTTGGTGAATGCACAAAGCAGTTGAGCAAATTGAAGTAGATGTTTCGAAGACAAGAAGGTCAAGGAAAACCCAGAGAAGTTTGTTCCATAAACAGAGGTAAATTCAGCCCTGGAAACACAGGATACAGGTTTCAGTCTCCTTAAAACCCCAAGCCACAGCCTGTGTGCTGGTGCAAGTAAACAGATAAAAGATGAAAATGGAGGGTTACAAGTACAGGAAAAAAACAGGAATCTAGGAGAAATTCAAATGGAAGAGATGTGGGTCACAAATCTGAAAGTAATCAGATGATAAACTATTCCAAACTGGAATGGTGGAAATTAAAAAAAAACATCACATTCGTAATTAATTTTTAAGGATATTTCTGTTTCAGTTTGGATCTCAAAAATCCAAGAAAAATGTTTTAATTTGGAGACTGAAACAGGAAAACATAAATAAATCCCAGGAGATACAAAGCCAAACCCCAGATTTAATAAAACTCTATTTCTGAGAAATATGATCTGCAGTAGATGTAAAGTGCAAGACTCTCTCACAGTGCAACATGTACATACAGGCCCAGACAGAGGTACTCACATTAGCAGGTTTGAGAAGATTCCAGGAAAAAGCAAGTTTTGGAAATTTTCACTGTCCTGTCAAGCTTCTCACACTATAAACTTCCCAATGATTGAGTTCACTGCCAGCATCTTTACCAGAAAAATCATTTTTCCATGAGAATATCCTAAACACAGCTGAAAACATCATTAAATTGTGTCAGTCTGTTTTATTGGTGTTCTGAGACTAAAATTTATGTCTTCAGGTTCAGGGAATGGAGATGGGGAAGGGGCTGGAGCAGCAGGAGGGGCTGAGGAAGCTGGGGGGGCTCAGCCTGGAGAAAAGGAGGCTCAGGGGGGACCTTCTGGCTCTGCAATCCCTGCCAGGAGGGGGGAGCCGGGGAGGGGGTCGGGCTCTGCTCCAGGGAACAGGGACAGGAGGAGAGGGAATGGCCTCAGGATGGGCCAGGGCAGGGGCAGGGGGGACATCAGGAGGAATTTCCTCATGGAAAGGGCTGCCAAGGAGCGTGGTGGAGTCACCATCCCTGAACACCTGAAGGTGTTCAAGAAGTGTCTGGATGTGGCACTCAGTGCCACAGGTCACAGGTTGGACTTGATGACCTCGGAAACCTTTTCCAGCCTTAATGATCCTGTGATTCTCTGAAAACTGCAATCAGAGGCTCTGGGCTTGGAATCTGGTATCAGCTCCACCAGGGAGGGCTTGGAGATGCATGGGGAGATTGACAAGGCAGATTGAAAAATTATCTGCAGTCCTGGGAGAATCCACTACTCAAAATGTCACTGGGCTATGACATAGCAAAGAAACCACCAGGAATGTTCCAGAAGCTCCTAAAGCCACTCACATGCTCATATGTGTGAGGGTATCAACACACAGGATTTGGGAATAAGGACACAGAGCCATCTGTGCTGCTTGAGAAGCTCCCAGGAGACATGAGAAAGAGGAATGACATGGTTAAGCATCAGAGGTCACATCCTGATGGGAAGGGCATGTCCAAGCCTCTGTGATGGGGACAAGGGACCCAGTGCTGATGGAATTGGTGTTTGGCAGTACCGGGCCGTGATAATGTCAGGTCTTAGTGGTACATTTGTTGAGAGCCCAAGGAACAAACTGCACAGGAGTTACATCATGTGAGGCTCATGTTGCACAGGGCTGGCCAGGTAAAGTTTCAAGGACTTGAGTCTGAGCACGTCCTGAAAAAGCACATCCTGCCATCTCTGTAAAGGGCCTTAAATCATCTTCCCTGACACAGTGCTGCCTGTTCACCTCCTCCTGCATCTCCTGGAGTTGGTCACATCACTTTTTGGGGTTATGATGCCTGATCTCCACAGACACAGTTCTCAACTGAGCCTTTTAGGGGCTTTCAGGGGCTTCAACCCCTATCGTTGAATAAATCCCTTGACTGCATCTCATTTTGTGGGTTTTTCTTGGTAGTTTATTTCTCAGTCCTCTTCGTCATGAGTTACAGGTACTTGGTAGTTGTGGAAAAAGGGGAAGAACAGAAGAAGAGGCAACAATGTTTACATTAAAAATATTTAAACTGTTCTTGCACAAGAATATTCAAGTTTCAGGAGGGAATGTATTCATAACTATTTTTTCACACAGTTACACACAACCTTAAAACTTATACACTCCATGCAAAGTATCAAACATCCCACAGCTATAGCTAATTATTAAGTAATACATATTTCCCAAAAATTGCTAGATCTAAGCAGTCTTAATGCAACTTATTTTAACTTTATAAAAGAGCTCTTTTAATGTTACTCTGAGGAGCTTCTGCAGCTTCATTTCCATCTCCTATGTGGGCCCAAGGTCTCCAACAGATTCCATTCTTATCTCAGAAGCTCCACCTGCAAACTTGTCATTGGTTTGCTAGCCTGATAATGTATGAATCCCAACATTTTGGCACAGCCCTGGCAGGCAGGACATGTTCTCTACCTGCCCCAGCCTCAGCCAGAGGCACCAGACTGTCCTGCCTGTCCCAATCCCTCCCAAGGGTGCTGAGCGGGTGGGCACCACTGTCACCTGCACAGCCAGCTGTCTGAACTGACAGGTCTTTTTGGGTAATGGGCTGCTGGTGTCTGCTTGAAACAGTCAAAGTAGAGGAAATGTCTCTATTTTTAAGAAAGAAGATGTTAAAGAGCTTAATTGTTGCCCTGAAACAACAGTGTGCTCATCCCACTCAGAGAGGGAGGGAAAGGGGAAGGGGAAGGGNNGGGAAAAGGAAGGGGAAGGGGAAGGGGAAGGGGAAAGGGAAAAGGAAGGGGAAGGGGAAGGGGAAGGAGAAAGGGAAGGGGGAGGAGAAAGGGAAGGGGAAAGAGAAAGGGAAGGGGGAGGAGAAAGGGAAGGGGGAGGAGAAAGGGAAAAGGGAAAAGGGAAAAGAGAAAGGGAAAAGGGAAAGGGAAAAGGGAAAGGGAAGGGGAAAGAGGTGTGGGTTTAACCCTTCTGGAGGAAGACTCCTGAGAGTTACCCAACCTCGAGAAGCTTGAGCTGGGTTTTACAATGAGGTTTTGATTTTTTTTCCTGATTTCTCCCTTCTGTTTTTCCGTGTGCAGGGTTTAGAGGCAATGACAGCAGGATAGAGCACTGCTCAGCCACAAATCGCTTTCTGTGTCATGTTATTCAATAACAATCAAGTGCTTACCCACTTAAAAACAAATCCCTCCAAATGAAACAGTCCTGCCTGACATGTTGGATACAGCCCTGGGTGTGTACACAGAAATCAAACAGATTCCCAACCTGAAAAAATATTTTTTATATTACTAAGATGTTAAAGCCTTTTGTCTTAGGCTATAAAAAGACACAGTTGGAAGAAGCATAATGTGGTGAGGAAAATATTTAAGCCTGTAAAGATCAAGTTTAGGGAGATTTTAGGACCAACTATTCTGTTTCCAAAATCACAATTCGATGCCACCAATATCTGTACAGACCCAACAAGAAAGATTCTCATCTGCACTGTGGTAAAAGTTCAAATGTTCTTTCCTCTGGCTGCTCTTGCAATCCCTGATGCTGATCTGGCAAAGAGCAGCACAGATGTTTCAGCAGGAAAAGGTGGCAATGAACTGAAATTGTTGCTAATATAAAAATGAGCTGTTTTCATTTCAACCTCCAGGAACAAAACCAACCCTTGTTTGCCAACAGAAGGGCAAATTTCCAGAAAGGAAGAAGCACTCATTTCCAGGTCCTACAAGGTTTCTGGAAACAGCAGAGAAGGGAAGAAAGGCAAACTTCCAGAAAAGAAAGAAGCACTCATTTCCAGGTCCTACAAGGTTTCTGGAAACAGCAGAGAAGGGAAGAACTGTAACCCCATTGTTCATTACAGCTTTCGGAAGGCAGCACGTGTTTGGAGGCTCTGGGAATTGCAGTGGTTTCCCATAACAGACACAAAGGGTGGTGCTTTGCAAGAAGAAGTTGGACAGGCTCAGACACAGTGACTTTATGGTCTCTCATTTACCATATAAGGATGGTGAAGGGTCTGGAGGAAAAGCCATCTGAGGAGGACTGAGGGCACTTGGTTTGTTCAGCTGGAGAAGAGGAGACTGAGGTCAGACCCTGCTGGGGTCTGTGGCTCCTTCCAAGGGGCAGGCACTGATCTCTGCTCTGTGGGGAGCAGGGACAGCACCCAGGGAATGGCCTGGAGTTGTGTCAGAGCAGGGTTAGGCTGGATGTCAGGAAAAGGTTGTTCCCCCAGAGGGTGGTGGGCACTGACCAGGCTCCCCAGGGCAGTGAGCACAGCCCCAAGGCTGCCAGAGCTCCAGAGTGTTTGGACAAAGCTCTCAGGGACAGGGTGGGATTGTTGGGGTGTCTGTGCAGCACCAGGGGTTGGACTGGATGGTTCCTGTGGGTCCCTTCCAACTCTGGAGATTCTGTGATTTATTTAAAGAATTTCCCACTGCAGTTCCCAATGAGAAATGAACTCATGAGTCTGCCTTAATGAGCAGCCTGCTCTTGGTAGTAGGGGGAGATCTGTTCCTCATAGAGCTCAGCTGAGATCCTCACCAGTGACCATTACTGAGGGCTCCCAAGAGCAGAGTTCAGTGTTATAAATGCAGCTGCTGGTGCCAGGTTGGAAAACCAGCCCAGATGGGGACAACTGGGACATCAACTATTCTGGATCATCCTCTGTGGCCACCTCCCTCCTCAGTCTTTAAAGCAGGAGACACAGCAAAGAGCCACTGAGGATGAGGGGAGATAAAATGAGACATAGCAGATGTAGAAGTATTTATTCTGGAATCTAGGGTTTTATTCAGTAGATATGGGGGCAAAATAGTGCTGTCCCCTTTCTTTTCTTCTTTGGTATCTTCGTGGTGCTCTGAACTCCAACATCCAACAGGTTGTGTCACTGCACTATCAGTGAAGGCCACAGGGTTGGACATGAGGACTACCTGATACACACCGGGTTGGACATCATTCCAGCAGTACTATTCCACAGAACAGCTGGAAGGGAAGCTGGTGGGGAAAGCTGATGGTGGGGGAGTCAGGCAGTGCCTGTCCACCTGCAGGGAGCAGCTCCAGGCAGTGAGGGTACAACCCTGTCCCAGAGCACAGAAACAGAATCTGTTGATTTGGGAGGGACCCACAAGGATCAGTGAGTCCAACTCCTGGCCCTGCACAGGACCATCCCCAAGAGTCACACCCTGTGCCCCACAGGATCATCCAAACACCCTTGGAGCTCTGGCAGCCTTGGGGCTGTACCCACTGCCCTGAGGAGCCTGCTCAGTGCCCACCACCCTCTGAGGGAAGAGCCTTTCCCTGAGATCCAACCTGACCCTGCCCTGACACAGCTCCAGCCATTCACTGGGTGCTGTCCCTGGTCCCCACAGAGCAGAGATCAGTGCCTGCCTCTCCTCTGCCCCTCACATTCCTGGTCTCTCGGCTATCAAAGAGGGAGTCAAAGAGCAGTATCTGAAGCATTGCTGGTGGTGCCACCAACTGGGACAGGAGCAACTTTTAAATCTATGACCAGAAGAGAATTCTTGGGGACATGAAGAGAAGAGCTGGCTTTCCCTCCTGTGCCTGAGCACCAGCCATGGGGGAGCCAACCTCCAGGAAAAAAGCTTCATTCACCAGCCTTCAGCATTTTCCATTTCTCAGGCCTGTGCCTTGCTGCTGATTCGATCCAGCTTTTCTCCATCAGGGATTCCTTGCCCTTCCAAGGCTGTGTGCAGTGAGGCAGGTGGAAGGTGGATATTTAAAAGCTTTGCAGGGAGTTGGAGGGTTTCAATTTCACAGTGATGATCAGTAGAACATGTTGTCTGAGATGAGATTTGATGGTTCTTTGTGCTGGGAGGAACACAAGGTGATGGTTTGGAGACACCTGAAGGTGACACACAGTGGATTGTGGTGGGTGTTGACACAGGTCAGTGTCCAGTCTGTGTCCAACAAAGCTACCAGTGCCAGCACCACTTGGGGCTCAGGGTTGTGTCCCTTCACAAGGTGTGAAGATGCCTGACTTAGACCTTTGGGTAATGCTGCACTGTCCTGTGGGCTGGTGGCAAGGGAGGAGCCTCCTGTGATTAGGTTTTACTGCCTATTAAGGTCACATTGATATGTGCTGACACATTTGTACCAGAAAAAAAGAAAACAAAAGACAGGGTAGTGAAACAGGACTGGACATTTTCTCAAGAGGAAGTGCAGTGAGCAGCAATTTGGAAGAAATCCACTATAACCAGCACAAATCAAAAAGAACAAGGCCCTTGACTGGAGCTTAAACCTCAGTGTCCCTGAACAAGCTTGAGCAAGATTCTAAGTCTATGGAGACAAGTCCTGACTACATGTTTGCCTTCCTCAGACTGGAAACAATGAAGATCTGCAGCCAGTTCTCCAAAGGTGTTTCTAGAGTATGGTTTGAACCATCTGAGTAACTCGCACAAGAACAGAAAAATAAGCAGCAGGAGCCAGTCTTGACCCTGAGATTTCGGTCTCTTCAAAGAGGAGATTACACCAGGAAAAGGCAGGACTTGTGCTGGCAGGGATCTGTGCCCAGCCATGCAACCAGGAGAGACCAGGAGAGGCCAGGAGAGGCCAAGAGAGACAGAGCTGCAGGTTACTGTGTCTTGGTAGCCACCACCTTCCTTGTCTGTATGACAGTTGGCATGATGGTGTCTTCCAGCCCATCTTCTCTGGTACCCACCAGGGCACACCATGGGCAGGAAAGGAACCTGCTTTCTGTTCCCAGGAGTAAAGAGGAGAAACATTCAGGGCCAGGTTGGACAGGCTTTGACCAGCCTGAGGTACCTGCTCATTGCAGGGGGTTGGGACTAAATGGCCTTTAGAGCTTCCTTCCAACTCAAACTATTCTGTAATTCTATGATTTTGTGCCCTCTCTGCCTGCACTTTGACACATTTACTTCTTTGGCCATTGCAGCCCCAATTTTTGGAGGTTTCTGATCTCTGGAACTTTGCTCTTTTAGACAGCAGCATTTTGTCATCAGCAGTGAAGGCAATAATCATTCCAGAGCTGCTTCTGTCTTAGGGAAAACTGAAATAATTCTGACCTGGACTTAAAAGAAATGTCATATACCTCAGGCCAATGATGGGAAATTGATCCTTGAGCTGACAATTGAACAGTCATGGAGATGTACTTTTGCCACTTGGAAAGGTCATCTTCCCCCTCCTTCCTGTTCTCACAGACACTCTCAGGGCTGCCTGGCACGTGCTGTGCAGACTGTGTCTCACTTTCTTGGTGACTTCCCAAAATCTGTCTCCCAATTAATTATCTTTCCTTATTAAGAACTATACAAAAATCACAGAATCTCCTGAGTTGGAAGGGACTCACAAGGATCATCCAGTCCAATCCATGGCCCTGCACAGACACCCCAGAAATCCCACCCTGTCCCTGAGAGCATTGTCCAAACCCTCCTGGAGCTCTGGCAGCCTTGGGGCTGTGCCCACTGCCCTGGGGAGCCTGCTCAGTGCCCACCCCCTTTGGGGGAAGAACCCAACACTAGAACTAGCTCATCTCACCTCTGACTGGGTAATACTTCTAAGCCTTGTCCAGGAACTTCTGGGCTCCTGTGCCACCTTTGCCAAGCTGCCCCCTTGCAACACACAGCTTGTGATGCTCTTCCTCATCTGCATGGGCCACACTTTTGTCTTCCCATGACTGTCCCTCCAGCTGTGCTGTTGCCAGGATGCAGCAGTGCTGCCAGCACAGAAATGCCTGCAGAAAAGGCAGTTGCTGTTCCCCTGGTGCTGCACAGCTGTGTGTCCCAGGGAGGAGGTGCTGGCACACCTGGCAGTGCCCTGCAGAGCAGCCCCATTCACACTTTAGCAGAGAGGCATTTTAATTAATTGTCAACAGTTTTTTAATATATAGATTTAGCAGCTCTGCCTGAGTAAATGCTGTTTGAAAGATTAAATTCTGTTTGGATTAATGGCCTCTGACAGCTTTTTCTACTTTGCAAACAAAGTGGGTTTGAAGTGTAATAAAACAGAGCGTGGGATGCATTGAACACGGAGAGCTGCCGGAGCTGGCAGCCAAGTAAAACATCACCAGCCTCCACCCAGAGGAGCCCTCAGACAAACACACCTTCCAGGCACAAAGGTGTTTATCTCATGTAGCTTGTGCTCTCGAAAGGCCTCCATCTCCCTTACAGTTGCTTGTGACAATGCTCAGCAGTCGTGTGTGCGAAGTTTTTCAAGACAGGCTCTGCAGGCTGCGGCACTGACACCTGCAGCCACTGCACCAGGCACATGCTGGGCAGCTCTGAGCTCCTCGTGCTGTGCTGGAGAGACCAACCCACATAAACAGGGGAGATTTGATTCCCAGGAAATGTCAAAGAGGACACGATGCTGATCCTGGGCTATAAAGGACTTTGGTCACCTCAACATAAAAAAGATATGAAGCCATTTGAGAGTGTCCAGAGGATAATGAAGGTGGGGAAGGGTGTTTGGGCACTGAGCAGGCTCCCCAGGGCAGTGGGCACAGCCCCAAGGCTGCCAGAGCTCCAGGAGGGTTTGGATGATCCTCTGGGGCACAGGGTGTGACTCCTGGAGATGGTCCTGTGCAGGGCCAGGAGTTGGACTCAGTGGTCCTTGTGGGTTCCTTCCAACTCACCAGATTCTGGGATTCTGTGATTTTCAGCCACTGGTATCTGCACAGGGGCTTTGCTCGGAGCACACCTGCTCTGTTCATCTGTCACCATTCAGAGTTGTAGGACTTCCTGAGCCTCCTGCTCATGGCATCTGAGAGTTACAACCCCTGAAAACATCAAGACAAAATCCAGGAAAATCAGTAGCAGCAAAGTCACTTCAGAGGAACAGTTACTCATATTGTACTTTTAACGAACTTGTTGAATTTCTAAGTGTTTTAAAGTATAGGCTCAAGAACTCTTAAATGTGTGTATGTTTTATTCATGAAAATGGAACTTCAAGACATTAAAGAACACGGTTTGTATGACAGTTTTATGAACTTAAATGAATGATTTTAACAAAGGACTCAAAATGTATTAGGAAGTAATTATCAAATAACTGGTTAATGATGTCCAAGAACTATATAATGTGACAGACCATTGCTCTGAACTGTAAGCCCTTGTGTGATTATTTTGTGCTAGGAAGGAGCAAACCTCAGCTTCAAAGGCAATGAATATTTTCATTAGAAATAACATTCAATAACTAACAATAATCAGGATTAATAGCACTGCCAATGATGATTCAGCCAAAAGGAATTTTTGAAGTTAAAAGTGTACCAAAAATCATTTGAAGCAAGAGTTGTTTTCCCACATCATATTATTTCACAGCAAAATCATTTCCTTTGACATACCCAGACCTTCTTGGTCTGTCTGAACATGGATTGCCCTTTAATCCAGAATGGGGGGAATGATTAGAGATAAGCTACACATTTTCAACAGGAACTCAGTGAACCGTGTGGTGGATCAATGAGAGTCTTTAAACTTCAATTGTGTGTCTTCTTTCTAAAGGTCTGTTTTAAATCACCCCCACGTTGAGATATGAAGCATGGGGTGCAAACTGTACTAAGAGCTCGTACAAAGTTGGAATTTCCATCTCAGGAAATTTTAAGATTCCAAAATTCCATTTTCCCTTACAGTGACATACAAAGCAAGTTAGAAAAATCCCCTCAGTATTTTGTTTTCACATGACCAAAATATTTTGGTTTGGCTGCATTTTTAAAACTTCCTTTACATATATCCACTCCCTTAGCCATAGGCAGAATGCCCATGTAATATATTACCTGTGCTTCCAAGCACTTCCATCTTCCAAATCACTCTGTTTTCCAGCACCATGGACATTTTCCATCTTCATTCAGGCCACTTCCTCTTGCTCTGCACGGAGCTGTGTGTCTGTCTGTGCTGGTTCAAAGGTAAACTGGCAGGAAAAATGAACTCAATTCAAAAGAGATTACAAGTTAGAGTCACAATTCACTAAAAAGATTCCAATAAATACAATGATATAGGGAAAAATAATGGGTTTAACCCCCAAACCCCAGATGTCTAACTCAGCACCCTGGGGCATGAGCAGGATGGTGTTCATTGGTCCCTGTGCTGAGCCCCACGTGGTTCCCCCGAGTGCAAAGTGAAAGGAAAGGCAAACCTCTTGGTGAGGATGATGTCACAGTCTGGTTGAGAGTGGCAGTTGCAGTCCTGTTGAGGTTCTGGTCCTTCTCTTGATCCCACAAGTGGTACCAGAAGTCCCCAAACCCCAAGATTATCTGTGATCATGTTCAGGTGGGAGTGCCCAATGCCTTCCCCAGGGTGGGGAGTTCCACAATGAGTGATTTACTCTGTGAGTCATGGGATATTTTTTGGAATTGTTGATGTCCCATGAGCAGCCATGACCCCTCAGGTGGGTGTGAAGGTGCTGATGCCTCCCCAGAGGGGAGTTATCACAGCTGAGTCATTGGTGTGAAGACAGAAACACTCCCCTGTCTCACAGGGTTCTTCAACACCAGCTGTAGCTTGAGGGGTCGGGTGTGCCCTGGGAGCTGCTGAAAATGGTCCATTGTTAAGAGTCCATCAGGAATGAGTTAGAGGGTGTAGAATACACAGCTTGGGTCACACCCACACAGTGATAAACTGGTCCTGGCCACTGTAACTGGGACACTATCCCCACACTGCAGCTCAGACAGAGCCAGGAGAGCACAGGAAGGATCATAAAAGAATTGTTAAGGTTGGAAAACCCTTTAATATCATCAAGTCCAACCAAGAACCCATCACCACTGCATTCTCTTTTACACCATGTCCTCCAGAGCCACATCTATGGGGTTTTTGAACACTTCCAGGGATGGGGACTGCCCTAGGCAGCCTGTGCCAGTACTTTACAGCCCTTTCCATGAAAAAACTGTTTCCAGTAGCCAATCTAAGCCTCCCCTGGTGCAGCTTGAGGCTGTTTCTTCTCATCCTCTCCCTTGTTCCCTGGGAGCAGAGCCTGGCCCCCTCCCAGATCCCCCCTCCTGGCAGGCAGTTGGAGAGAACGAGAAGGTCCCTCCTGAGCCTCCTTTCCTGCAGGCTGAGCACCTCCGCCCAGCTCCCTCAGCCACTCCTGGATCACAGCAGAGCCCAGAGGGAGGTGCCCAGTGCTGCCAAGGGGTTGCACTATTTAAGAAGTCAAGAGCATTTTGTGTATCAAGCAATTATCTGAATAGAAGGACTCTTAATTATTTGCTGATTTTTCTGGGAGTGCCAAGCAAATGTTCTTGTTGTAATGAAGGCAATGAACCAACTTGACTCCTCTGAACACAAAGGTGTTTAATCTACAAAGCTCCAAACAAGCCCTCACTCTCCCTTTACTTGGAGCTGTGAGCAAGGAAATCGAATCTCTCTGCTTTGAATTAGAAAGTTGGATGTGCCCCATTCTGCTGCTGCAGAAGACAGTTCACTCCCACTCCCAGGAATATCTCAGGGGAGGCTTCCTTAATTCTTTCACCAATAGAAGCAGTTTTCTTATCACAGAACTACATCAAATTATTCTGGCACAATTTACCCGTGATAGCCCATGATATATGTAATTTCATTTGCCATTTACTTAACTCGTTCTGATATTTCTCATTCAACCTTTATTGTACAGCTTTTATTAACACTCAGGTCACAAGAACAAGCCAGAGGCACTATTTTCTCCATCTCAGACACAGGTACTACACTTGTTCCTCTGCAGTCATATCCAGTCACCCCAAACCTGATAAATCTCCTGAATGCATTTGCTACCAGGAGTGTGGCTTGGAATGCTAAGTCACTCCAAATCCTGGATGGAGGTTACAGAGTCCTCTTCTCCTGAGTTTCCCATCTCTGAGATCTGCTGCCACTGTAATTGTGAGCTCTTCTCACACCCATGACTTTGTTCCCTTTGGCCAACCCACAGAGAGCAATTACTGCACCATCTGAGCACCAAGGCCTTGTTTCATTTCTCATGCTGCCTCAGCCTCCCTTAATCTCATCTCTACCTCTCCATTATCACAGCTACAGATCTTTCCCCGCTCTCATTCTATTTGAATGGCAGGAGAAACTCTACCTCTTTGCCCTCAATACTCTTTGTAAAGTCGAACCCCAACACCTCGAGATTTTCATTGTGTTCCTGCCTTTCCTAATGGCAGGAAATGGTTCCCTGTTCCTAAAACCCCACTTCAACGTACTAAACTTTGCTGAACTATTAATTACTTATTAATTGGATGTTGCAAACAATAAACATGCCATAGTGTCTCACGATCTAAGATTTAGCTCTTTAATAAGCACATCCAGGAGTTTAAACTCTGCTGTTATTAAACCCTTTGGTGAGAGAGCAAATTATAACTTCAAGCTTTCTTTCTCAAACATATTCTTAATGATGGAAATTTTAAACAGAGGAAAAAAAAACACACATAAAAGCAATTGTGAACAAATTGCTCATGAAAATGGGGATTTTAACAAACAAAAAGTTCCTTACCAGAAGAGTGATGGCAGCTTTCCAAAAGCTGGGGGCTGGTAGAGAGACTGGGAATCCCTTCCAATCCCTTTGATCTCTTAAGAAACTTAATCTTAGCAGGATGATATGAAGATCTTCACCAAGGAAATATTTGAACACTCACAGGGAACTGGGAAGACCTAAGACCTTAGTCCTGGCCAAATAGTTCAGGTCATGGTTTCTCTGTGGTGTGCTGTCCCATGTTCAGCTGTGGGCAACAGCAACACCCTGGGCCAAGGGATTGGAAGCATTACAGGCATTAAGATAGTGCAGTGTGGTGCTCGAGATGTGCTAAGAAAACCATGTGAACTCCAAAAGCTATTAAGTCTGTCACATCAGCTTCCCCTCACAAGCACAGAGAAAGAGCAGGAGGAGGAAGGAGCTGCCGTGAAGATCGTGTACAAACCCCACTCTCTGCAGGGAGAGATGCAAAATCTAGGCAGCTCTGTCCTGATTCCAGGAGAGCAGAGGAGTTACAAGGTAGTTAGAGGAGCAAGATAAAGAGAAATAAAGATTAGGCTGGCTGTGGGAGGATTGGAGTGATGTAGGGCTACAGCCAGAGAGCTCTGGTGTAGCACCTTGGGATGTCCCTGAGATCTGTTGCTTGGGCTTCTCACAGTAATTACTGTGATTCCCTTGGCTGAAGGGTGGTGTGCACTGAGCAGGCTCCCCAGGGCAGTGGGCATAGCCCCAAGGCTGCCAGAGCTCCAGGAGTGTTTGGATGATGCTCTGGGGCACAGGGTGGGACTCTTGGGGATGGTCCTGTGCAGGGCTGAGGGTTGGACTGGATGTTCCTTGTGGGTCCCTTCCAGTTCAGGATAGTCTCATTTTGTGAATCTATGCAATGTGGAGCTGTCACCTCATGCCCCCACCCTGCTCAAGGTCTGACGTGTGTCTTTGGGGAGGGCAGGAGGCCACATCTCCTGTTGCTGTGAGATGCAGGCACAGAAGACCTGCGAATGTCTGGGGAGTGAGAGGATCCCTCTGCCCTGTCAGCAGATGGGCTGCAGTGGTGGCAGGGGAGCTGTAAAACCACAGAATGGTTTGGGTGGGAAGTTCCTGAAACTTCCAGATTGGAGATAATTGTGATCAGCTCAGAGCATGACTGTTTTGGCAGCTTTGGAGTTTGTTCTGCCTGGAGCTTCCAGGGTGGGTCCATGTCCTGACCCACCTTGCTCTGCCCCTGCTTGTAAACCCCATCCTGCTCCTCGTGCCAGAATGCCTGGGAGTTGCTGGGTCATAACCAGGGGGAGATGGCAGGGGTGTTAAGGGCCCCCCCATCCCCCGACAACAGAGATGATGGAACCATGGAGTGGTTTGGACTGGGAGGGATCATAAACATCACTGTGTTCCATCCCCTGCCATGGGCAGGGACACCTTCCACCAGCCCTGCTTGCTCCAAGCCCTGTCCAACCTGGCCCTGGACACTTCCAGGGATGGGGCAGCCACAGCTCTGCCCACCCTGTGCCAGGGCCTGCCCACCCTCACAGCAGAGCACTGAGGAGCTTTGCTGCTCTCAGCTGCTGAGCCACGTGTACACCCAGGGCATCCTCCACCTGATTCCCAGAAGGACCAGCTCTGCCACCTCTGCATTCCAAGGCGCTCAGCAAGCCCCACAGTTCCCTTATGAAGGATTTAAGCAAATCCTCTGACAGACATGCAGGTGTGATTTAAGGACCAACAGGCTCCTGAACAAACCTATTTCTGGGCGTGGAGATGCTGAAGTGCTCTCACACTTCGAGAACCAAATTGCTGTACCTGTTAAAGTGCAACAGTTTTCCTCACATAATGGGTTTTATCTCCAGCAAATTTGATGGTTTGTTATAAAATAATGGTAAGCACAATGAAAAAATAAGCAGCTGACATGTTTTCTTGTTAAAAAAAAGCACCATTAACGTTGTAAACATCAAAACAGCACAGCACAGCTATTGAAAGAAATGGGTAATAAACCAGTTATTTCTTTCCAATAAGTATTTTGTAGGTGATGTATTTGTGATGTATCAATTATTTATCTCGCTATATGGTTGAGATGTGCACTTTAATAAAATGTAGAAAGGTTTTTAATTTTTCTGAACAATAAATGCTATTGATTTTGTGACTAGCATGAAGAGTAGATTGACTCTGATGTCTTTTTCTTGTAGTATTTTGCATTGTTTTATGTGGAAAACTCGAGTTTAATAGATTTAAAAAAAAATACTCCACTAAAATGGCCCGGAAAAAGGATAAATCTCATTACCTCAAAATTCTTCATTTTCCATATGCAAATATGTGAGGATTATAATTATCTTTTCTTTCATCTGGATCACAGTGTTTGTCAAATTTATTTGTTCTATATTTTCATAAACATTTAGGATTATTAATAATTCAGAAAAGATGTTTAATTTTGCTGTAATGAATTCATGCAGGCAAAATAAATACGCGGGATGAGCAGTCAGGGTGTCTGGAAGCTCTTAAACACGCTTTGCTCTCTGTTCATTCCCCCTTCAATGCCTGATCTTGGCTTAAGTAGGTGAGAACAGTCTCTCACACAACACCTGGTTTGAGTGCAAATCCAGGGGAGCTCCCAGAGCCAGGGGAGTTTAGTCGGATTTATACCTGAGCTTATCCCAGCAGCAGGCACAGCTCCAGCCCCAGCACTGAAATTGCTCCTTGCCTGGGGCAGTCACACAGGCTGGAAATGAGAGGCTGGAAAGCAGAGCTGGGAAAGGGCCTGGGGGTCCTGGTCGGTGGCCAGTGGGCCACGAGCCAGCAGTGCCCTGGAGGCAGGAGGGACATCCCTGCCCTGGGGGGGCATCTGGCCCAGCATGGCCGGGCCAGGGAGGGGATTGTCCCGCTCTGCTCTGCACTGGGGCAGCCTCACCTGCAATGGGGGGCAGTTTGGGGGGACACAATGGAAGGGAGAGATTGAGCCATTGCAGAGTGTCCAAAGGAGGGACACAGAGATGGTTCAGGTCTTGGAGGGGCAGCGTGTGAAGACACTTGGCGTGATCAGATGGAGAAGAGAGTGAGGGGACATCTCATTGCAGGTCCAACACCCTCAGCAGGGGCAGAGGAGGGACAGGCACTGATCTCTGCTCTGTGGGGACCAGGGACAGCACCCAAGGAATGGCTGGAGTTGTGTCAAGGCAGGGTTAGGTTGAATATCTTGGAAAAAGGCTCTTCCCCCAGAGGGTGGTGGGCACTGAGCAGGCTCCCCAGGGCAGTGGGCACAGCCCCAAGGCTGCCAGAGCTCCAGGAGGGTTTGGCTGATGCTCTGGGGCACAGGGTGTGACTCTTGGGGATGGTCCTGTGCAGGGCCAGGAGTTGGGCCCAGTGAGCAGTGCTGTGTCTCTCACACAGTCGTGGCTGATCAGCTCAGCTCAAGCTGGGGCTGGACCTGGGCAGGCACAGGCTCTTTTTCACCAGTCCCAGCCACCAACAGATTCCAAGAGCAGGACAGGCATACCAAGATAATTCCTCAGGGGAAAAGCCTTCATATTCTGGGGAATTCCTTCCTGTTTATGGCCAAAATGGTCTTTCCTTCAAGGAATTTTCTATATCTCTTTTGGACCAGTGAAGGCTTCACAGCATTGGTGCTCTGTGGCCTCACCCTGAGTGCAGATGACATATTGCTTCAGTCAGTTTAATTAGAGCGTAGATCCATGAAATTTGGCTTTGCACATGGTCTGTCCTGATGCCTGACATTCTGAGCGTATGTTACAAAATACTCTACACAGAAATTACAGAATTAAGACATGATTAAAATTTTGGCTTTGAAATTGCCAGCTCTGCATATTTAAGATTTAACTTGAAATTTTACTTGTCACTATCAATAGGAAATGACAGCTTGGCCTGGAACCCTAGTTCAGAATTACCTCTTCTTTTGCATATAAATTTGATATCAAAAGTTCAGAATTCAGTCCCCTCTTGTCACAGCAGTGCTTGAACTCCCATGGCAGTAGGTGACAGCTTTTCTAAGACTTGTGTCAGGCTCTTTCCTTTATTATTAAAGTCAAAATTCCTGTTCCTCTTTCCCACGCTGCCTTCTGGATGCAGAGAATCCATGATGTCTACCAGCAGCAGTTTGACCTCATGCGGTCCTTCCTGCCATCACCAACATTTTCAGCTGCTCCTGACCTCTCTCCACATTCCTGGTGAAGTCCAGTGCTTGAGATGAGGCTGAAGCAGTCCCTCTCCACCCCAGTTCCCTGACTTCCTCCAGCTCATAACCAGGTTTTGTGGCATCACATGTTCAGTTCTCCTTCACCATAACCATCAAGTCCTGTCCCTCCTCTGGAGCTGCACTCAAGCTGCCTTCAGAGCTCATGCCCTGCAGGATTTCCCAATAATTATTTCAAACCACTTGAATCAACAAGAGATTTCTTGGTTATTTATTGTGTTTGGTTTATTGAGTTTGAATGAAGATATTTGTTACATCCAAAATTCCACAGTTTAGGACAATTCTATACTGGCTCAAAAGTTCATCCTAATACCTCATTCCATACAGTTCACTGCTGTCTTCTTTAAAATCTCCTCTCTGCTACAGGTACGTGAACCTCTTTCCAAACCCTTGTGCTACTCAACTGACAGGGAATTTACTCTCCGCCTGACCCATGAGCAAGTTATTCTGAGTCTGAAATCCTAATTGATCAAATAAGTTTTCTTATTAAGGCTAACAAGGTCTTTGGTTGTGTTTTTTAATGAACGAAGTGTTTCTATCAGCTCCTCTGCAATAGTCATGGAGTGTATACAAACCCCACACTGCTGCCAAGCACACATGGAGGGTTTAGTTTGTGGAGGGAGATCACATCTGCCTTGGGACACCACATCTGCCTTGGGACATCACATCTGCCTTGGGACACCACATCTGCCGTGGGACACCACAACAGCCTTGGGACACCACATCAGCCTTGGGACACCACATCTGCCCTAGGACACCACAACAGCCTTGGGACATCACAACAGCCTTGGGACATCACAACAGCCTTGGAATGGGGTGAAGGACCCTCTGGGAGAGGCCTGTTCCAGCCACTGGCTGGGACTTGTGGGGCCTCGCTGGGAACAGAAGGTTCCCCAAACCTCAGTCCATAGTGTAGGTTTGTCCACACCCTTCATGCACAGGGGGTTTGAAGATGGCCCAGGCTGGGGCGTTTCCATCCTCTGCAGGAGCTGAGAGAGGAGCAGAGAGTTGTCCAGGGAGTGCAGAAGTGCAGAAAGTCTTTGCAGGGCGAGTGGTTTACACTGAGCATTTCCTTTTCTTCCTGCTTGACCAGGGGCTGGAGGAGGGCATGGGGGGCACTGCTGGGATTCAAAGCAGATTTGTGACATTTCCAAGTGGCCTCAGCTGCTTGTTAGGGAGAGAAAGAGAGAGCTGTCAGCACAGAGGGGTGAGACACAGGCTTGCACTCTACCCTGAGCCCATGGGGCTGATGGAGAGGATGCTTAACACATGCCCCTGTCTCAGCCCAGGGCAGGGCTGTTCATGAAGAGCAGAGATCCAAGAGAGTGGCTGCAAGGGAAGGGGGACAGCCCCACCTTGGAGGGACCAGTTCAAGCCCGGCTCAAGCTCTGTCCTGCCCTTGGACAGGAGCAGAGGGAGTAAACAATGGAACTTTATAAAACTGACCATTTCAAAACACACCATTAGTAAGAACCTTGATTTTCTAATGGAAGGAAGAAGATTTATAGGTTTTGTTGTTTTCCCCACTTCCATGTTTTCCTTGGGCAAATTCCCAATGCTTCCAATCAAAATGAGATATTCCTGTGTAATATTTCCATGGCTCCAGAATCCCTTTCCCAGTCTATTCAGCTGCCCTGGGCTGCTGTACCTGAAAGGCTGTGGTGCTGCACAGCCCCCAGGTTGGTGTTCAGGGGCAAGGCCACCCTTGGAGGGGGCACCAACAGGAGCTGGAACATGTGAGGTTTTGCCACTCCAACCCAATTTGGGTAACAACCCCAGGAGCAACCTGACACTACAGCAGAGCCTTCCCAGGCACCTTGAGGTCTGGGCATTAGGAGATGTGTCCTTTCCACCAGAATTTCTCTGCTGCAGGACCCAGAGGAAGGACCGAAGTGGTGACAGCCTCATCTCTGCGTCACTGCTGCCACTTTCAGTGTTGCTTTGTCACCAGCTGCTCCTAAAAAAGCACTGGTGACTCAGCAAATAAGCTCTAGAAATCCTTCCCAATTCTCTGTATCAAAATCAGCACCAAGCTGGGCCTCCCTGGAGCTTCAGAGACAGGATGCTCCTGTGTGCAGAGCTTGTGTGTCTGGGACCAAGCTGAGGTGTGTCCTGCTCTGGGCACCAGCCACTCACCGACCATACCCCAGGCCAGCCAGGGGCCTCCTGCACTTCAGTGACATGGATTCTATTCTGAGTTCCTCCCTCCTCTTCCCAAAGACATCACTGCTTTGCTGCAGAAGCCCTTTGTAGAAAGCTAATTTGGGGAAGAAAGAGGAGCCAGCCTAATTGATCGAAATGTCATCTACTTATACACTTGTTTAGCTTCTGAAAATTAAGATGAATATTTTGTGTGTTTTATCTTGAAACAGACCATTTAATACCAACCCAATAATAGCTGAGGGCTAAATACCCAGCCTACAGTGTCCATGTATTGAGCAAAAGAATTGAATGGACTAACAAAGTTTAAGCAGTCGGAATCAATATCGAGGAGGTGTCCCTTGGACTAGAGCTGTTTAACTGCAGTCAGATAACATCAAGGTTGGAAAAGAAATCTCACTGAAGCAAGGAAAAGACACAAGGACATGAATTTTAAGGTCTCTTTATTAGCACAGATATGACTTTATACCCTGGCTGGACAAAGGCTGATGGAATGACCCCCAGCTCTGCCTGTGCACTGCATGAGCAATGTCGTGGGCTGTGTTTGTGCCACCGCAGCCAAGATGAGAAATGGGCACAGCCCCAGCAGGTACCTTGTTCCTGTGCCAGCAGGAAGCAAATAGAGGGGTCCCCTTTTCTGGACAGACAGTCCCTGTGTCCTGAGCAGCTCTGCACAGGTTGCAAGACCCTCTCTTTCTGGCAGAGCTACACAATAACCTTTGGGTGCCACTGCAAGGAGACAGGCAATGTGTCCACATGGGCAGAATCAGTTATGTCCATGGATTGGAAGAATCATCACTATCCTCAGCACATCCCACACTTCTGCTCAGGCCTCTCAGCTCTGCCATTTGTCCCATCACACAGGATCATCTCACTGAGTCCCTTACCAAGCCCAGCCTGGAAACCCTCTGCTTTAATTTGAAGCTGATGGGGAAGGACTTTGAGGGACAGTGTGTGAGGATACTGAGGGCACTTGGTGTGTTCAGCTGCAGAACAGAAGACTGAGGGGACACCTCATTGCAGGTCCAACTTCCTCAGCAGGGGCAGAGGAGGGGCAGGCACTGATCTCTGCTCTGTGGGGACCAGGGACAGCATACAGGGAATGGCTGGAGTTGTGTCAGAGCAGAGTCAGGTTGGATCTCAGGCTCTTCTCCCAGAGGGTGGTGGGCACTGAGCAGGTTCCCCAGGGCAGTGGGCACAGCCCCAAGGCTGCCAGAGCTCCAGGAGTGTTTGGATGATCCTCTGGGGCACAGGGTGTGACTCCTGGGGATAGTCCTGTGCAGGGTTAAGGGTTGGACTCAATGTTCCTTGTGAGTCCCTTCCAGCTTAGCATACTCTGAGGTTCTGTGGCAGGTTTGCGATCAGGTTTCAGTGGAGTAGAGGAGTCCAGGGGCAGATCCAGCGCTGCCAGGATCTTCTCAGTGCTCACTGTATTGGCTGCCTGTCGCAGGTTTGGCTTAACTGTATGCTAGCCCTAGACTGTATGCTCCCTCCCTTCTCCTAAAGCCGTCCCAGCAAAGAGAAAAAAAACTGGAAAGAAACGAAATGCAACAGAAACCGAATTGAATAAATAAAAAAAAACTATATTATTTGATATTCACAATCACACTGTATGTACAGGACGTAAGGGGCCCCCACTTCCCCCAGGGGAAAAGAAGGGAAAAGGGAAAGGGAAAAAAAACCCTCGAAATGTGGAGAAAACTATCTTAAACTTAAACCAAATACAATTAAAGGCTTCAGGAAAAGAGAACAAACAAAAACAATCTCACCCAGACCAGGAGAACCCACAGCCACAGGAGAAACCAGCCAGGCTCACTCCCTGCTCCACCAGCTCCCCTGATAGAAGGACCCAGCCCGGAAACTCTTCCCCCACCACGTGGAAAACAAGTGTGGAATACTTGTGTAATTTCTTTAGATACCATGGTGGCCAAAGAAGCCATAACTTGAAACCATGACACTGCCATGATAGGAAGAAATATTTTAAACCAGGCATCATTTTTCACCTTGCATATTGGCTGGAGAGCAGATACTGCTCCTGACAGTACCTTACTTTCTGTCTTCTCCCACTGTTCCAATTAGAGTGGCTCCAGTGAGCCTGGTCTGGCATCCTGTGCTTTCCCATATTTTCTGGATGCAGTAGAAAATGTACTTCTTTCAGGGTCATCTTGCTCCCTACTCTGCAGCTGTTGTATTTGGAGAAGCAGCAGACAGAGGTCACAGCTTAGGAGAGGGAAGGTCTGGGAGATGCCCTAGAGCTGCTTCCAAGGTTTTTGCTGTGCAGGGTGGTGCTCCAGAAAGGTGAGTTTCTCAAGGGGTTCTGCCCTGTGCAATCCTGATGAGCACAGAGACAGGTGGGTTAGACAACAAATACTTTGGCAGGTTAGAAGTTGGTCATTTACACACAAACTTACTACAGGTAAGTAAAAGAAAAATATTTGTCTTCATGTTGAAAAGAACCCATAAGATCCTGTTGCTGGAAAATGAAACAAAACAAATTAAAAACACAAATAACGTTTAGGTTTTAAATGCCATGTTTATCACTATTCATTTGGCTCTCATATCTACTCCCACTAAAAGTACATCCAGCTTATAACTGGCTCCAGTTTCCAGCTATGGGATCTTTTTGAAGAGATGACCTGGGGACAAGGTGGGCAGCAGGTTGTTGTCTGAATGCAGCCACTGTGCCCCAAAGTGCCCACTGGAGGCTGAGGAACCCTCAGTGATTGCTGCTTCAGGTGCTTTAACTTGGATAAACAGGTGGAGATGCTGAAAATGGACATTTCTGAGTTTAAAGCCTGTTTACCACAGAGGCAGAAATCCCAGATGGATTGCCCACTGATGCCAGGGTTATTCCCACTGAGTTATACATCTGTTCCTCATTGTCCCAGAGGAATTTGGTTCCAGACACCTTTAGGCACCTCTTTTTCTGTCATGTGGCTGAGCTGTGGCTCCATCCTTCACAGGCTTCCAAACACATCAGTCTGTTGGTCAGGAAAGGTTCACATCAGTTCAAAAGCAGAGGATTTTGGAAGCCACTCAGAAGCTTCTTTTGCCACCACCAGATCTGCAGATCACAGAACCATGAATGACCTCTGATCATCTCCCCACACTCATAGGGGAAGCAGAGTGTTCTGTGCCCTGAACAATGAGACAAGCCCCAGATCGAACCAATGTTTGAGAATGTGGAGCTGTGATGCTGAGAATCAGCCCAGTCCATCCAACAAAGAAGTGAAATAGCGATGGAATCATTGAATTGTGGAGTAATTAAGGCTGGAAAAGACCCCCAAGATCACCAAGTCCAACCTTTTCCTGAGTACACCCAGGCCCACTAAACCATACCACAAATTGCCAGGTCTGCCGATTTCTTGGACACCTCCAGGGATGGTGACTCCACCTCTGCCCTGGGCAGCTATGCCAGTGCCTGATAACCCTTTCAGCGAAGATGTTTTTCCTAATATCTGACCTGAGCCTCCCCTGACTGAGCTGGTGCACACCAAGTTCACTGTCCTCCCTCTAAGGCACAAAAGGCAGGTGTGGATTTTACAGGGAAGGAGTCTGGAATCACGTTCCACCTGTGTGAGTATTTGTGTCCAAGGGACAGACACAAGCGAAATGATGAAGTTCCTTACAACTGACCACTTCAGCAGCACCTGCCAGCAGCTCCCATACCTTGACCTTCTTATGTGCATCACAAGCTCAAAAAGCACCTGGAAAAAGTAGGGATAATTCTGGATGAATAGCTAGGAATCCTCAGGATGAAAGAAGCAGGAGCCTGTGGGAGATGTGGGTTAAGAGACAATATCTGTGGCAGGACCTACAGGAAGAAGATGGAGTCAATAAGAAGGGGAGTTGTAAAAAAGCTCAGGAACATGGGCTGAGCTGGACATGAATGCCTGGGCAATCCCAATGCAATGCTGGGAATCAGAGGATCCTTCACTGCTGAGGTATACCCCGTGCACTGCCCTGGGAAGGAACATCAAAGCTGACTGCAGCAGTGTGGGGCTGGCAGAGCCCTGGGCTGGGCTGCCTTTGGGTGCCTCAAAAGGCACAGAAAGCAGCTTTGAAAAATGCTTCACTCTCTTCTTGATGCTTCCCAGAGTAGGAGCTGTAGTGAGAGTAGAACAGCAAAAGGAAAGACAGGGCTGTGCTGACACCAGCCCTTCAGTGCTTCCTAAGGTTCAATCTCCATGCAAATGCAGAGCTGTGATGTTCCCAGTGGGAATGCAGCACACTATTCCCATCAAGACAGCAATGAAATCACTAGACCTTCTCACAGCTCTTTCCTGCCCCTGCTCTTCCTTTCCTTACAATGAAATGATGCCAAGAAGGAGCTCTGATTTTGTCCTGGCTGAGCCAGAGGCTCCTGCTGGGATGGCTCTGGGTTCACCACACCCCAGGCACAGGAGTTTGGCATTGCATTCCCTCAGCAGAACGTTTGCAGTTCATTCAAATCATCTGAACTAAAACACCCATATTCATAAAAAGTCCCAAAGCTTGGAGCAGGTTTCATGGCCTCTGCCTGAGCAGTAGCTCACCTGGGACAGGTATTTGGAAAATGCCATTGGCCCAGCAGGGTTCAGAGTTTTCTGATTTTGCCAATGTACCTTTTATTTGGTAATGTGGGGAGGGAGAGGAATAAATCCCCCCAGCCTGTCACTCTATAGATACACCCTGCCCCAAGTCCTATTGTTCCAGCTCCGTGCCAAGCACAGGCTTGCCAGCTAGAGACAACAATGTTTAATTTATGAAGGGCTGAGTTTTAATCAGTTTTTTATTGTTTGTTCCAGCAATAGATCAGTTTAATGGCAGTCTGAAAAATGCACCCTAAGCAAACCTCACACATGCCATTCTTCTCCCATCAGAAGTTTGACATGCTGAGCATGCTGGGAAAGAGGCAGCCCAGGAAACCCAGGGTTTAAAATAAGTGACCAAGATGCAGCTTTCATGGCATTTGTGGGCTGGTGAATTCTGCTGCAATAAGGGCAGATTTGGAGATAAATCTGTATTCAGAGTCTTTTCACACTGAATCATGAGATTCCTTTTTATAACCAAGACAGCAGACACTGACTGTGCACCTCCCTCGAGCTTGGGCACAGAGCTGGAGGCGGGACTTGACTTCTCGTCTTCAGCTCAGACAAGCTTTGCTGTAAAGGACCTTTATTGACATACCTGGCCAGTCATCCCCTTTTTTTCGTATTTTAGACTCCGTATCTCTCTCCAAACACCTCAAATTTCCCCCATCTCCAGTGGAATCCTGGCCTGGCAACGCCATGAGACATCCTGGGAAAGAAGTTCTGGTCCTTGGTAGAAATGGAGAGAGGAGCCATGAGCCTTGGCTGGGGGAAATTATTTTACAGTCAAAGGAAAATACATGAAACTTATTTGCTGCTCCATTGCAATCCACAAAAAGGGCTGCA
>VWZD01011784.1:1458-17056 GCA_013396695.1 Sakesphorus luctuosus
CCCATTGTCATTACACAGAAAACAGTACTTACACACAAGAAAGAGAAATCGTTAAGAAACCTCCCCCTATTACCCTATGAAAATAACATTTCGCTAACAGATGTAATCTGCAAAGCAACGTAGCACCCTTCGAGGTTCAGAAGAGAGAGGCTTTCTAGATGTTATGTACCATGTAATTGTTTAATCTCTTACAATAAAATAATCAATGAAAAAGACTAGTGACACTAAGTTTGGGCAATGATTATATCCAGATGACAACATAGCATAATAGCATTGTTATGTCCAGAGAGGCGACTTTATTTTTAACTACTGTTAATGATGTTTATTTGAGGTTTTGTAAATGTCCATCTTCAGAAAAACAGTCAGGTGATTTAAACAAATATCAGAATGTACTTAATTGGAATATATATCCAAGTGCTTTTATTTGAGAGGCTTTTTCCAAACATTATACCTCATACAGTGCATTGCTAAACAGAAAAAATAGGCTTCCAAATACAGATCGGTGCATGTGTCCATTAAGAATTTGACCTTCTCTAGATTTTGTAATAGGAACTGTAAAATGAGAGCATTATTTACACACTTACAGTTCCTTTAGTTGCTAAATATATTAACATAATGTAGCTGACAACAATCTTGGAAAGTAAAAGTATATGGTTTCTGAAGTTACAATTTGCAATTTAGCCCTTCACATAGATGCATGAAAAGCATAAACTTTCATTTTCTTGTATTAGAGGAGTCACCTTTAAAACAAAGTAAATTTATCTTTTCTACTTCCATAAAATTTTCAGTCACTCTCTGTAGACATGTCTGTGATGCATATTGGAGATTTTGATCTCTAGTTGAAAAAGTCAGCAACTGCCTATGGAATAGCTCAAAGCAATTCACTGAGTCTAAAACTAAGAGTCATCACACAGCTTAAGAGAATATCTACCAAGGATGTCCATTTGCTTAAAGAAATAAACTTATGATTTGATAATCTTCATCAGGATGAGGTTGATCACATTTTGACAAGTGACTTTCTCCTCTTACTGTAAATCTATCTTAGATTAACAAGTTCAGATGCCTGCAAAAAAGACGTGAGCATTTAGGAAAATGAATCCTACTTTTGTATCCATATTATGGCAAAATATATGTGAACTACATCTTCTTTATTCCTGTGTCTTTTTGTTCACTGCAAGTCTCATGGCAAAATTTGGGGAGTTTTAAATGCCTGAAATAGCACAAAACTGAATTCCTCTACAAGCCAGCATAACAATTAATTACTGCACACAATTCTTAGATGAATAATGCATTAATTTTATTTAGCCCTTTCTTATAGTCTTATAGGAGCCAGTTGTTGTTTTGGGTTTTTTCTTTCATCATATATTGTCTGAGTGTCTTTGCCTATGTAATAGAAAGGTTAAATGTATGGAGCTCACAGCGGGCAATGACACGGTTGAAAATCAAGGGGCAAACAAATAATACCGATGTTATCGTGGGAGTCTACTAGGGACTCCCCAGACAGGACAATGACACCAGTGAATTATTCTCTGAGGAAATAAGAGACAATTTGAAATCAAGTGCTCTTGTCCCTATAGGGGACTTCAACTTGCCAGAAATTAACTGGGAGCATCACACAGCTGGTACAACTCAGGCCAGAAGACTGATTCCTAAAAAGCCTGGATGACAGATGCTTTCCTTGATCTGCTGCTTGTCAAGAGAGTGGATCTTGTGAGTGAAGTGGAAATTGGTGGCTGTCTTGGCCACAGTAACCATGATGTGATTGAGTTTAAAATTTCTGTTAAAATGAGGAAAAGTGCCAGCAAAACCTCAGCATGAAGAGAGCAGACTTCAGGCTGTTTAGCAAACTAGTATGTAAGGTCCCCTGTGAAAATGTTTTTGAGAGTGCTGGGGTCCCATCAGTGCTGAACAATTTTCAAACATCACTTCCTAAGGGCACAGAACCAGGCATTTCCCAAGTCAAACAGGTGAGGCAGAAGAGTGTCTTGACTGAGAAGGGATCTTCTCTTGGAAATAAGGCAAAAAAGTGAAGGTGCATGCTCAGTGGAAGTAAGGTCAAGTGACATGGGAAGAACACAGAGATACTGCTTTTTGCTATAGGGAGAAAATTCATATGGCCAAAGCTCAACTGGAGCTGAAGGTGGACAGAAATGTGGGGGACAATAAAAGGAGGGTTTTTTTCAAAAGAAAAAAAAAAGACAAACAACCAACAACATAACAAATCCAAACCCTACAAGCTTAAAATAAACTGCACACTCAGATATTTTCCACAGTTAATCATTTTATCACTTTTCTACTTGATGATCCAATAAATATACAGTGCAATATAAACCTAGTCCCTGGTCTGTCGGGTTCTGAAATTCAACTTCCAAACCCAAGAAAACTGGAAAGCTTAAACAGTAAACTTTGGTCAACAGAAGTTGAGGTAAAATCCCATTACTTAGGACAACAAGGTCTGTTGATGTTCAACCATGCTGATTAACTGCCTCTAGTTCCAAGATAAAGATGGATTTTAAGATTAATATTATCAATTCATGTTGAAACACTTTGTTTCTCTCTTCCCCCATGTAAGTCCCTGAGATAACAGAGCACTGACTGTTTCTGTAACTTAACAAAGTATTGTGTAATTCTCTAATTAAAATAAGCCCTCCCTTGATTACCATCTCTTCCTCCCTATTAGCATGTGCTGTTCAGAAACCCTAAATTGCATGTTGCATGTTCAATAAAGCATTCCAGTTTTCTTCCCCATGACTCAGCTCATAGTTATTATTGACCTTCACACTGCTCTAAACTGATTCTTTTGATGTGCCAATAAGCATTTACATTTCTTTTAAATTCCATGCCTCTTTCTTACTCTATTTCAACAGTATCCTACTGGCTTTCTACTGATTTAATAGATGAAGACAAAAATATAACTTAACACATCTATATCACCTCATGGAAATCTTACATGTTGAATCAGAAATCTAAAGCTGTAACATTTTAAAATTCTTTTAAGGTCAATGTAGAAAAACTGATACCTCCAAATATGGTCCATCTGACTTTAGAATAGGTGCTTTTAACAGTTGAGTTATTGATCAACCTTTTAAGTGTCTCTTTCTTCCTATTGATTTTGTGAGGAAAATAAAATCCCAAGTTCAAATCTAAGTATCAGATGGCAAGAGTTAAATTCTACAAGCCTTGCACGCTGAAAGGCCATTTGAGTCTTTAATGCTTTCTCATCCCAATTCCTTCACCTTGATGGAATATAGAAGGGGTAGAAGAGAAGATGAGAAGTTTTTGAGAAAGAGAGAGACTGTGGATTTCACATAGAAATAATTTGAAAAAGGCAAGCTTTTCAGCTTGA
Source organism: Sakesphorus luctuosus (assembly GCA_013396695.1). Lineage (NCBI taxonomy): Eukaryota > Metazoa > Chordata > Aves > Passeriformes > Thamnophilidae > Sakesphorus > Sakesphorus luctuosus. The sequence goes on from VWZD01011784.1 coordinate 4,805, forward strand.
CTTAAAGAAGGTTGGAAGTAAAAATGGGCAACACTGACCTAGACATTGCAGAGAAAAATGATAATTACAAAATAATTACTTGTGACTTAGCTGAACAAGGAACCAGCAAGACAAAGCAGAAAGTGATTCAAGACAGTACTTGATTTGGGATTTTTTTTTTTAATGACCTGTATTTCATTCTGAGAAGAGAACACAAACCAAAATGCAAATACAGCTTGTCAAATTGTTTTTTCCCTTTGTGTACGAGCATATAAATATTGCATTATTTCATAGGTTGCTAATGGAATTTTTCTGTAATGTCTACATTGAATATGAAGAGTTAGTTCATGTAATTACAGATATGTCAGTCTACAACCATATTTTTAAGTCATTAAAATACTGTACAATCTTCTATAATTCCCTCTTCTTTTTATAGTCTGGCTACAGTATACTAGGTTAATAAAACTGGCTGATCTCTTACACTAAAAATTCATTACAAGTTGAATTTTATTATGATTATAAAAGACTGATTGTGAGAAATAATGTTCTGAAAACTATCAACTTTACATGCAAAATAAAATGAAAACATTCTTCTGCTACTGAAGAAGGTATTGTCTGCTCCCATTTTGAGAAAGTACCCAGACTGTGAAATTACTCTGTTGTCAGTGTTTTATATATATGAAAGGAAAGCTAACCAAGCCACTAGTTTTTAAAAAGTTGATAAAATGTGTGATTTTACTGAGTATGAAGAGATTATCTCACATGTCTTTTTCACTTTTCCTGGAAACATGTGTGTTTGCATATATATTTTTGTGTCATCCTATGTATGTCTATTTGGCCACTCTGTCCACTGTCATGAATAAATTCAGTAGGATATTCTAGTTTTCGGTTTGGTTTGGTTTGGTTTGGTTTTGGGGGGATATTTTGTGTACAGAAATCCTTCGTGTCCTGTAATCAAGTTGATTTTAAAACCTTGGAATTAGCCTATGTTTGGAAAGTACTATTTGGATTCTGTTCCAGATTTAAACATCTTAAATCAGGTGTGAGCAACTAACTGTGAGTTAGGTATCCAATCATCCGCTATAGAGAGTAGAAATAAGGTGTCACTTCAACTTTCACCCTTTCTAACTGAGTAAAGTTTTGTTCTTACTAGTGGCTGTTTGGTTTTTTCCAAAATTTAAGAATATATGTATGGTTTTTGTATTAATAAAATATCTAACCCCTGATGATTTGAAAGTACAGTGAGTGAATTCAGAGATTTTTCCTTTTTTCTTTCCTATTCTTTTGCTATGGGTATGTTTACATAGCAATCAGTGATTGGGTGGACCTATTTGTATATTTGGTTTTAGCTTTTGTAACCTGCTTTCTGTGGTTTGCTCTCTTAGAGAAAACAAGGTCAAATTGTGCTCCTATTAAGACTTAGAAGTGTTGTAGCCTTTGCTGATACTTAGATTCTGTGGAAATGGATGACCATCATGCACTGGTCCCAGCTACCTGTCTTGTATGACCTCAACCTCCTATCTGACATCAATGTGACTGCAATGCTCTCTGCTCAGTAACACTGTATGTGCATTGGGAACACTTGCACATTGTGACCTGACAGTTGCAGGCAAAGAACAAATGCCTATTATATTCATGGTTGTCAGGTTATGCACAGAGCATAACAAATGAATTAAATTTTCCAGAAGGCTAAGGCCATAAAGAGGTGACTATGACGAATGGTAGTCATCATGCATTGGGATGCATCTGAATCTGTTTATCCAGTCAGATTATATAAAACATTTATCAGGCTGTTGCTGTTACCTCATTTTATGTACTAGTATAGAATTCAGAAATATACTAAAATTGCAGATAAAATTTATTGTGTGAGGCTTTCTGCTAAAGGAAATTGTACTGGAGCAGTAAGTTATTTTTATCATTGCTTAGTACAATTCATATTCTCTTGAATTAAGTATGGAAACCTACAATGTTTTTTCTTTTCATTTGTTCAAATATCATAATGATGCAACTACTTAAATATTTTACATCTTAAGGAAAAATCTGAATTTTCTTTGTATAGAGAAAAAACAGGTTTTCAATGAGTCCCAAAAGGAAGGTCTTATAGTACAAATGTCTCCTATCTCTTCAGACAAGAATAATCCAGGAAGATGAAGACTGGTATATTCTTCTGGTATGTTTTCCTGTATGTCAGGATAATGATGTCTCATGATCAGCATTGTCATGGGCAGCTGCTGTCCAAGGAGAGAACCTTACATTTTTCTTGTCTTTAATCATTCATCACTACTACTCCAATATATTCCCGTGTCATGCTCTCAGCTGAATCAAAATAGCTGAATATAAACAATCTGTAAGAGTGCAGTAGTATATCTTGAGGTAGAAAACAGCATCCTTCACCACAATTCAATTATTTCCAGAAGATTATTTCATTTTGCAGAAGTTAAGGCAACATGGAAAAAGGGAGATATAGACAACAATTCTACAGATGAGACTATTAATGTATACTTTGTACAATAATAGATACAGTTGGATACATCTAGAGATGTCACTCTTCAAGTAAATTGAATAAAAAAAATAAAAAAGAAATCTAAAATTTAAAAGTAGGAAGAAATTATAAAAGTAAAAAACTTTTCAGTGATGAAATAAAGTTGGAAATGCATTCAAACATAAGTAGGATTTTTTTGCCAAGTGTAAACAGAGTAGACATTGACATCTGAGATAGTGTATTTGTTTTAGCTGGAAAAGAGTTCATTTTTGTTTTAGCAGCTTGTGTAGTACTGTATTTTGGGTTTGTGATGAAAACAGTGTCAATAACACACCAATGCTTTAGCTGTTGAGCAGCCCTTACACAGCATAAAGGGCATTTTCTGCTCCTCATGCTTCCTCATCAGCTGGAAAGAAGTTGGGAGGGGACAGAGCTGGGACAGTTGACCTCATCTTACCAAAGGGATATCAAATCCCAAATGATAGTGTGCTCAGCAATAAAAGATGAAGGGAATAGAAAGAGCAAGGGGAGAGGGAGAGGATGGGTGTGTGCATGTGTGTGTTCATAGTTATGACATTTTTCTTCTTCATGAACAATTATGCATGATGGAGCCCTTCTTTCTTGGAAATAGCGTGACACCTGCTTCCAATGAGAAGGGGTGAATGAATTCCTTGTTTTGCTTTGCTTGTTCATGTAAGTATTGCATTACCTATTAAACGCTTTTCTCAGCTGATGATTTTTCTCACTTTGACCTTTCTGAGTCTCCACTGGGATGGAGTGAGCTAGCAACTGTGCCATGATTAGCTGCACAGTGGGGTTAATCCAATAACTAGTGTCTCCAGACTATCATATAGACAGTGGAAAGGAACAGATACTTGTCTGTGATTCATCGAAGACAGGCATATACCTTTGTTCTAATGAATTATGCTTGAATTTTCCTTCACAGCTAATGTTAGGTTTGCATGGCCAAGTTTTGGTAGCAGGATGACTACAGGAATGTGTTCTGTGAGAACCTGCCAGAAGCTTCCCCCTGTGAGACAATGGATTATTAAATTAATTATTGGCTCAGACCAACTCAAGTGTGTGTGGTGAGGATGAAGGGGTAGATCGAATTTCATGGAGGTGAGGCGATGTCCTGTACCCCATCCCAGCCCCTAAGCATCTCCTGGGGCAGCCCTGGAGCAGTTTATCACTGGACACTGGGAGCACAGTCTATACCACACCTCAAAGTCCCTAAATCAGCCTCTGCTCGGCTGGAGCACTGGAAGTCCCACCTGAGGGTTGGAGTGTGGCCATGGGGGCCAAAGCAAAGAAAAGCAGCAACATGTGCTCTCCATGTTGTTAGAACCTTACCATATGGACACATGGAAGCTGGACTTGCACAAAGCTCCAGGTGGTAGCTATTAGTCTCTCTTTCTTTACTTCTCCTAATCTCCTTTTTAGTATTTTGGGTAACTTAAAGCTGGATGTGTTGGATTTTGCTAAATCGCATGGTTTATCATGTGCTAAGTCAGTGTTTTATTTTGGTTGAATATTACCTTTTAAACTTTTGCCAAGGTCCTTTATTTTGTAAAGTTTACTAGTAAAAGCACCTCATGAGAAAACACATGCAACATCTCTCTCTTGTATTCTCTCTTAAGGTATTAAAAGAACTGAAAACTCTTTTAATAAATTTGGTGGATGAATTTTTGGAGCTGTATATATTTTTAAAGTAAAATTCGTTCAAAGAGTCCATGCCTCAGAGCCTGGGGCCCTACACCTCCATGTCCAATAGAGCCAATGCCAATGCCAGCTCCAGGATGGAGCTGCTGCTGGCCAAGGCCATCAAGAATGATAGTAATGCCTCTGTAATAACATGTTAAAAAGGTATTAAGTTATTGTGCAGATGTAATTTGAGCCAGAAAAGAGCAAAGTGAGAACATGTGAACAACTCTGCAGACACCAAGGTCAGTGCAGAAGGAGGGTCAGGAGGTGCTCCAGGTGCCAGAGCTGGTGCAGGTTCCCCTGCAGCCCTTGGTGAAGAAGACTGTCCACCTGCATCCCATGGAGAAACATCACACTGGAGCAAGTAGATGCCTGAAAGAAGCTTTGAACCCATGAGAAGTCCACGTTAGGGCACAGTCCTGGCAGGGTCCTGTTGACCCATGAAGAGAGGAGCCCACACTGGAGCAGGTTTCGTGATATGACTTGTGAACCTATGGGGCTTTCATGTTAGAACAGGCCCTGACTGAAGGATTGCACCCAGTGGAAAAGTGACTCAAGCTGGAGGAGTTCATGGAGAACTGTTGCCCATGAGACAGATTCATGTTGGAGAAGTTCGTGGAGGACTGTCTCCTGTAAGATGCACTCCATGCTGAAGCAGGAAAAGGACCCTTCTGCCTGAGTAGTGGCTGTAACAACCTGTGATGAACTGACTGTAACCTCCATTCCCATCTCCCTGTGCCACTGAGGGGGAGGAGGTTGCACTCAGGAAGGAGGGAGGGGTGAGGGGAAAGTATTTTTAAGATTTATGTTACTTCTCATTAACCTGCTCTGATATTTTTAGCAATAAATTCAGTTAATATTGCCAAGCTGAGTCTGTTTTGCCCGTGACAATATTCCACAAGTGATCTCTCCTGGTCCCTATTTCAACTCATGAGCCATTTTTTTATATTTCTTCTTCCCTGTCCAGTTACAGTTGGGAGTGATAGAGCAGCTTTTTTGGGTACCTGGCATCCAGCCAGGGTTAACCCACCACAATTGACTCTGAACAAAGTGTCTGGTTCAGATGTGGGCAATAAATATTGGTGAAATGAACTCCAGCCAGAAGGTAGGAAAACAAGAGCACACTCAGGAAAGTAAATCAAACACCATGAATTGAGCCTTATTAAGTCCTCTGGGTTAGCTCTCTATGGTTAGCCCTAATTAACTATGATTTATTTAATTATACCCAAGCAACACATATAACCCTTGGAATATTGTCAGTGCTGTCACGGTCAATATTTTCCTTATCTAAAAAAGATGAGTTTCTTTCTGAACCTTCTGTTTCTGTGTTATTTTGATTTAATGTCATTGTAGTTTGCTCTATATTGCAACTATTGTTTCTGAAAGAAATTATTCTATTGTATTTGACCTGCATGTGAGCATTTCCAATATTCATGGCTTTGGTAAAACAGTGTGAAAATAAAAATGCCCACTGACAAAGTTATTAGAAATTTCTATGGAACTATAGCGACTAAATGCTTGACAAGCCACAAAGGGAACAATAAAAATATTTCAGGTCAGCTCAATATTACACAGTGGTTCGTAGAGGTTAGTGAGGAATGAACAGAAGGTTTTGTAATCAGTGCACAAGTTCAATGCCATTCGTTCTCAGTAATGAAGAGAATAGTAATATTACATTGGTGTTAAGAATACCCAGGGAAAACATCTTTTCTAAGGTCATTATGATTAAAAACTGGGTACACTAAACCCTGGTTCTCATCTCAATTCATAAACCTTTCATTATATTTTTTCTCCCTTGTCCACTTGTGGACTGCAGTGATAACAGTTTTGGTGGGTGCCTGGTATCCACCCAGGATCAACCCACCACAACATATCTCTATATTTATATGTTTTGTTTAAGGGAAAAAAAAATCTTTCCTTTTAATATATTGCTTTGCAAGACTGAAGAATGCCAGTAATAGCATTAATCATCAAGAATACACAAATGGTCTCAGAATTCTGGCATACTGTCAATAGCTAAATAGCATCAGCACAAGGGTTAGGCAGTACAATAAAGATACTCTTCAGCTTCAAAACATTATTGTACCTTCCTACAAAACTTAGAGAAACCGATTTGCTCAAATAAGCATATTAATACCAGCAGACTCTGAGTGCTAGTGTTTTAGTCTGAAATTCCAGAGAACTTTTGAAGAGAATTTGAAGAAAGTTATTTGCTTGGTATTACAGGAAGGTGATGACTATACGACATCTAGAGTTCCTTACAACATAAATTATTCAATGATCATCTGATGCATATTGTCACTAGCATATCATGAAGGAGAATCATGACAAATATTGACAAAACATCTCTGTTACAATCAAAATCTCATTCAGTACACTTGGGCTGTTAAACGAGCAGGAAATTCTTCATAGTGTCTCCATTCAGGAAATATTACAAAAGAAAAGAACTGACATTAATATTTGAGCGCACAGTTTCTTTTTTTCATCTCACTTTGACACTAGTTTTTACCCAAAACACATGTCAATTGAACACCTACCTCTGGTATTCCGCCTTCACTTGATGCTGTGGTTGAAAGGTTCACTAAAGAGAAAGTCCAGAATCCCACTGGTAGCCAGGGTATTCCTACTATTCACAGTAACTAGTAGTGCATTCTTTTCAGAGCTTCACTCTTTTGGTCCTTCAGAGAAATTTGCTCTGTCCTGAGGGAAACAAAAGTAAGTCAGTCTTTCTATTGCTGTTCCCTCAAGGATCCTGTTTGCCTGTTCATCCACTCACTGCAGTTTTCAATGCTGGATAATTTCACACCACCTGAAATCTCCTCTGATCTCTTCATTCTTTCACTCAGTTCTAGACCATCACGTGTTTGTCTCACTAAGTTCTAGGTGACTTTGTCTTTCTCAATAAATGAAGTTTTGAATTTTTTATAGAGTCCTGATATATTTCTGTTTTAAATGCAAATAATTCACTGTTCTCCATTACCCTGTGCCTTCTTAGTAGGTGTATTGTGTGGGGTGGTACAGAAGGGATCATGGACTATAAGACTTCATGGCATTACAGTATGTGTCAGAATGACTATCTAGTGCTGTGTGGTGGTTTCACCCCACCCAGCAACCAAGGCTCATGCAGCCACTCCCTCACCAACAGGATCAGAAAGAGAATCAGAAGGGCAAAACTGTGCTGATTTAGAGGTAAACCAGNAAGTAAGGAAAGCAAAAGCTGCACACACAAGTAAAGAAAAACAAGGAATTCACTGCTTTCCATGGACAGACAGGTGTTCAGCAATCCCCCAGGGAGCAGGGCCCCACCATGTGTGATGGTTACTCATGAAGACAAATGTCGTCACTCCAAACATCCTCCCTCTTCCATCTTCTTTATACACTGAGCATGATGTCATATGACATGAAATATCCCTTTGGTCAGTTGGAGTCAGCTGTGCCAGCTGTGCCTCCTCCCAATATCCAACGCACCCCCAACTTCCTTGTCAGTGTGGCAGTATGAAAAGCATAAAAGGCCTTGACTTTGTGTAAGAACTGCTCCGTAATAACAGAAACATCTCTCTGTCATTAATGCTGTGTTCATAGCCCCATACTAGCCATTGTGAAGAATTTTAACTCTATCCTAGCCAAAAGCACCACATGCTGTGAAGAAAAGGTGCATTTTTTTTCTTGCCTGGGGTGGGAGTTAGGAATATTTTTTCTTTAGAGCAGAACATGAGAGCTATTAGAATCTAGAAAAGGATGATCTTCTCTTCATAGGCACTTCAAGTTGAAGCTGAGTCACATAACAAATTGATCATTTCTCATAGGAACTGTAAAGGTAGGGGAATGGAAAGATGACAGAAGTTTTTGTCACATCTAGGTAGAAGCTAAGGGTTTTTTGAAAAAGTAATAAAGACTTACTTTCTGATCTTCAGGGCCTAATTAACTGGAACTACCTCCTTAGCCATTATGAAGTTGTTTTAGCCCCCCAGAGAGGGAGTGGACAGAATTCATCATCTTCTAAAGAATTGCAGAGCAAGCAGAGCTTTCCTCATTCTCTCTCTTGGTTTCTCCTGCTTGGCATGCTGCAGCCATTTTACTAATACACTTTTCCCCAACTAACTACTTCATCCTGTAGGAAAGCTGTTTTTTCCTGCTGAGATAGCATTCTCAGGCACATGCCACAATGCAAAAGAGGTCAACAAAGAGAACCAGGGAACTTACAATTAGAGTTAGTATGTCTGTACAAAAGACTGGCAGATATAATTAGATAATGAAGAGAGAAAAGCAAGCGGGGGCAGGGTGAAATTAGAGTGTCGGGGTAGACCTGGGGTTCATACAATGGCAGAAATATTACAAGAAATGGATTGATGAGGACGCTGAAGTCCAAGACCCCGGCACCCCGAATATGGAAGCCCTGCGAGAAATTTATAAGGACTCTAATGGTTTTACACCCTATATCGATGTTTCCCCTGTTTAAATGATGTAGTCAACATGTCTACCCTATGCATTTTTCCCTTAGTCATTCTTACCCAAGTTTCTTCATCCCACAACACCCTAGGGCATTTTCCTGCCAACCCATTCCTGATTTGCCCCAGTTTGGTGCAATGCACCATTTTCCATATATGGTTGAGTTTGCATCCCTGTTTCCCATTGGTCCTTTCTATGTCCCTCCCCTCAATTTGCATAGGGACCAATGTGATGCTTCACCCCACCCTGTCTCCTCCCCTTTCTCCTCCCAAGTTCCAGAATGTTCCACCGCCCTCTATATAAGGCCGGGCACACCCAATTACCTTGCTTCTCCTTGTTGTCTGTCAGCCTGAGTGGTTGTCTTCTTTTGGGAGCTTGGTGCTGGGATGGGAGCGGGAGGAGCCTACCCATGCTTCGAGGGGATAACCCTAAAAGAGCTGCTCTTTTTAGAGCGTGGTATCACTTACTCTCAGAGATGAAGAACGCTATCACCATATCGGTGGCACTTTAAACCACCAATAAGAGAGATGAATCTTATCCTCTTTTTTAACAGTGAGTTTTAAGCCTGTTTTATAATGTGTTTACAGCTCAATTTATGAGACTTTCCTCAAGCAGTACACAAAGTGGTATTGAATAATGTTTTATTTTATTACTATGACTATTAGAATTGGTTATGGATAAGGTTGTACTGTTTCTATTCTGATCCTCCAAACTAGTCTAATTCAGGAATAAAAGAATGAGGCAAAACTATAGTTTATAACAAAGAACAGATAGTACTGCATTACTTTTGTTGGGAAGGAAACTCAGCCAAGCTCTGTGAGAATGCAGATAATAGTTATTTTTCCCTCTATAAAGCTGGCATCCACACCTTACAGATTCAGCACAGTGAAATGATGTGAGTCTATGGCAAGAACACTCTGACCAGAAAAAGCAGATGACTCATGATTCAAAGTGTCAGGTTTTTCTTGTATTAAAGCTAAGTTGCAGTTACGAACTACAAACCATAGAATGATAAATGATAGAATACCAGGCTGAAAGCAACCTCAAGGATCATCTAGTCCAACCTTTCTTGGCAGAGGCATAATCTAGACAAGATGGTCCAGCACCCTGTCCAGTTGAGTCTTAAAAGTTTCCAGCATTGGGGAATTCACCACTTCCCTAAGGAGATTATTCCAGTAACTGATTTTACTCATTGTGAAAAATTTTCCTTTTCTGTGTCCAGTCAGAATCTTCCCAGAAGTAACTTGTACTCATTACCTCTCATCTTTTCCATGTGACTCCTTGTAAACTCTTACAGTTTCAAAATCTTTCATGGACAAAAGATGGTGAGAGTGTCCTTGCAGTGCCCACAGGAAAGGTTTCAGCCCATCCCTGTGACCTCCATTCCCACCTGAGCTTCAGAACCAGCATCTCTCCCTCCCTATGTCTTTTCCTTGCTGGAGCCCATGAGTGAGGTTTGGATTTTTTTCTTTGGTTGGTTGAGATCTCTTGTGTTTGTTTTGGGTTTTGGGGTTTTTTGTTTGTTTGTTTTTTAATTATTATTTGTTTATTTAATAAGGTTTACCTTTAAGATGGTCTACTAAAATCTACACATGGAAAACAAACCAACTTAATTAAGAGTGCATTTTTCAAGATTGCATCATCCATCTGATTTTGGAGTACTCTTTCATAGGACAACTCCATCATCTTTTATTGTATATGACAAGTTATGAAAGTTCATTGAATACTTCAGGGGTAAAACCAGTCAATTTCAAAATCTCATTTGAAGAGGGATTCTTCATATTAAGTACATTAATTTGAGTTAATAATTTCATTGGTAAGAATGTACATTAGTTTGAATTAGGCTGCTACTTCTAATTTCGAGTCATTGGAGCCTTTAACTTTTTTTCTTTTAAATTAAAGCTAATTATTTTTTGCCAATTTCTCTGCCATCATTCATAAAGGTACGATAATTTCAAATTCCTGATGATCTGTTCTAATCCCTTTGTGTTGTAAACTTTGAGAAGTTTTTAGTGACCATGAATAAATTTAAAACCTTTCCAAGAAGAAAGAAAAAATATATGATTCTGGACAGATGGAGTAAGCCTAGAGAGCTCATGGTGTACATTCCTAGTAAGGTGCTAAGATAGAACTGGGTGGCTTGTTATGGTGACTGATTATAAGTGTTGGCAGATGCTGGAAATATGTAGAAGGGCATTACAAGTGAATCCCAGGTACAGTAAAGACAGGATGAAATAGGATCAGAAATAGTCCAATAACATTTCTTCACATGGCCCCTGATACAAGGTGAGGACTAGGGTAAGACTCGAGTGAAAGGAGTGAAAGGTCTCCTCTCCTGGTGAGGTGGAGTACAGACTTTGCAATGGAAATTGTTACATTTGTACAGATAATAAAAATATTTGCTGGCTAAAAGCATATCTATAAAGCATATATATATATATATTTCATCTCTATCTCTATATATCTATCTCTCTCTATATATATAATGTTATATGTGTAGTGATAAATATATAGAGTAATTCCCAAACTAAAAAAAAAACCAAAAAGATTTAAAAAAAATAAATAAAAAGCTTGAGTAAATACTGAAATTCTACTCTATATAAAGTAGGACAGTTTCAGTCTAAGAAACAAGCAAAAAGATACTTAAGATTCTTCAGGAATATAATATAATGTGTTTTAGAAGACCTGTAGTGAAATGCCTGATATAGCCAGTAAAAATGGGATTCTGAAACAGGATTTTTTTAATAGCCTATATGAGTCCTCTCCTCATAGATGCATAAAGCTACCTTTCTTTTACAAGAGTGTTAGGTTTTGGGGTTTTTTTTAAATAATTTTTTCCTCAGGCCTCAGTGTTCTATTCTTAGTGAAAATAGACATCAATAGTTTAAACAGTTTCTTGGCTGAGGTATTTATATGTAAAAATAAACTGTAAATATAACGTAGCCCACAAATACAAAGAAATTAATTGTTAGTAAAAGAAAAATAATTTGGTAAAGTAATGGCAGAACTTATTAACTAATACCCCCGACTAGAGGACATGGGACAATAATGAGAGAAAGACAAATCCCACACCTCAGCCTTTGTGAATGAAGTTGTTGCTGGTAGAATCAAGAATTAGTACACAAAAACTCTAATACAAGAATAAAATAGAAGTTCTGTTTTCATCCCGCTGGATGAGTACAACTTATTAAATTTGAGCTTGTAAAGCACTGAAAAATGAAAAATATATCTAAAGGGAACATTAACTGGAGTCCTCAATGACTCACTCATTGGAGTAGAGACGGCACCATAAGGAAGGTGAAGAAACTGCTAAATATACAATGGAGGTAACCCACACTCCTTTCTCTACAGAAGTACTTTGACTTAAGAATAATGAGAGGTATCCAAGTGAACTTCCTGCTTAATGTACATTTGTTAACTTCTAAGTGTTTTAAACTGTAAAACTTTAAAGGGCTTGAAAGGATTTCTTTTCCTTTCCTGCTTTTCTGAAGATCAAAAATACTTCCTTTTCACTGACACAGAGAAATAGTTCTGGTAGTGACAGGAAACTACGTGAATCACTTGGCCAAGTGTACTTTGAGTCCTCAGGAAGCCTTCAAAAAATCCTTTTAATGATCCATTGGTCAAATGCATACATC
>VWZD01011785.1:0-16916 GCA_013396695.1 Sakesphorus luctuosus
ACCCAATTGATTCTATGATTGGCATTTGGTCTTTGTATTTACACCATGTTGTCCCATGGCTTGAGCTTTTGATTGTGGAGTTCATCCATTCTCATAGAGTTAAGCCTCATGAAAAGTTCCACAGTGGCTGGGTGAAAAAAGTAAAGTGTCCATGTTTTAGAGCAAAAACAGGATAATGTAGGTAATGAACAACAGGTTAAACCCAAAATGCTTTGCTTATCATTGCTGTTCAGAGTTTCCATCTATCAGAATTCCAAGCTCTCTCATATCAAGCTCATTATCATCCAAAAAGCAAACAGAATGAGAAACTAAGAAACAGTAAAATACAGACCTATTTCATTAACTGTTTGCATGCAATCCTCAAGAAATAGCACTGGTCCTTGCCTTCCTTTGTATGTTATGGATTTACAGAAGACTGACCAGGATAATCAATGGCCTAGCAATAATTTATAGAGATGGCAACTAAGGAAAGACTTTCCTTGACCTGTCACCAGTGCAGGGAGCTATGCCATAAGCTTATCAAATCTGAAGCAGCTCGTAAAGCATGACTGGAAATAGACCAGTTGGTATCTCCTTCACTACAAAAATCAGAAGCATTAAATGAAAATAGCAGCAGAGAAGTCCAAAACAAGTAAGAGATGGCAATTCTTCACAAAGTGTGAGAGTGAAGTATCATTCTCTTGGAATGAAACAGATTCAGAAGTTACGGAACAAGAGAGTTAACTGATGGCTGTTAAACACAAAAGATCTTAAACTGCTGTCAGAATGTTTAAAGAACACGGTACTGCAATGCTGAGCTTACTCATCTTCAGCAACTTGTTCTGACCACAAGATGCAACAATATGTAGATATTTAGTCTGATTGAATTCAGCTGTTCTGATGAGCTGGCTGCAAGCCTACTTCTGTTCAAAAAAGCCAGATTTTACATTCAGCTTTTTAACTTTTCTCTTAAGGATTTGGAAAAAAGATGGAGTTTTGCAGCTGTTTGTACTAGTGGTCCTGTACTATGCACTTTAACAAGTTAAAATGCAAAAGCAATGTGGCCTATTTGAGTTTTAAGAGCTGCCTCACAGCTTATGTAAGCAAGGTATGCCAGAATAAGGCAGGGCTCTGTGCTTTTAAGTGGCCAAGGACAAGGCGGAAGGAGGGATGACAAACAGTTACTAACAGAGTTTATAGATGACAAATTAGAGGAGTATTAAGTGATTTAAAAGAAAATAATTTGTACCAAGTCAACTGTTATGTGCCCCAGTTAAGCAAAAGGGGCTTAACACAGGGAATATAGATTAAAAACATACATACAGGATTTTATTTTCCCATTTTGAATGTAGTTTCCTGTGCCCCAGATTTCACAACTCCACATAAATGCTACGATATGCATTTGCATCAGTCTTGTGAGCTCAGCAAGTGAACCTGCCTCCCTTTCACAGAGGGAAACAAACACCGAGCTATAGAACATCATATAAAAAGTGATTCCAATCAGGAAGGTTTGTGTACTTGTATTCCAGTATCAGAAGGCAGGCCATTTCTCTCAAAGGAACATCAACTGCAACCTGAAACATACTGTGCCTGTCAAATTATCTCTGCTCTCCTACCTTCAGCCAGCAAGATGCCAATCCCAGATGCTTCTTGTATTCTCCACCTACTACTCAAAAAACCCCCTGCCAAAACATTATCTCCAATATTTCCAATTATCTCCAATGAGATAACTGCCAAATTTCTTTACCCGTTTTCTCAGATAAATCAGTTTACTGTCAATCTTTGCCACCATGGAAATGGATCTGTTCTGTCAAGAGCCATTTTCTTTTAACACAAAATAGAGGCCTGCTAATCTGGTATTATTTGGAGCAGTGAGTGCAGGTGGAATTGAAACAATTTTTGTGCTAGTATTGATTTGACCAGCCCCAAGAACATGATTTTTCTGTTTCATGCTCGATCTTTCCTGTAGGCTGGAAGTCCTCTTCACAGGGTGTCCTACAGTATCACAGTAGCTCAGCTGCTGCACAGTCCTGAGAATGTCTAGGAAAAGGCCAACAAGGTGGGGCTGAACTACAAGTTCTTAAATTAAAAACACAAAACAAAACAGCCACTTTTCATTTGAAGAGCTACAAGACTATTTGTCCTTAATTTCTTTGATCAGAAACCCAGAGATCTGTCAAATCACCATACAAAAACAAATGCTATGAACAGTTGTAGGCAGGAAGAACTCAGTTAGCAGGAATGCTAGGCTCCGGATATCTACCCTTTGATCTTTCCACTTTACCTTTTAGGAGATGAAAGGAAATCTCTGCTCTCCTAGGTAGGGAGTGTGGTACAAGTATGGGGATACAACAGATGTTTATTTTACTGTAACAATTCCCAGATCAACCTAGAATAAATGAAGTCTTGGCCGTTGTCTAGACTGCCTCTTCCTCTATCTCAGCCTTATTTAATTATATCTGCCCTTGAAGAAGCAATGCAAAAACATTATGGGTGACAGGGTTTTCTGTAGCTCCCTTCCCACGCTTTCTGACAACCATCTGCTTGTGCATCTCTGTCCCTTCCCTCAGGTGCTTCTCTATTTTCCCCTCTATTCCCACTCTCACATTTCACTAAGATCCAAGCCCTCTGTCAGTTCAGTGCTGTACTGTGTCCAAGAGCAACCCTTTCCAAATTCTTCCCTGCTAAGTCATCCAGTGAAATACAGAGAGAGCCTGTTTACAATGCCACTCCACCCTGAGTGCTAGCTAGTTTTCCTTCTGCTGCAGAGTAGTCTGTCTGAAAGTCACCTCCTGTAAAATTCCTACTGTGAGAATGGAAAATTTCAGACAAACTTTCGTAAAGTTACAGTGAAATGAAAACAGAGGAAACCAACAGAACCTGACGTACACTGGTTTAGAAAACCCAACCCTCAATATTAACTTTTTGTCAGAACACACTTGTCACAAAAATGTTATTTCCCAGCAATTCAACATTGCCCCCAAAAGTTTTTCAACCTCAGACTAAGCAAAGAACATCAGCTGTTCAGCATTTTTAGAGGCCTTTGGGCTTCTGCTTATCACCTTAGAGATACATGAAAACACTACTGGAGCTGAAGGTTTTGTATTTGCTTTTAAGCCCAGAATTTAAAGTGATTGCAATCAATTTATATCAAGAGAATCAGCATTAGAAGAGAATATTGCTTGGACTCAGTCACTGATTCTCTTTTCCTCATGTTTTAAGTTAACTCAATCTTATCTGTTCAGTCTACTGTAAATTATTGTAACCAAAAATGTATTGCATGTTAAATCTGGTCTCAGTGATAGCAGAAAGATTTAAAAGAAGCATTTTAAGATTACAAAATCTGTTCTCGATGTAATGGTTAATATTTATCAGAAAGAAAGGTATTAAGCAGTCATACTAATTTAAAATTTTTTTATCAGTATCAGTAAACAAACCACCTATTGCACAAATACTTGGAGAAAACCAAACATGGAAGGAAATAACCCTACACTAGTCACTGCTTTTACCAGGGCCCAAATGCATTTTGTGAATAGTATGAAGCAGCTCTCAGATGGCAACAGCCTTAAAGCCACTCTCTGCAAGTATTACGAAAACCATAAAAGGCCCTAAGGGACAAACACACATACCAAAAGATCAGTATAAGCCTATTTTTCTGTGTTCCCAGAACACAGCACTAAGTTTCTGATTTGCAAGATCATGACACAGGACTTTCTTAGAAACTCATTTTTACTATATTTGCCAGTGATACGTTGTACAAACACAGAATTCCTTTCTGTATTATGTGCTGCCTACCAGAGAGGGCAAGTTGTCTACTGCTTGTTAGAACAATCCTATAGGTTGCTGAGTGGACTTCAAGTCTTCAATGGGGTAAGTTTTCTACTAGCTAAAGTATACTATCATGTCAGTAAAATAAAAATTTAATTAAACATTAGTGTATTAGTTCTCAGACACCCCAAAGGAGCTCTATTTAAAGAGATGCTCAACAGACTCATTGGTCACAAATTCATCACACTCAGGTGCTCTACAGGTACAGCACTGCAAGAACAGTAGACAGCTGTCATACAGAAGACATTAATATTGACACCAGATGGGGGACAATTTTCCTTGCTTTTATGTATTCTCTAGAGACAGCTGATATAATCCAGCTACTCCAGCATTTCTACTATTAGAGCACTGCTGAAATAACCATCTCATTACACATAGTAATGAAACTGTATTTTATTATAAGCAAAACCAACACTTATATCACCAAGAAACCAGGACCTATACAGACACTTTTCAAAAAGCTACCCATGTAGGAATTGCTGTACTTGGACATCAACTTGTACTTCCAATTAGAGAGAAGAGTATGGAGTGTTACAAAGAAATAAAATCAAACCCAAAAGTAATCAGAAAAAAGCAGACCTCATTTATGTAACATCTGCCAATATCCTGGTCCTTCCAGACAACAACAGTCACTAGCTTCAATTCACAGTATTCCAAAATAAAAGTGACTGCTTTTTCAAACTTGCTCAACGTTTTCTGCTGACCAATTGCAGACATGATGTTTGCCAATGACAATCTACCAGTCCACACAGTGTGCTCTTGAGAACCATTTTTGTTTTTCCTTCTTCCAAAAAAGAAAACAGCACAAAGTCACCAAGTACATATACTGAATCTTTCGGGGGGAAAAAAAGATCAAACAAAAAAAATGGGTGTGTGGAGTGCTGTCTGATGCAGTGAAAAAGCTCCATAGACAACTCATAGGCAACAGCAGAAGCATATCTGAGAACCTGGAGAAAGGCAGGAAACCACGAAACCATCTTCAGTATTCTGCATTGAAAGGGTAGCCCTTGTGATTTTTGCACCTGGAGAAAAATCAAAAAGCAAATATTATCTTTTGTTTGAAAGACATTATATGCAGCTGTAACCACTTCAAAGAACCACCAAGGGGGCAGATGAACCCCATAAAAGCAGAGTCAGTTTTTCTGTTTTTCTCAGTGACATGCTGTGTTTGCACAAAGATTTTGAGTACCCTCTGCAGTTTGGGCTCCAAGCATCTCAGGTGATGTGACCTGGGTGCTTCGTAGACAACTAACTCAAGGTTTTTGCTGTTTACTGACAAAACACCTTTTTTTGCAACCTTCTGACAAAGACTTCATATCTCGCTTTTGAGTGTTCATCTACTTTCCCGATGTAGCAATGCGTTCTCAATACATGGCTTGGAGAATGTCATGCCAAAAATGGGCTGACAAAGAAAATCAGCCATCCACTGAGAATGCTTTAGCAACTGATGTTTTTAATGTGGTTTGAATGTACTGAATGTAAAACTGCAGTGTCACTGTCTTCTTCCCAGAAGTCCCCTGCCAGGCCAGGGGGCTGGGAGAAAGACTGTAGCCTCATGTTATCTGAAACCCTCTCCCATTGAATGTAAATCCCCTTACTCTTATTAGCCCAAAGCCAGATTTCCCTTTTGGCCCTTATTGGTGACTTTATATCCCTCCAAAGTCCATATAAACCTGTTCCCCTGAATAAACCTCCTCTTTGTTCCTGTCCTGACCGGTGGTCCCTGTGTGTCCTTTCTCGGGGCTCTCAGTGACCACATGGTCGGGGTAGCAGAGAGCACACACTTCTCCTGGGTTAATGGACTAATAATCCAAGACCATATCGTTGCAGATTTCCTTCAGCACACAGCATCAACGAGGCTACAAAAAACCAACCCTCAGATCCCACAGCTCCTGAAGAACATACAGGTTTTGTAATATACCCAGAGGTCATGGCAGAACAGCAAAATACCATAAGCAAAGTCAATCAGGAATTTAAGCCTCCATTACACTCATTCCTCCAATATGAATAAAAAGCATCCTGTTGCAATTCCAGCTACTAAAGCTTTCTTCGAGACTGAACTGAAAATGAGGTTTGGTTCCTAAAATGGACATTTAAAAATCTTACTCTGGAGAGTTATTTTGAGGATGATCCCTTTGGATATTGAGTTTGCATCTTCTGAATTTCAATTCAGCCTACTATCCATAACTTCATATACTGAATTATGTCATAACTTGATAGTTTCTTTTCTTTAAGCTGTTACTTACATGGTCATTTCACATGCCCTCCAGTTTCTATTAAAGCTGAGAATAGTTGCCATCTCCTCTTGAGTCAATTCAAAGTCAAACACCTACCAAGAGGAAAAGCTGAAAATTATGTCTTTGAAAAGTCAGTGCTTGTAAACTAAAAAAAAAAAATCACCAAACCAACCCACCAAAAAAGAAAGAGACCACTGGGATAAAAATGGCCCACTGGGGAAAAAAAAGGCCCACCAAAAAACAACACCACCCCCCACCCCCACCCCCCNCCCCCAAAAAAAAAATTAAAGAACAAGTCCACAGCGTAGAATGCTTGTTCAAAGAAGTCACTTTTTTCTTGCAGGGAAAGAGACAGCTCCCTGAAGTTCTGAGACCCCTCTAGCTGCAGTAGGGAAGGGAGGTAAGAAGAGAGAGGCAGCAATTTAAAAAAAAAAAACAACCAAAAAACCAAACTCAAGTTGCAGTTACATGCGCCAGTTGTTTTGAGAAGTTTGGAGAGGACTGAAGTGTTGCACAGTGCCTCCATTCTCTATCTGTGAAAGATGCACCTTTCTGTCCTACTCCAAAGGAACAGTTGCAAGACCAATATTTCACTAAATGCAACTAAGCCCAAGAACACTGAATCAAAAGCAGCAACATAGTCCTGGTATCCATAAACCTTTTTCTTAACAGAAGTCTTCTGTGGTGTGCTACTGCATTCAGTCTCCAAACAAGCTGTCAGATGACTCAGTCACATGGCATAGAACAGGAAGCACCACATAAAGTGACTGCTCAGATCAACAGGATAGTGTTTCCAAAAGCTTTGTTCACATCTGCTCTTCAACTGTAATTTTAAATTCACCCCTCAGTAGACAGCAAGTAAAAACAAGGAGAGAAAAAACCCAGCATTCTTGTCAACTGGGAAGGGTGAGAAAAGATCACTGCTTGCTCTGCAAGGAGAAGTCATGCCCTCCCTGAAGGGCAGCACGCAGCTCACTGCCAATCCCTCACCTTGAAGTTCTCCACAATGCGCTGTGGTGTGACAGACTTGGGAATCACAATCACATTTCTCTGGATGTGGAATCGAATGAGGACCTGCAAGAGGCATATCACTGTGTCAGAGATAAGATGGCTCTTGCTCTGGACAAGCAGTGCCTGTTCAGCAGTGATTTGCTGTAAACAGTACAATTCAGCAGAATTAACCCATTACTTGAAGCTGCTCTTCATATCATATCTGAATTCTAAGCAGCACATTCTGAAGCACAAATAGAGAAGTGGTGGAGCCCTTCATAGGTCTCCTTTCTCCTCTCCCACAGAGTTTTGTGATACTCAGTTCCTTTCCACCCAGACTTTTTAGTAGGCTACTCAAGTGCTCACTTCTCTGCAACAGGACTTGAGATGGGAAGGCTGAAGCATGGCAGCAATTGAAGATGGATCTACAATATGTTTCTTGTGATGGTCATAGTGCTTTTGTGAGCACATACTGAAGGCCTCATAGTAAACATACCTGCATTGCTACTTAACACCACAGGTGACAGGGAAGGAAGAACCATGCTGTCCTTTACATTGTCATTAAACTGTCCTTTGTGCTGTGCTACAGGGAAGGGTACTCTGGCACCTACCCACCTGTGCTGGGGTTTTACTGTGCTTGGCTGCAATCTCTTTGATCTTAGGGTCATCCAGAAGAGAAGGATCCTCTGGCTTAGCCCTACATAAAGGAAAGAAGATGAGTGGCAAGAAACTGCATAGATCCAGCCTAGCAGAGATGTGTATCTGAATAAACATGTAGTCTCAGTGCTTCAAGCATAATCCACACTAGCTTCCTTTCAAAGCAATCTTACCATGGTCTGTCAGGAGAGCCAAGGGGACTGTATGCTGTCACAGCAATCCCTTTGGATTGACAGTACTTGATCAGCTTCTCCTGGGTAAGGTATGGATGACATTCAACCTGACAACATAAAAGTATAGAGATTGACAGAGATTGACTGTGACTTAACTGCTTTAACATGTTCCAGGGATTAGTTTTTAACCAAAGGCTAATTTTTTGTTCAATTTATAGTCTCAAAGCAGTATTATGCAGCCTTTGTTTTCTGTATGCCATCATCCCTTTTCTACTATTTCTAGTTCTCCTTACAATGAAGGGTCCAAGGACTAAAAAAACTCCTTAAAACTTTGCTGATGCAGATCATCTCCAACATATGAGATGACCAGCTACATAATTGCTTCAATGAGACAATTCAGTAAAATGCACACACAGGAGAACTGTAAAATCATAGCAAATAGGATTGCAAACCTGAAAGTTTAAAGCTCTCTTTTCATCCTTAATTAAACATGCCATAATACTTTTTTACAGCTACCATATTAAATTCAATACCAGCATTGTTTTTATTTGCTTTGTGTCAATACTCACTGCTGAACACCTCCAGTCTGCAAGTGGTGAGAACAGTTACCTGCTACAGATTTTAGACCTTCAACCCACTGTCCATTTTAGACTTTTTATAAATGCATGGGTACTTCATATGAATTTCCGTAAGAATAGCCACATAACAGAATACAGACTCCTTAACAGTGGATCTGTATTCTGACAAGGAAATGCACAGATATGCAGTATGAACAGAAATTATTCATGTGTCAGGAAGGAGTGAATGAACATGAATATTCCATACTTTGCACAGAGGGACTTTCAGGATAGTTTCACATTAGAGAGTACTACTTTTTTTTCAGCCATCAGCATCAAGAACCGTTTTGACTACTCTGCGATTGGAGCCTCCTGCAGCTGCACTCTGAGGGAAGTCCCTGGAAACTTGTGCTGCTGGCAGGTGTAACAAGGGAATGCAAAACACAGGATCAGTTTACAGCTTTGAATACTCTATTTGTGGTTCTAGCTGCTTGCTGTTTCAGAAGCCTGCATGCCTGTTTCCCTTCTGAGACATGCTGGAACATTAAGTAGAATATGTTGCTCAGTTTTTCGGACAGGTTCAGCAACTGCAGAAAGACAGTTACTCAAGAGTATTCAATAGGCAGAATTTATGTGACATAAGCAAGGCAAACTTATCCTTACCTGTCCACTGGCACTCACATTGAAAAATTCTGAGGTACGTTATCCACTATTACATTTGGACCAGAAGGAAAAGCCTATGTTGTCCATTTAAGCAAGTATCTTAAGATATTGCAATCCACACTGTGTGATAGTAAGTACCTAAGAGTCAGACTTCCTTACTGAATTAAGTACTAGTATCATTGCAGTGTTATTACTACCTTGTCAAATTAATTTCTCACTGCAAATTAAGCCAACATGCATCCTGATTGCATTCAAATTAAGAATGGGAATGACATGAAGACAGTAGATGTGTGTGAAGTATCTGCACAGATAAAGTGTTTTCAAGAAGCACTATCACCATTAGGCCAACAGGTAAGTTTTAATAATAGACAGGCTTGAAAGCATTTCTTCAGAAGCAATAAGTTATGAAGGACATGGACCGAAGACCCATTGCTCTGAGCTAAACTTGCTTACAGTAATCAGAGCTTGAGAACCCTTAACAAGTGGGAGAGGTTCAAGATCAGTGACCTCTATGCAAGAAGAAAAGGGTAATTATTATACAGTGATAGTGGCAATAAAATGTGGCTGACATTGAAAGGTATCATAAAACTTAAATACTAAGTTTTCTAAAAGTACATTGGGACTGATAATGAAAAATACATTAGAGAATTATTAATTTGCTCTTGTCAGAACATTTCAGTTCTATGTTGAATACAGTTCAAGGCAACAACCCTATTAAGCTTTCTGAAAAAAGGTGTTAAACCCTTCTTTCAGTACACATACTCCAGATGCCACAATAAATTACCCAGTTCAAGCAATCAGGTATTAATAACCGAGACTGAAGTCCTTCAAATGCCACAGTAATCAAGGTCAAGACTAGATAGACCTCAGAGGGGTCTATCCTTGGACCTGTTCTCTTCAACAACCTATGCCAGGCTATAATTGAGTCAAACTTGAAGGTGATGCCAAACTGGGGAATGACCGATCAATACACTCAAGGGCAGGGCTGCCACTTCAGAGGGACCCATTCAGGCAGGAAGAACACACAACCAAAATCCTTAAGGAATTCATTAAGGCTTCTGATGAAGCCCTGCACCTGGGAAGGAATAGCCCAAAGACATGTACCTGGGAAATTAAGGCTCTTGGCAACAACACAGGCTGTAGCCTGACTGTCTGCAAAGCAAGTATGCTAGAAACAACCCGGGGGCCATATTAGGCTGAGCTGGACATGAGCCAGGAGAGAGCTCTGGCAGCAGGAACACAGTCAGTAAACTGTAGGAAGTGATAGTCTGCCTTTACTCACACTTGTCAGGCTACCTTCATAATACTGTGTCCTGCCTTCCCCCCTTCCCAGTCTCGCTCAGAAGTAAGTCTGACAGACTACCATGAATTCAGCAGAGGAACACCAGGATGGCTAAGGGCTGGAGGACCTGCTGTCCTGGGAAAGGCTGAGTGAGCTAGGCTTGTTCTGCCTGGAGAAGGGAAGGCTCTGGGCCTCCCAGCAGCAGCTTTCAGTGCCTAAAAGAACGTCATCCAAAGACAAGCCAAGCTCTTCAGTGCGGCATGGAGGAAGGCATAAGACACAAGCTGAAACAAGAGAGGTTGAGACTGGATACAAGAAAACTCCCTCCCTCTGCCATACAACCAAGGCAGGGGGTCAGGCAGCAGAGCACACTTCTGAGCAAAGCCATGTGGCCTCCATCCTTACAGGTTTTCAAGATGGATAAAACTCTGGACAACCTGGTGCAATCTCACATCTGATACTGCTCTGAGCTGAGAATTATGAGATTATCTCCCAAGGTCTCCTACTGTCTGAGTTTTCCTAAGATTTTATTCAAGTGTTGCCTATGTACCTGATACTTCTCTGTAGTCTACCTTGCAACTCTATTTCCTCCTTCCTCCTAATCCTCATTAAGTCTGGCAGCAGTCCATAAGGCATGTTCTTGATCAATTCCCTCAGTCAACAGCAACAGGAACTGGCCTCACCACAGAAGAGTTACAGACTGGTTATCCAATTCTCTATATAGACACCAAGTTTTATTCTACACCATCAAAGTTTTTACACCTCATCTGATTTTCCCCTGCTTCACCTTTACCAGTGATCATGGAGCTGCTCATTGTCAGATTTCCAAGCAGTGGTGCAGAAAATCCATAAAAAACCAGCACCTTATGCATTTAGAAGCAGTTGGAGGGTGGGATTGAGAGAATACACTGTGTATACTCCATTCCCTCTTTCTATAACCTTATTTCAAAGTAAGACCTTATTCTTTAAAAAGAAAGAAGAAACCATCATACAACAACAAAACCATCCAAACATTTGCTTGCTGTCACTTTGCAACTTACCTGGTTATTTGCAGGCTTGTATTTCAGCCCTGGCTTGCTCAGGATTCTTTCAATCTGCTCATGGTTGAAGTTGGAGACTCCAATGGCTTTTACCAGTCCAGCATCCACCAGTTCTTCCATTGCCTAACAGAAAGAAACAAAATCAGCATCTAGCATACAAGGCAGGACCTGAAGAACACATTCTTTCTGATAGGGCTTATTTCCTTCATGAGAAGCCTGAAATAAGTGTTTAGATTTTCAGAGTTCAAGTTTGAGGAAAAAAACCCAGAACACTGGTGTACTTGTGCCTTGTCTCCCCTGTCACCAATGCTCAAAAGACTCATTCTTTGAGATTGTGGATATTCAACAGCAAGTTAGAAGGGGAAAATAATGAAATTATACTCAAGAAGCCACTATTGTATCAGTGAGTCCTTACAAATAGATATAAATACATGAGACAGTTTAGACTGCTGAAGGTAATAAAAATATGGTAGAGACTGCTAAGAACAAAAGACATGCTCATGCTGCAGTTAAAACTTACCTCCCACGTCTGTAGAATATCTGTATTGCTGGGGATAGCCATGCCTTTGTCATCTGTGGGGAACAGCTCCTCTCCTGCCTGTGAGGGGAAAAAATTGCTTGAAACACTCTTTACTGGAAGGCTGGGTTAACACCAGCTGAAGAACATACTACAAAGTTGTACTGCAGGACATTAAATTGCTGGCATAGGGAATGTTAGAACAGCCAGTATCCCAGCTAGGACTATATGCCAGTTACTAACTTCATTCAAACCCAGCTATTTTCTACTGATACATTATTACACAACAACACATTTTTACTTTGATAGTTCTGTCCATGTGAAACATTTTAAAAACACAGATGCTATGAAGAACAGTTGATATCAGAAGCAAGAAGCATAAAGAAGATCTTGATTAAGCTCTAACTGAGAGACTAACCTTGGACATATTCAAACAGTCATCAGTTCCTTTGCATGCAGCCAGTAAAAGTTAGGAAGTAAAAAGTTCAAATTTTGAAACCCAAGGTCTGTGGAACACTAAGGCTTCCATAGCCAAGGCCACTTAAATTTGTATTATATTAAAAGACTTGGTGATTAAGGACAAACAATCTCTTTTTCTGTAACTCTGTAACATGCAAAGGAGAGAACTTCTGTCCGACAGACAGGTCTACAGCCCTCTTCCCACAAAGAAGGAACCACACCATTGTCACTTGAGCATACTTTTGATTCATGGAAGGCAACACAGGCAGCAATCAAAAGGAGAGAGAGAGAACTTCTGCTTGCAGCAGGGAAACCCACCCCTAGTTCAAGGTCTACTTCTTCCGTGATCAAAAGGGCAGCAGGTGCCACGCAAGCAGAAACCTCACAGGTAAGCATCAACAGCCTGGCTCACATGGCCACAGTAAAGCTGAGCACCAGAGCAATGCTGACACACAACAGACACATGATGATCCGTACCAGTTGGAACAATCACTGGGCTATAAAGCCACAAAGCTCTTGAAAGCAGCCAGTCACAACAGACAAAGCAAACGGCACTGCTATTACTGTACCTTCAAACCAAGAGGCCAGTGGATGAGATACAGATCCAGGTAATCCAGTTTCAGGGCAGCAAGAGTCTTCTGGCAGACTCCCTTCACCAAAGGCTTCTCATGAAACGTGCACCACAGCTAGAATCAAAACATAAAGGCACACTATAACCTCCTGGGTTAAATCTCTTAGAAGCCTTCTGTACTGTTCAAGAGAGCGCCTGGCCCCTTTAGAACATGATATGAAACTAGGTCATGCTACAGCTCTTTAAATGGAGGTTGCTCTGTGAGCAGGACTGGCCTGGGATTGTGTGGCAGCACACATGACCACATAGTGTCCTAGCAGACAGCAGAAATAGTCTTGGTTCATTAAGACTTAAATAAAAAACACCTACTAGGAGGTCAGATACTGGATGAAAGATAACGGCATAACTTCACACTAGGAAAAGTTAAAAGCATCACCTGTATTGGTGATACATACTCTGCATAATTCTCAACAGAGAATGAGGTAAAGCAGGAAGCAGGAATGGCCTGAGTTTCTGAATGCTACATCACTGAGCAGGAAAGTAAAGAACTGCGAGGTTACTTTGGGAAAAAAAAAAGTGCCTCCTGGTATCCTGTATCACCAGATCCATACCTTACTGACAACAAAGAGGTCCTCTCGTTTCACAACACCTTCTTTGATTTTTTGTTGTATTCCTTCCCCAACTTCATTTTCATTTTGGTACACGTAGGCACAGTCAAAGTGACGGTATCCAGCATCGATAGCAGCCATCACTGCAGCTGTTACTTTTCCTGGTTGGGACTGAAAAAAAAGTGATGGCAAAAAAACCTCTAATCAATATAGTATTAAAGACTTTACTCATAGCAAGTTAAAATTAAGAAAACCACTCCCTTCAAAGCAATCTCCAATTAAAATAAAGCAAAGCCGGGAACCCTGGCGGCGGCCCGGCCGAGGTGTTGGTGGCGCCGACAGCGCTGCACGATCACGACAGGGCCCACAGGGGCCGGGCCGCCCCAGCTGCTCTCCTTCCATCCCCACTGCCCTCCTGCTGCCGCTAAACGTGAGCCCCAGTACCTTCCATGTGCCCAGCCCGAGAATGGGCATCTTGGCGCCAGTGTTGAGCTGCACGTACTTAGCCATGGCCACCAACAGCACTGCCACAGCTATCGCGGCCCCTGCGCTTTTAACTGCGGCCGGACGGGCCCGCCCCGCCCCGGCGCGGCGCGGGGTTGGCGGGGCGGGGCCGGCGCTGAATCCGGGAGCTATTTTCGAGCCCACATTTTGGAATGAGCGTTTTAGAGCGCCCGCCGGTTCCGTCTCTCCCCCATCCCCACCTTACCTCTCCCCCTCTNCCCTCTCGCTTCTCGCTTCCCCCTTCCCCTCTCCCCTCTCCTCTCCCCCCTCCCCCTACTGACTTTAAGTACTCCCGCGACGCCTTAGGGCTTTGGCGTCGCGTTCCCGGGATGGGGATGACAGAGGAGACATGACACAGTGTCTGTAAGAGCTGTTGGCGATCTGCGAAGGGCTGAGCCCTTTGCTGGAGCAGCGTGTCCCTGCCACAGTGATGGTGGCCTCCGCTGGTCCCCCTTGTCGGACCTGAGTGCTGATACAGGGAGATGACATGAGGATACTTGGTGTGTATGGCTCGCGAGAGCCAGAACCTGTTCTCTGCTCCAAGCGGGACAAACGCAGCAGCCACTGCCACCTGTGGCTTAGGAGTAATTCACAATATAGTGAGTTTAATAAAAACTTTATTTTGAATTTTGGAAGGGTTTTTTTTTTTAAGTGTTTTGAAAGTCACAGACGAGAAGCAGACTTTTTAATGAGTGACATAGTGATCATGTTGTCCCTCTGTCTTTAGAGACATACCGAGGACATTTCAGAATAAAATGGGTGATTGTAATCATATGTGGTAGTGGCCAGTGATCTCACATGAGAAACTGGCTTTGACGTTTTTCCAAACAAGCATATGCTGTTCTGCTGAAGAGGTCACAGTGTAGTGGAAAAAACCAGACTTGCCCAGGAGGCTTTGTTGCTTATTCACAGGGAGACAGTTTCTTCAGGTGTAAGCCTTTGCTCTCGATGCCTCTCCCTGCCCTCTGCAGCTTCGTATTTTTTGCTCCATTTAACTAAGGACTGGCAAGGTAATTGGTTTTCCTCTTTAATGTTCCTCCTGTTTAGAGTCAGCACATCAGCATCCTTAGTAGGATGGGATGCGTTTTTACCTGTTTCACAAAACTGTTACGCAACTTGGTGCTTATCTCTTACCATTTAGGTTTATTTTTCCCTGATGGTTTCTTGCCAGAGAGATGCTTCCATCTTATCACAAGAGGCCTCAGGCAGAAGTTCTGTATTTTGTTTGTCCTGTTCGCTCCAGTGAATGGGAACTTTTCCCCTCACAGCTGTAAGTAGTCAGCTTTCCGTTTACCTCTTCCAAGGGTCTGGCAAGGGCCATCACATGATGGCAGGGCCTTGGAGGAGGAAGAAGTGCAGGGCCTTGGAGGAGGAAGAAGTACTGCACGTGGCACAGTGTGACAGCCATCCTGCTAAATCTTACGTACTCTGTCCTTGATAACATGGTCAGCTGTTTCTTTACACTGAGCTGGCAATGAGGAACTGTGCAGGGGAGGAGGGATTTTGTTGGTTGTTTTTTTTTCTTGATTAATGTGTGAGGTTTTTCACTGAAATAGGATATGTATTATTATGAGTTTTCAGTTTGTTTTGCTGACTTTGCATTTAGAAACTTTTAGAAATTCCACCACAAGCTGTGACTTTGGAGACCAGCAGTGTTTGGAATCTGAGAACAGGACCCAAAATAATGGAAGCCAGTATGTCCTTGTGGAGGCAGTCTTTACCAGAAGACTGCAGAAAAAAGCATAAAAACAAAATAGGGAGGTGACAGAGCTGCAAGGTGCAATCAATCTCTGCTCCTACAGGAGAGTGAGAGCTGCAAGAGTCTGCAGCTTCAGAGGTACCAGCAGACACAGGCATAACATAAACCACGCTTTAGGGGTGACAGCATGCACGTTTCAAGTTTAAATCCCTGGGAAATGAAGTGGAGCCTTTAAACAGGAGATTTATGTTGCTCTGGGGGGGGCTCCAGTTCAATCTCTGTTTGCCAGGAGTAGATCTGAAGGGCTTGGGTGGTCCTGACTGTGGAAGACCTCAGCCTCCTTTTTGCTCTGAACCCCAATCAGTCTAGGAGCACATCTTGGTGGATCTCTCATCTTCTCAGAGCTGATGAGGCTTTTTGTCCCTGAGCTAGGTACCCTGGGCTCAGAGCAGTAGGTGCTGCCAGGGACAATGGCCCCTGAGGCTGGCAGGGCCAGCGCGGAGGCCAGCAATCTGTGCTCTGCTCCCGGGTTGTGTGACAGCTGAAATGTCCCCAGCACTGCCGGGGCTGTGGCCGGCGGGGAGGGGGCAAGACGGGTCGCTGAGGGCTGGCCGCTCTCTGGCGGCCGCTAGAGAAAGTGCTCAGGGGCTGTGCCTTCGCGGGGAAAATCCACACATTCAGCCTGTGGAAAAATACTACCCACTGCACACCTGTGTGTTTTCTGTTTATGAATATATTTTTTTAATTTATTTTAAGGGAGGAGTTGTACAAACCCTTTTCTCAGTTAGTTCTGGAGTGATAAAACTGCTGGTTGTCCCACTCATCCTAAGGAAGTGAATCTTTAATTCACATTTCTCAGATTTTATTCCAATGCTCACAACTGCTGACTAGCCTCCTTAGCCTGTCATGTTGTCTATGGGACCAGACGGGATCCATCCCAGGGTGATGAGGGAGCTGGCAGTAGAACTTGCCAAACCACTCTCCATCATCTTCCAACAGTCCTGGCTCTCTGGGGAGGTCCCAGATGATTGGAAGTTGGCCAATGTCACCCCAATCCACAAAAAGGGCTGCAAGGCTGACCCTGGCAACTCCAGGCCTGTCAGCCTGACCTCTGTGCCTGGCAGGGTTATGGAGCAGATCATCCTGAGTGCA
>VWZD01011785.1:17839-108388 GCA_013396695.1 Sakesphorus luctuosus
ATGGACTGGAGTTGGACCCAGGGTTGGACTTGATGATCTCGGAGGTCTTTTCCAACCCGATTGATTCTATGATTCTATGATTCTATGTTGAACCAAGATCAAGTATAAGTGTGAAGGTGTAGTTCAAAGTCTCTCCCTGGTTTCTCATTAATTCCACATTTTCAAAGAAAATTTTTATTCTTTTAGAACAATTTTACTATATCTTTCTTTCAAAGAGAACAGACAGAATATAATCAATGAATATATGCACTGTGACTTCATTGGCTGCAGGAGGAGAGATGCAGTAAGAAAATAAATGGATAGGAAGAATATCAAACCAAACTCTGAAGGAGGGCAGGATATGACAATCTTCAGTATTCGGCATTGAATGGGTAATCCTTGTGAGTTTTGCCCCTGAAGGGAATAAAAGACTTAATTTTAGCCATTATATCTATATATGATATATATATCAAGCTCTAGTAGTGCTTAGAGAAGCCACCAAGGTGTAGTGAGCCACCATGAGAACAATAAAAAAATCAAGAAGGTCTTGGAATTGTCAAAATGTCCTTGTATTGTTTTATCTAAAGTTTTTGATTTATTGTCCAGGGACAGAGCTGAGAGCTTAGCTATGCATAGGAGTGCAAATTAATAGTGTGTAGGCCAGCTGGGGGGTGTGTGTGTGTGGCTGCAGCTGTGTTCTGCCTTGATTTGCTTAACTGCTCCCAGTTGCAAGTGATTAATATAAAAACCCTGGATCATTAATAATAAGCTGATTTCTGTCTATCAGTCAGAGGTCTGTCATTCCATCTTACCAATGCGGGATCTAGATTTTATAACTGTAGAATGATTTTTTTTTTCCAGATTTGTTTTCCTGTATAGTGTGTACTTTTTGTACATTTGGAACATTCAAATCCCTTCATCATTCAGGCTCTTGGCATTCTAGGCAATATGTAGATGTAAGACATCTGTGTATATAGTATTCATTATGTATGTATGTATGGCTAGGCTTCGTGAACAAAGATTTGGGAAGGGCTCTACCCACACAGGTGTGTCCTTTGAGCCTGCACAGTGGATTTTTTAGGTGAGGCACAGCGTGCACAGAACTGGCCAACCCTTTAACTCCTAAGGTTCATCTGCCACGGCCAAGCGAGCTTGGATGGTGACAGTGAAGTCCTTGGGACTAGAACCTACAGCATCTGGTATTCCCAGGAGGTCTCCCATCCAAGTATACTACCCAGGGCTGACCCTGCTGAGCTTCCGAGATCTGATGGGATCAGATGTCAGGGAGGCATTTAACTGCCTATACATTCATTTCATTCATTATGTAAGGTTTGGGAAAAAACAAATACTGAATGCTACCACTTACGTGCTCATTGTATAGACTCTCCAGTTTCTGTTAAAACTGAAAATAGTTGCCATCTCCTCTTCAGTCAATTTGAAGTCAAACACCTCACAAGAGAAACAGATGGAAATCATCTCTCTGAACAAACCAGAGACTGTAAGCAAAATCTACAAAATTAAAGAACAAGTCTAAAAGGGAGAGGAGTTGTTTAGAAGAAATAACTGTTTTATGGAAGAGAAAAAGGCATCTTTCTGTATTAGTAAGAATGCATTAGCAGAGGGAATTGAAAAAATATATCCAAAGTTGCAATTACAAATGCCTGCTGTTGCAGGACACTTGGCAATCACTTGCATCTGCCACTTGTGCATCTTTCTATTCTATTCCAAAGGAACATCTACAAGACGTCCATAATTCACTCCATCTATCTATTTTGAAACCTCAATGACCACATTCAGTCAAGGATCATGGAATTAACAATGGAGCAACACAGTTTATGGACACCAGGACTATTTTCTTAATGCTGCTTCCTCTACACAAGCCTTCTGTGGTGTGCTTACTGCCTTTGAGTGCCAATCAAGCACCATGTGCCAATTCATCTGCAGAACAGAAGACATCATGTGACATGACTACTAAAATTACCAACATAGTTACCAAAACCTTGGTTTGCTCCTGCTTTTCAGCTGTACCCTTAAATGTAGCCCTCAGCTGAGTCTGTAGGTAAACAGACAAAAATTCCAGTCCTCTTGCCTGAGGAGAAGCTGGGAAGGGTGAGAAGGCATCACTGCTTGCTCTGCAAGGAGAAGTCATGCCCTCCCTGAAGGGCAGCACGCAGCTCACTGCCAATCCCTCACCTTGAAGTTCTCCACAATGCGCTGTGGTGTGACAGACTTGGGAATCACAATCACATTTCTCTGGATCTGGAAGCGAAGGAGAACCTGCAAGAACAGACAACCAAGTCAGAAAGAGGATGGCTTCTGCTATGGAGGAAGCAGAGCCTGTTCCAACAGCCATTTTCCCTAAGCTATACCCACTTCTGCAGAGCTGCATTTCAAATCATTCCTGTTCCTGCAATCCAGGTAGCTCTGCCTGAAGGGCAAAGTGGTGGGGGCCCCCATGGAAGACATCCTTTCCTGTTCAGTTTTGGGACAAACACATCTTTTCTTGCCCACCCAAACTTCTATCAAGGTTTCATTCTCTGCAACAGGACTTGAGATGAAGCCTGAAACATTACAGCATCTGAAGATGGGTCAAGAAAATGTTTCTTGTTGACAGTCAGAGGACCCTTGCAAGCATGCATTGCAGGCCACACAGTAAGCACACCTGCACTGCTACCTAACACCACAGGTCACAGGTAATGAAGAGCCACCTTTTCCTCTACATTGTCATTAGCTGTCCTGTGTTCCAGAAAGGGGTACCCACTGTTTGGAATCTGTGTACCTGTGCTGTCGATTTCTTGTGCTTGGCTGCAATCTCTTTGATCTTGGGGTCATCCAGAAGGGAAGGATCCTCTGGTTTAGCCCTATGCAGGGGAAAGACACAATAGCAATCTGTATTTAGACCAATGATCTAAACAGTGTCAGTGCTTCAAGCATAACCCGCGCCAGTTTCCTTGAAAAGCAATCTTACCATGGTCTGTCAGGAGAGCCAAGGGGACTGTATGCTGTCACAGCAATCCCTTTGGATTGACAGTAGTTTACCAGTTTCTCCTGGGTAAGGTATGGATTACATTCGATCTACCAAAGAAGAGTAGAGAGATTGACAGCAGTACAACTGTTGTAACTCACTCCAGGGATTATCTCCTAATGCACTTAGAGGTTGGTATTTGTCTTTATGTGCTAGTCTTTACAAGGTATTATTTGGTCTTAGTTTTCTTCAGCACCTATGTTTACAGTGAGATTTCTTGTAATTCTGGGTAATTGCTCTTGGGGAAAAGCATTTCATAAGGCTTATCTCTGAGTTCTTTAGCACCAAGGAGGCACATTCTGAGGTGCTTCTCAGATTTCTAAGAAGTAGTTTAACAAATATGGGAAAACCCCAATGCCCTGTATGTTCAGCTGTAATGTGGAGTGGGATTAGAAGGACATGTTGCATTTGCTCTCTAACCTCTCCTTATCTGTTCTAGTCAAAAAAGCCCTTTCTTGTGAGTTTGTGTGAATGCGTTCCATACACATCTGTAGTTTGGGACATAGATGTATTTTTCCCTTCTCTATTTTTGTAACTACATGAGAGAAAAGCTCTAGAGTTTAGTACTCTAAGTGAACTTGCAAGAGCTAATGAATTCAGAATTGTAAGAGATGTCTGAATCTGTGCAATGTCCCTTGGAGAAATAAGTATCTACAGCAGGTTATGGAGCATATAGGAGGGCAGTGGCTCTGTGTGCAGACAAAGACTAGGTGATTTTTTTTAATATGTGTCTATATACACACTTTATTTTTTATTTTACATAAATAAAAAATCTTCAGGGCAGGAAGCTGCTGGTGTGCCAATACATGATCGGCTTCTGCACAACAGTTAAAACTGACCACCCTTTTCCAGATGGGTGATTGAGTGAATTGTGCACGCCTATATGAGAAGAATTGTGTTGTGTAACAATTATCTATAAGAGATGGGTGCCATTACTAATAACAGAACAAGTGTATTTGAAGAAGTTCTTGTTGTAATTTGTGTTCCACTACTTCATTCCCTATCTGGACACAGGAGATCTACAACATCTTTAGGTATACCCCGAAGTAATCATAGGGTGTTATTGTCCTGTGTCTATTTTCTCCTCCCTCTTTGCATCTCCTCATGCAACTGTAATCAGATCTTTATAATCCCTGAAAAATCTGGTCACCTGCAGACACTTTGCAGCTTACCTGGACATTTGCAGGCTTGTGCTTCAGTTCCGGCTTGTTCAAGATTCTTTCAATCTGCTCATGGTTAAAGTTGGATATTCCGATGGCTTTTACCAGACCACAGTCCACCAGCTCTTCCATAGCCTGATACATAGGGGAGCAAAGTCAGCATCCAGTATGCAAGACAAGGCCTTAAGATGTTATTCCTAGCATGGCTTTGTTTCCCTTCGTGGGAAGGGAAAGACAACTGTTTGCAGTTGCAAAGTTTGCCTCTTGGAGGAAAGTGCAAAAGTGCACACTGGTGTATTTGTGCCATGTCTTCCATCTCACCCAAACCCAAAGGCTCCTTTCTTGAGATGGCAAAAATTCACACTAATTTATTTACATGTGGAAAATAAGGATAATCAATAATGTGTTGCTGAGTGAGCACCAAAGGGCTGTACTGCAGGCTGTGGGCAAAAATCACAAACCAATTTATTTCAGCCAAGTGTATTTGAGCAGTTTAAGAACGGTGGTAAAGTTCTGTTTCTGTTATGGCCAAGCAATCTGGTTTGCAGCTCTGCTGAAGATTATAGGCTTGACTAAGCATATATGTTTTAAAAAACAACACTGTATGATAACACAGTATGATAAATACATAAGAATTTCATGACTGCTGAAGGTAATGAAAGAATGGAAAAACAGAAAACATGCTTCTCAGCATACGATTGAACTTACCTCCCATGTATCTAGAAAATCTGTGTTGCTGGGTATAGACATGCCTTTGTCATCTGTGGGGAACAGCTCCTCTCCTGCCTGTCAGTGAGAGGGAAAATGCTTGAAACACTCATTATTAAGTTAACAGTAAGACAACTGAAGACTATAATAGTTTTAACTGCTAGTATAGAAAATACCAATATTTGTCTACATCATTCAAGCAGATTTTTGGCATTTTGACAGCAACCATTCCTATTAGGAGGGACAGGTGTATCTCCCAGATGCAGCAAAGTGGTGACTCACTAAAACACATGCAGATAAAGAAGTCACACCACTTAGGGAATAAAGCAGAACAAACAAGCTTCCTGTACTCCTCTATCATACTTTAAAGAGAGAACAGGTTTTTTGAAGGACCTGTTAACGTCCCAGAAACATTTAAGGTTCGAACTTAGGCTGCTAGAAATATTAGCATACTATATTTGCTTTTTTACTACAGTTACAAGTACTTCTAAAATCCATAAATATAAAAAAATCAAAAATCAAAACCCCCTTTGGTATCAAGGGCAAGCCACATCTGCTGAAAAAGGTATTATGGTAAAATACACAGGTTTCCCATGAGGGGAGCCTCAGTTTAAGTTGGTGACACTCAGAAAATCCCAGATGTACAAACTCAGAAACAGATTCCAACATCTCCATATTGCTCCTCATCTAGTGTTGTGCAGATGTCAGAGTATTGTGCCATGACACTTTTGCATAAAGTCTTTGTTCAAATAAAACCAACCCATGGCAGCTTTGAAAGTATGCCAAACAGTTGACAAGGTCAAAAGCAGCAGATAGGATGGAGGTCTTAACCTGTCTTTCTGTAGCAGAAAGAAAAAAGCCAAGAGCAGACACAGACTGAGATATCAGCTCCTTTGAAGTACATGCAGTATAAGATGCACTTTATGTACTTCTGACATGGATGTCAAAAACTCTCATCCTTTGAAAACCAAGGTCTGTGGAATAACTTTAAGACTCCTACAGCATAGGTCAGCTCAATCTGTACTATATTAAGGACTCAGTGATTAAAGAGAGAAATGGGAGACAGAAACAGTCTCTTGTTCTGTGATTCTGTAACGTGCAAAGAAAACAATTTCTGTCAAGTAGCAAAGTACAGCCTTCCTTCCTACAAAGCAGGGAAGGATTATTTAGCCAGAAGTAAAGCAGCAGAACTCAAGCTTGCAGCTGTGAGGTCTGATCTTAGTCTGCCTGCCCATTATCAAAAGGGCAGAGGACACTGTGCAAGCCACAGTCTCAGTGGCAGAGATCAGGAGCCTGGCTGACGTGGCCAGAGTAAAGCTGAATGGGCAGTACCGGCACAGTGCTGGTGCACATCAGACACGTGCTCTTTCTGGACTGAAGCAGCAGTGGTGCTGTAAGTGCAACTGACAGTTTTGAGGAGCTCTCCCAGGAGGAAAAGCCAAGGGCATTGCTGTTACTGTACCTTGAACCCAATAGGCCAGTGCATGAGATACAGATCCAAGTAATCCAGCTTCAGGTCAGCAAGAGTCTTCCGGCAGGCTCCCTTCACCAGAGGCTTCTCATGAAATGTGCTCCACAGCTAGAGATAAAAAATAAGGCACACTGTAACCTCCTGGGTTAAATACCTTGGAACCCTTCTGTACTGTTCTAGCAACAACCTGTTTCCTTTGGAAGGTGATGTGGAATTAGGCCACCCTATTGCTTTTCCGATGGGGCTTGCTCTGTATGCAGGACTGGGCAAATGGCCGAAATGTGCTGTGGTGGCAAATGTGATCAAACAGGGTTGTAAACTAAAAAACTGATATTGGTCCATTTGTCAAGATATGCAAAGGCCATTTATTACAGGCAGATAAGGGTTAAAGAGCTCTTTTAAAATTAATAGCTTCAGTAATGAGCCAAAGACAGAATTTCTGGGGGAAGCAAGGAAAAATCAGGATACTTTTCTGTGACCATTTAAGCTTTGAACAATCCCATGACAATAGAGACTGTGAAGCATATCTTAGATAACTCTCTACAAAACACAGTGACAAAAAGAAGCTTCCATCAGTATTGGCCTGAACTATGCTCTAAATTACCCCACCCTATAGCATACAGCCTTTCCCCCTGCTCTGAATTTTGCTGTACACAAAGCGGACCTTCCCCTTTTTCCTAGGTCACCATATCCTTACCTTACTGACGACAAAGAGGTCTTCTCGTTTCACAACACCTTCCTTGATTTTCTGCTGGATCCCTTCCCCAATTTCACTCTCATTCTGGTACACATATGCACAGTCAAAGTGGCGGTACCCGGCATCGATGGCAGCCATCACTGCAGCTTTTACTTGCCCAGCTGCAGACTGAAAAAAGAAGGTTAAGATCCCAAATCAAAGCATATAGGCCATTTCCTAGTTATTTAGAAAGTAAAGAAACACACACAATGGGGTTTTAAGTAATGTTCTTCCATGCCATGTTTTTAAAGCCAGATTCATCTTACAAATGCAAGCTTATAGGTTTGAAGCCAGCCTCCAGCCATTTAAATAATATAGCCTGAGTCCCATGCAGGCTCAGTCCAACAGCCAGGTAGAGCAGAGCCTCCAACACCAGGGCAGCTCACCAGAGTTGGACAAAGGGAACAAGTTTTGTGTAAGGGCACTCTGCAGTGCTTTTGTCTAGCAGTCCTCGCTTCCCCGTGCTGTGTCTAAGAACAGAGACAGCCAACTGCCCAGCTGAGGGAATTTTAGTTCTGTGGGTAGTACAGTGGTCTACACCTTAGACATCCACATCACCATGGAGTACTGTACCGTGCTCTAGCCCAGCTCCTGCTGAGGCACATCTCACTTGTAATTTGAAGGCTATGTCAGCTGCTCCCTTCAGAGACAGAAGAGAGGTGTGTTTCTATATCCTGTCAGGGCACATAAGAGCTGTGCACAATGAAATGTTGGCATATCTTGTTCATACAAATCCAGCAATATTTGTTTTCAGGCATTGTACAGATCACTGATTTTGTAGTCATCGTAACAGCCGTTCAAACCTCTTTGTCAGAACTTGCTTGAAATGCATGAATTGTCTTCTATAGCTGTATCTTATTACCAGATGATTCCTGGTGACCTCTCCCAGGATTAGTTATTCAGCACTGAAGCAGCAGGCAAGCCTAGTGCCCCACTCCAGCGGCACGGAAGTCTTGACTGCGGGAAGGGCTGGGGAGTGGGAAGGAAAGGGACCCGAGAGGCCGCAGCCTCGGGGGCGTGGCCGGGAAGGGAGAGGATGGGATCCGCGCATCCCTCGCGGGGGTACGGGAAGGAGGGAGCCGACTCTCAAGGGCCAGGGAGAGAGCCAAGAGTCAGCCCTCCCTTATAGCAGGAGAGGGGGCGACAAGGACAGAGGGCAAGCTAGGGAAGAGAGTTTCAAAAGCAGGGTGGGGCTCTGCCTGCGGAGGCGACCAGAGCGAGAGGGTATCTCGGGCGGGTTGTCGGGGCGCCGTCAGCGCTGCGCTCCAGCCCGGCGTGTCGGTGGGAACCGAGCCGAGCCGAGCCGAGCCGAGCCGAGCTGCCCCAGCTTCATCCCCAATTCAGAGCGCTCCGCACCCCCTCGGAGGAGATTGAACCGGGTGCAGACCCAGCCCCGCTGACAGCATGAGACCGCGGCTCGGTCGGGGGCACCGCCGAGATCCCCATTACCTTCCATGTGCCCAGCCCCATGACGGGCATCTTGGCTCCGGTGTTGAGCTGCACGCAGGTCGCCATAACTCCAGCCGGGAATGCTGCCCCGCACTACCGCCCGCCGAGCCTTTACTGACGGCCGGGCCGTGCCCGCCCCGTGCCGGGACCCGCCCGCCCGGCACAGCCACCGCCCCTCTGCCGCCAGTACACCGAGTTTGGGCGGATTAGTTCTGCGTCTCCCCGGGTCCCCGGAGCTGGTCTCTCCGCGGATGTGGGCTGTGAGCCTCGGGATAAGGAAGGGCTCAGAGAGCTTGCCCCCGTGGCAGCGATGGTTCGGGCTCTTGCAGGGCTCCCGTGGTGCCGATGTGAATCTGGAGCTTTCAGCTCTCAGTGCCCCTCGGAAGGTGGGATGATACTTGAGGTATCAGGAAAGTAAAAGTGAGCTGCTTTGTGGAAGTAAGTTAGAAAGCAGTGAATTTAAAGAACAATGTTATTTTAGTGTTTAATATTTTTTGAAAATTGCAGAAGAACAGGAGAGGGTGTTGTGTTAACACCACCTGAGAAACTTTGCCGATTACTCCTGCTGGGAGAATTTATTCAGGTGCAAGCACTGCTGGGAGTATAATAGTGCATTTTTCTGTGTGTCCCTTTCCCACAGCAAATGTTCAGCTGCTTTATAGCTTTGTATTTTTGCTCTGCTTACCTCAGGGCAGACAATTGTCTCTGTAATCTTTCTCCTGTTTTTTGTCAGAACCATCAGCCATCCCAGAAAGGTGTGATGTTTCAGGTTACATCACAAAATAGTTATATAATGCAGTGTTTGACTTTTTGTTTTTTTTCCTGGATTCCTTCTCTGTAAATCTGCTCTGAACGTGGTCAAACTCCTGAGGTTTGGTGCAGGAGTCAATGAAATCAGTGGAAAGACTGGGATACTAGGAGTGCTGATGGCAATATTAAAAGAAAGCTGTTTGCCTGGAGGCCTGATGCCATCCTAGTCTAGGGGGTTTCACACTTCCTTTTCTCCTTCCTACTGTCCCTCCCTCAGTTCAGAGAAATGGACACTGTCCATCTGCAGAGCTGTACACAAGTTCCCTGTGACTGGTATTGTCTGGTGGGCATTCCTGGTAAGCACTGCTGGTGGTGGGTGAGGGACTGGAGCTGAGGTTATCAGAGGGACAGAGCTGGTGTGCAGAGTGCATACTGTTGGGGAGGTGGGTTACATGGTATTAGCTGGGCTCAGAAATCAGTTTTCCATGCCTGACCTCTGTCTTGGTCTTAATTATTAGCAGAAGTCATGTGGAGACTTGTCCTAACAAAGATTGTTGTCCTTCACAGAACCTATTTTGAAACATAAAAATTATCACCTGCACTGGCTCCTTCTTGCTGATGACTACTAAGGATTATGCAATATGCACTTCACTTTTTTTTTCCCCAAATAAAATGTTGAATCATGCCTGTGATTTGGTTTTTCAGGGCAGATGAAGCACCAGTTTGCCTCTGGCTCTCTTATTTCCTGGATGTTCAAGCTAGTCGTGTTCTGCTTTTGAAAGAGAAAAGAGACCAAAAAACCTAGTTTTGTGAAATTTCTAATTCTGCTTTGCAAAATATTGTTTGCACAGCAAGGCTGCTTAACTCATGAAACAGCATGAAGTGATGGAATCGCTTTGTTATGGTATGCACTGTCTAGCAATTATAGAGACCAGTGTACCATGTATTAGAAGTCATAAATTAAAGTAAGCTGGACACTTCAATAGGATGAAATGGTAAAGATCTAAGATCTTGTAGAGTTAAAGCCAAGATTTTACAAGTTTGACAGGTCATGTCATTGAATAAAGAAAAGGCAGAAGTCCAACAGTGATGAAGACGCTTCAAGACCACCCAAGGGATGAAGTCTGGAGACCACTACCCAAATTTCAAGCCAAAAGGAAAGCTCCACCCAAGATTTTGCCTGGTCATTCATATGAAAATTAGAAGGTGTAACTATAAACTCAAGACTGTGTAAATGGCTTATTTTACACAAACAAGTTAGGCAAGTTTTTTCCCAGTATGAACTGGCTTGCCTCCAATACCTTTGTCAATAAATACCTTTGCTGCTAAAAAGATAAAAAGCTTCTTAGCAGTTATTTATTTTGAGGCATTTTTTGCTATCAGCTTTGACTCCAGATATAAAAGGTCTCAGTGTAGGAACTGCCCAAATCAATCAGATTTTTGTGTTGCTTCTGCTGTAACCTGTGAAGGTGGGTGCTTGATTTCCCCCAATGATTTCTTGGATAAGAGGTATCTGTCTTTTAAGACAGGATTTTAGGCAAAAGTTTTGCATTTTGCTTTGTTGTTTGTGCCTGTTAGTGTGAGACTTTGCTCGGAGCATGCTAAGACACAGGAGCTGTCAGTTTCTCTGTCCTGAAGGTATGTCTGAGATTGTCAGATGATGGCAGGGCCTTTGGTAAAGAAGTATTGTGTTCGTTGCTGGATGACAACTAGCCTGGGAAATACTGCAAACTGTGTACTTGATGATGTGCCCAAAGGTGCCTTGCATGAGATGAAGAACTCTGTGTGTAAGGAAAGGGTCTAATTTGACCTGTATGCAAAGGTTTGTAGTAAAAGTGGATGCTTACTGTAGTGCTTTCAGGTTTGTTGTGTTGACATTTGAGCGTAGGAATTTTATTTCACCAAAGATCATAGCTTCAAGAGCAACATTTGGCACCTGAGAAATACAAGATTCTAAATGATCAAAGTGGGTAGGTCCCAGTGGAAACAATCTTTACCAGTAGGAAGGCTGCCTGGTTTGCTCCTGGCCTACAATGACAGAAATTCAAGCCTCCTCTGATGCCTGTAGGGAAAAGCACTATAAGGTTTTATTAGTGGGGACTGTCCAAGGAAGAGTTTGTGTTAAGTGCAGGTGACTGCAGTGGATCTCATCTCTGCTCTCAGGAGTGGGAGAGACAATGTGCTAGGTCTGCAGAGCCAAGAGCAGCCCTAGCCGTGGGCATAATGAATTGCATTAATGCTGCTGCCTTGTTTTGCCCAAACATCTCGGCAGTGACAGGAGCTTAGAGGGTGGCCCTGAAGTGGCTGCTTGCACCTACACTGTGGACATCTAAAGTTAGGTGAGATGAATTCGCCCCAACTGTTTCAAGTGACTCCTGAGTAAAGGACAAGTATGGCCAGTACAGAGTATTTCAAATATGGAAATGTGTTTAAAAAAACCCCACAAACAACAGCCCAGGAACACACCAAAAAAATCAAAGGGAAAAACAATGCCCCATATAAATTCTGAGTCTTTTGTTTGCCTATGCTAAATAATACTCAGCATTAAGATTTGTGCTCCAGTACCTCTTTTGCCTTGTCTTGAGACAAACTTCCATTCTTTTTTAAGTTTTTCTCCATCAGAAAAGCATTTTTGGTATTTATACATAGGCACACATAAATCCCTAGAGTATATTAGAATCTTATGTGATCTCAGCATCAGTGTATTGAGATGAATGTTTGCATGTTTGGAGGTTTTTTTCCTGTTGGAATGATTGCAAGTAAGTATTAACAACACCCAAAGCCGAAATGTATCTGAGGTCCATTGTCCTGTCTCTCTCACAACTGTACTGCTTAAACCAGAAGCACAAGTTTTGTTCACATCTCATTTGAAAACAAAAGCTTCTTTCTGTTTGTTCACATAAAACAGCCAAGTTGGTTTTGCATTATTTATGTGGTAAGAGAGGACCAAACAATGTGAATTGGCTTTCCCAAGAGGACCAATGGAAGGAGAGCCTGTCAGGGAGAGAGTTACATATACACTGAAGGAGTCTTGATACATATGAGCTATGGATGTTAAAAGTCACAGGAGAGTGACACTGCAAGTATTCACAAGGTGTAATATTATGTGCCCCTCATAAAATACTCCAGTGAGTCAGTGTGGCCTCACCCCAGGGAAATTCAGTACTCAGCTCTGACCTGTCTGTGTCAAACACTGGGCAGTGGCTCAGCACTAACACATGCCATTACATCTTGTGTTCTCAACATTTTGTGTATCTGCACAGGCATAGTGATGTTTGCCCATAGTCTGTTCTACTGTGGCTTTTTAAAGCTAGATGTCAGCACAGCCTGGCAGCCAGATCAGTCCACACTATCAGTATGTAGCTTTCCAGCACTTCTAGGTATTGTTCTCCTGTCACTTTTACATCCGTAGCTTTTATGTACCAAAACTCTTCATCCAATTCTTGTTTGTCCTAGCTGCTGAGTCATGGATCACTATATCCAGTCATTTAACTCCTGATCAAGGCAAGATCTTGATGCTCCCATGTCGTTCAATCTCTCAGCCTTTCTGTCATCTGTCAAACATCTTCCATACATGCAGTCATACTTAGAAACCAGTGATGCACAATTCAAGTAGCTCAAGGTTGTGTAAGTGTATTTCCTTGTTGCATACTAAATTGCAATGGAAGTTACTACAGCACAAGCAGGGAGGAGTCAGCATTAGGTCCTACTACTATTAACCTTTACAAAAGCAGTTTTTGGTTCATCATCTTGTTCTCACGAGTCTCCTGGTCACTCCCTTATCAGCACTGCTCTGTCAATCATAGCTTATTATACTAAGTTCTTCAGCTTTTGATGAAGACATCTTCATGCTCTTGTGACATCATTTAAAATTGAATAGGGATGACATCGTTGATGCAAGTTGCTTGATTTGTTCACTTTCACATTACAATAGA
Source organism: Sakesphorus luctuosus (assembly GCA_013396695.1). NCBI lineage: Eukaryota > Metazoa > Chordata > Aves > Passeriformes > Thamnophilidae > Sakesphorus > Sakesphorus luctuosus. The sequence goes on from VWZD01011785.1 coordinate 31,053, forward strand.
ACTTCCAAACCAGCAGTAATCCAAACATTTTTATTTTAATTAAGAATAAAATTGTACACTGATCTTTGTCCAGTTTCAGCCTGTTAAAAAATGTAACTGAATTAAGGCCTAGTATGAGTTGGTATGCATCTCTAGGTCTGGACATTTCTCCCATTTAGTCTTCCTTCATAGAAAGCTTTGGACTGTGCTCTAGGAGTAAAATTGTCACCTTTTATCTTCAGGCAGAGATTATGTAATTCATTCTTTCAGGATGGATCTTCCTTCTGTGCTCACATATCCTTAACCCTGCAGCCTTAAGTGGTGTTGATGCAAGATAAGATAAAATCAGTTGCTAGTTTATTCTTCTGTTTCCTTATTTACTATTTCAGCCACGCAGAGACACTCATCTAACGAGCAGAGAATTATTGTCGCCTGTATTTTATTCTTCAGAACAGTTTCACTATTTTGTTCCACCAAAGAAGGAAAACTCAAAGTAACTGAACACAAATACCGTGCCTTTGCTGGTGGGAGAGAGACAATGTGCAAGCTACATGGCAGGCGATTTAAGGCAATGATAGAAGCTCATTATACTTAAGAGGCCTGCAGGAGGTCAGGATAAAACCAGCTTCAGTATTCTGCATTGAAAGGGTACTCCTTATGATTTTTGCACCTGGAGAAAATAAAAGAGGAAAGATTACTTAAGGCTGAAATAATTGCTATATAGAACAACAGTGGGTGAATAGAAGAGCCTTCGAGGGAGGCTCTGAATTGAGTAACAGCAGAATGAATTTAAGAGACTTATTAGTATAGAAAAAGCATACAGGACCAAAATGTTCATCTTTTTCTATTACTCAGGCACTGAACAGTGGTGGGACCAAATTACTTTCTAGATTAAAAGTTAAAATTCACGCTGCTTACAGTGGAAACAGCAGTTTCTGTGGCCTTCCAGCCAACACTTCTTGTCTTGCTCTATGCTTCCAAGGTGCATCTCTGCAAGCAGTTGTGCTTTGTGCACAACAAATGGTCACTCCCTCCCCCAACCACCTATGTGAGAGCTGACATCCGTTTGTAATACCTCACACTAAAAAATTATTGTAAGTTTAAAACTGCCTAATGTTCATTTCTCCCATAAGGACATAGCCAAAGTTATGAACCAGAACCCTCATTTTGGAATTCCTGGCACATAAGTTTCCTGGTGAATGGATTTACAATGAATACACAGTGTGACTTATAATCATCCTTTAGTCAATAAAGTAAAAAATATAACTCCACTAAGATGTTAAATAAGAGATGCTTCATCCCCCATTTTATTTCAGATTTCAAAATATACCCAATTTAAATAGCTACACCAGTTCCTATGAGATCAAAATGAACATCATTGAAAATGTAGGAGTGTGAAGGAGACAAAGGGTCACTTACGTGATCATTTCACAGATCCTCCAGTTTCTGTTTAGGCTGAGAAGGGTTGCCATCTCCTCTTTAGTCAATTCAAAGTTAAACACCTAAAAAAGAGAAGCAGCTGGAAACTACCTCTTTGAACAAATCAAATGAGAAGCAAGATTCACAAGATCAAAGAACAAGTTCACATCAGAAAGAGTGCTGGTTACAAATGACAACTTCACAAAACAGAGAAAGGAAAAGGAGTTTCTTTGGATTTTGGAGACTCTACTGGCAGAGGGAAGAACCAAACAAAAAAGACTGACAGTTGCAGGTACATGTGCCTGCTGTTCCAAGGTGTTTGGTGAGCACTTAAGTGTTGCAGAATGCCTTCATCCTCCACTTGAAAGGTGCGTTTTTCTGTCCTATACCAAAGTAACAGATACAAAACTTCCACACTTCAATAAATCCAGCTACGTAACATCTGAAAACCTGATGTCCAATTTTAGAAACTGCCCCTCTGACTTAACAGTCAGTGAAACTATGTGATTTACCAGGACTCTTCCCTTAATGTCGCTTACTCTGTATTTTGAGTACTGTTACTGCCCACCATTCTGTCCCAAAGTCCACAGAACAGGAGACACCATGTAAAGTAACAGATGTTACTAGCACACTGTTTCCAAGAGCTCTATCTTTTCTTCAGCTGTAGTTTTCATTGTAGCCCTGACTTCCAGACAGAAAGAGTGAGCCCAGTCCTGCTGCCCAAGAAGGACATGGCAAGGATAAGAAAGGATCTCTGTTTGCTCTGCAGGGAGAAGCTGTGCCATCCCTGAATGGCAGCACTCAGCTCACTCCTAATCCCTCACCTTGAAGTTCTCCACAATGCGCTGTGGTGTGACAGACTTGGGAATCACAATCACATTTCTCTGGATCTGGAAGCGAAGGAGAACCTGCAAGAACAGACAACCAAGTCAGAAAGAGGATGGCTTCTGCTATGGAGGAAGCAGAGCCTGTTCCAACAGCCATTTTCCCTAAGCTATACCCACTTCTGCAGAGCTGCATTTCAAATCATTCCTGTTCCTGCAATCCAGGTAGCTCTGCCTGGAGGGCAAAAAGAGACTGGTGGAGCCTCATATGGAAGGCCTCCTTTCCTATTCAGTTTTGGAACAATTCCTTTTCTTTCCAGCTAGGCTTTTAGCAGTCTATGCAAAGCTTTCATAATCTGCAGGAGGACTTGAGAGGGGAAGTGACATGTGAAGATGGTCAAGAATCTTTTCCTGTCTAAGGGCCAAATAGGTTATAGTAGGATATGCTGTAGGCCACAAAGTGGACAATCTGCATTGCTTGTTAATGCCACAGAACAGCACTGCAGTTTGCCATTAGAGGCTGCTCCCTCTCTTCAGACACAGTTTCTTTAATGGCTGTGTTACAGGAAGGAGCACCTACTCACCTGTGCTGGGGTTTTGTTGTGCTTGGTTGCAATCTCTTTGATTATGGGGTCATCCAGAAGGGAAGGTGCCTCTGGCTTGGAACTAGACAAAGAAGGAAAACAAAAAGGAAGAAACAATAAAGAATCAGTCCAGAAAAGTTCTATCTAGCCCATCAATTAAAAAAAATATATATATACACCTGCATCATTACTCAATTAGTCTGAATGTTTCAGACTTAAATCATGGTAACCCACTTGGAAATTACCCATCAGGACGGCCAAGGGGACAGTATGCTGTCACAGTGATCCCTTTGGATTGGCAATAGTTGATCAGCTTCTCCTGGGAAAGGTATGGATGACACTCAATCTGCCAACACAGAAGCAGAGACTGAGGCTGTGGAACCACTGTAGTTTTCCCATGCTTCAGAGATTCTTTTAAATCCTGATTTCCTAATTACAGGTTGCCTTCACCCTTCCCTGTGTGTAGTCTGTGTAACAATACAAGACAATAATGTTACAGGGCACCAACTTTTACAGTGAGTACTCAAATGCTTTATGGATTTTGTTCTGAGAGGCTTTATAAAAGTCAATGATTATTATCAGAATGATACCTCATATCTGGATTCTTCATCTCTCCATAGAGAATGCTTCCTAGGAAAATAATCCAGAATTTGTTAAAAGTGACTCAGCAAGGTGAGACAAAAAGGAAATGTTTTGGTCCAGTTTGTACCAAGAAATATCCACAGAGTGGGATTTAAAGTACACGCTGTGTCTACTTTCTTTTCCTTTTCCCATCTCCTCATTCAACTGTAATCAGATCTTTATAATCCCCGAAAAGTATTCACCTGCAGTCACTTTGCAGCTCACCTGGTTGTTTGCAGGCTTGTACTTCAGTCCTGGTTTGTTCAAGATTCTTTCGATCTGCTCACGGTTAAAGTTGGATATTCCGATGGCTTTTACCAGACCAGCATCCACCAGCTCTTCCATGGCCTGACATAAAGTGGAGCCAAGTCAGCATGCAGTGTACAAGAGATGACCTGAGTACATTTTTCCTGATGTTTTTTTTCTCTTATTTCTCCTCATGGAAAGCACAGTTTTAAAAGCTACTATGTACTTTTGTGAATTCTTTCTAAGTAATTCTGCATATGTGCATGGGCCATTCTGCAACTGCTGAAGCCAAGACCAGTGCTGAGGACAGATGATGTGACTCTTCACTCGGATGAGCTTACCTCCCATGTCTGTAGAATATCAGTGTTGCTGGAGATAGCCATACCTTTGTCATCTGTGGGAAACAGTTCCTCTCCTGCCTGTCAGTGACAAAGAAAATGCTTGAAAATCTGTTGAGAAGTTCACCTAATACCATCAGAGTTCACAATCAAAACAGCTTAAACTTCTAATGCAGGCAAGAGTACCAATTCTTATCCACATTCAGTTATTCCTTCCTGAAAAGTGGAAGGAATTTAAGGCATTTTTGCTAGTGACCATTCTCTTAAGGGCAGTTTTTAATGCTGGAATCCTGGAAGTCATGGCACATTCCTCTACAGGGGAAAAAAACCCACTCAACTATAAACTCCAGTCTCACACATGTTCACCTCAGGTATTGTTCTTTAGTTCCCACTTAGGAAGAACTGTTTGGTTCTTTTTCCAGAGGGCCATCAAGGGACATAAGTAGGTATTGGGAACACTTTGGTCTACACAATGCCAGATCTGCTGAAAAGACAGTTCTTCCATGACAAAGCTCAGTGTAAAGCCACCAGCACTAGCAAAACTAAAAAAGCCTTTCTGTACAAGTTATGAAAAGACACCAAGACTGAACTGCATTTAGAAGCTGTTTGTTGCTGTCACCATGAGACAGCTTCATTTTCATGGCTTTGTTAACATAAAGCTAAAATAGAGCATGAAAAAAGATAAGCATCTCAAATAGAACAGGTAGAACAGAGGCAGATCAGACTGCAGCATGACAGAAGGGCTAACACTAGAAATATTCAAACTGAGACATCAACTCCCCGTTAGTCTTGGGGGCCTAACTTCTCTCATGAAGCTTCACCTTTTAAATTCCTGTCTCAGTGGAATAAGCAAGGATGGCTCAAACTGTACAACATTAAGGACTTGGTGAGTAAAGAGAGAAATGGAAACCAGAAGTATTTCCTTTCATCCTTTGATTCTGTATCACACAGAGGAATATTTCAGACAGGCAGCGAAGTACAGCCCTCCTTCCCACAAGGGGAAGTTTGACATGAACATAGACTGGATTTGCAAGAGAAAGGGAAAGCAGCCTGTCTTATGCTTGCAGCTGGGAGACTTGCCCCTAGTTTTCAGACCATCATTCCCAGGATGAACGGGTATGGAAACAGCAATCTCAGGAGCAGAGACATGACTGTGACTCACATGGCCAGAGTAAAGCAGTATGGCAGTGCTGGCATAGATGACAAACATGCCATTGTCTTTCTCAGTCAGAGCAACTGTTAAGTGAGAGGCACAAGAATCAAAGCTATGGGTATTGCTGCTACTGTACCTTGAACCCAAAAGGCCAGTGGACAAGATAGAGATCCAGGTAATCCAGTTTCAAGTCAGCAAGAGTCTTCTGGCAGGCTCCCTTCACCAGAGGCTTCTCATGAAATGTGCACCACAGCTAGAGACAAAAAACAAGGCACACTGTGACCTCCTGGATTAAAGCTCTCAGGTGCTCTCCTGTATGACACAGAAAGGCTCCATCTCCTTTGGATGGCAAAATGAAGTCATGTTAGTGCTCTTCAGATCTGTTGTGCTCTGGGATGGGACAGGCCACTGAAGGCAGTGTGTGTGGAGGAGCAGCACAGTGTTTGAGCAGGATCATAACTAAGTTCTAGTTCAATTAGTTCAGATATAATTTGTGGTGCCCACTCTATCTTTTCCTGCAGATTGGTCTGCAGCTGGCATCTCCTCCTCCATCCCCCAGCACTCTGTCTTCTCAGCAGAGTATCAGAATGCAACAGGGCTGTGGTGCTCAAGGTTTCTGAATATTGCGGAGGGGAATCAGACTCTCGCCTTCCTTCAGTGATATTGGAATAAAGTGGGGGGAGGAAAGCTGCCACCAGACAGTTAGGGTAAGACCGATTCTTCTCAAGGAACACGCTCTGCCTCTCCAATGGCTCCAACATTAACAATTACTGTCAGTGGACCAGAAAGCATCAAACTCTATCACTGTGGTCATGAAGTGGAACAAGATAGTAGTATCCAGAATGATCTCGTTTACATTATTAGTTTCTCCAATGCTACAGCATTAAACTACTTTCAGTTCCTACTGTAAAAATATCACAGGTAAAGGCAGTTTGTCCATAATCCATGACCATCTGATCCATACCTTACTGACGATGAAGAGGTCCTCTCGTTTCACAACACCTTCTTTGATTTTTTGTTGTATTCCTTCCCCAACTTCATTTTCATTTTGGTACACGTAGGCACAGTCAAAGTGACGGTATCCGGCATCGATGGCAGCCATCACTGCAGTTTCCACCTTACCTGGGGGAGACTAAAAAGGGTAGGATATGTCTCAATTTGGGATTTTCACGTGCTTCCTTCGGAAGAACCGCCGGGGTGCCGGTGCCTGCGGTTACCTTCCATGTCCCGAGCCCCAGCAGTGGCGCCGCAGCCGCGCCGAGCCGCGCGTACCGCGCCATGGCCGGGCGAGCAGCGCTCGGCCTGCCCCTCCCTGGCAGCCAATCAGCGCTTCCGCCCTGCCCAGCTGGCAGCGCCGCCCAATCAGCAGCGGAATCAGCAGTCAGTGGGGATCCCGTCCGGTGACCATGGTGAGACACCGAGGCGGGGCTTTGTGGAGTGTGGGCGTTCTGCGCACTGCGACCTTTCCTCCTGAGAAAGGGTGAAGTTCTTATAAGAAGGGCAGAGGGCAGGTGTGACCCGCTCCGGCTGGTGTGTGTGCAGGGATCAGCTCCTGCAGCGCCCTGTCTCTCTGCCACAGTGTCCGTGCCTATCTCGCTTGTGCTGGTTGCCAGTTGCGACACCCTTTTGCAGTTCGCCCCACGCGTCCTGTGAGAGAGATGGTTTCATTCAGGAGCACTTTGGCCCACAATTTGTCGTCGGTAAAGCCCGGAGGGTGTCCCAAAATGGGTCAATAAATAGGAATCCCGGCGTGGGACGTGATACAGAGGTCCCATGCTCCCAGCTCACGGAGCTGCTCCCTCGCTGCTGGCTGTGTGGCTGCGGGCTGAGCCGCTGGCATGAGCAGCACAGCAGGGCTGACCTGGGCTGCTCCCCAGAACCTGCCATGCTGTGTGTTAATGAAAGGAGATGGCTGGAGATACCTCAGTATAGCTTGTGAGGGTGGGGAGCACCCTGTTTCCCTCTCCAGATGGGACAAAGACAGTTCCACTTTGTGGTAAATGAGTATGCGAGTAATTTAGGAAATAATCAGTACAAATAATTTCATTTTAAATGTTGGGGGAAAGTAGTTTTTAGGATGTTTTCAAAGCTTCAGAAGAGCAGTGAGTTTTCAGCAAATGTCACAAGAATCACGTTGTGCCCGTGTCTTTGTGGAGGTGCAAACCATATTTCAGAATAAAATATGCAGGTGTAGAAATAAATGATTGGCGAACTTTCATTTCACATTAGAAACTGATTGTGCAATTTTGGAGAGGCAAAATACACTGTGCTGATGAGGTTCTCACAGTGCAATGAAAAAAAAGTATTTATCAGCAAAATCATTCAAGTGCTCCATAATGGTATGTTAGGGCTCCTTGGAAGCTTTTGCTATTTTCTTGTACTTGGAGAATTGATTCATGAACAAGCATAAATTTTGTGTACAATGGTGCACTTTTCTCTGGGTGCCTTTCTCACAGCTGATGCCCAAGCTCTTTTTGCTTCATTTAACTGAAGACAGACAAGAAAATTAGTTTTTCTCTTTATTCTTCTTCCAGTTTTCTGTCAGGGTTGTCAGCTGTCCTCAGCAGGATGTGGTATTTCAGTTTAATCACATAAGAGTTATACAATTCGGGCTTATCTTTCATCCTTTTCTGAGATTCCTTCTCCATAGATCTGCCCTGAGTCCACTCAGTTTCTTGCTCTAGTTCATGGTTCAGAGAAGTCAGTGAAAAATGCAAAATTACATGTTTTACCTTGTCTGCGATGTATTTTCTCAAGAGAGCCCAGAGAGCAGCGGAAGTGCCAGTTTGCTCCTACTCTGCTTTGTATTCCCAAAGGCGCAGCAGAAGTGCCAGTTTGCTCCTACTCGGCTTTGTATTCCCAAAGGCACTCGAGCTTGTGGTGCTATGCTGGCGATTTATTAGCGTTGGCAGTGTCACATTCAGAAACCATCAATTGTGAGTTCCTTTCAAGGCTTGTAGGCAGTGCCAGAATCCATCAGATTTTGTACTGGAGCAGCACCAGGGTGAACTGGTGCCCTCAGATCTGTGCTCTGCGAGCCTGTGAAAGCCTGAAAAGCCTGGCTGCTTGGCTGGTGGGATGGGATCTCTTCTAAGGGAGAGCAGAAACCCTGCAGGGTTTGTTCTCCTTCTGAGCCTGTCTTTCTGGAGGCAGGTTTCAAAGCCTTGCATTCCTGCAGCAAAGAGCTGGGTAGAGTGTGTGATGACAGAGGGAGATTTAGTGGAGAGCATAGCTGGGAAATGCAATTTGTCTTTCCCTTTCTTCTGAGATTTCTGATGTTGTTCATCTGTGGACTCATGTTCTCCTGTGAAGGTTCATGCATGATTTTCCCAAGACACATCCCAATAGATACCTTGCTCATTTAAGGGAGGATTTTGGGTGTTTGGCTTAGTTTGTGCCTGTTGCTGTGAGATCTTGCCTAAATCATGCCAATACAGGGGAGCTGCCAGTTGATTTTCTGTCCTGAAGGTATGACTGGGGTTTTTGAATAATAGTAGGGCCTTTGGGAAAGGAGTATATATTGGAACAGGATGTTTATATTGCTAAATGGTGTGCATTGATTCAAATTCCAGTTGCTTGTTAAGGCAGGAGGATAGCGATTTAATTTGATTCCAAAACCTTGGCCTCTTTTTTGCACTGAGTTCAGATCAAGTCACCCTTTGAGGTCCATCACTCTCTCTGTGTCTTCTCAAGAGTTTTTCTGAAGACTTTCATCTTTGATAATTCTTGTATTTTTCTATTTGTCTATTCATTTGATGAGCTGACAAAACTGTGTAATGAAAATCATTTAATTCCAGAAATGAAACTATGAGCACATACCCTGAGTAGGGAGCCCTTGTCTGCGCATCCCTTGCACTTAGGCCTGATTCAGCAAGTTGATGTGGCTAAGCCTTGCTGTTGGTCTACTTTCTTTCAGTAGATTGTATGTGCCCTGGGATGACAGGAGAGACCCTTCAAGTGGGAGCAGGGTAGCCCTTCAGCGTGGTAGGATGAGGCAGTAAGTGGTGCCCTTGGCCAATGAGGATATGGATGAATTTGTGTGACTGTGCCCACAATGGTGGCTCCACACATGCTCTTTCTGGACTGAAGCAGCAGTGGTGCTGCAAGTGCAACTGACAGTTTTGAGGAGCTCTCCCAGGAGGAAAAAACAAGGGCATTGCTGTTACTGTACCTTGAACCCAATAGGCCAGTGGATGAGGTAGAGATCCAAGTAATCCAGTTTCAAGTCAGCAAGAGTCTTCTGGCAGGCTCCCTTCACCAGAGGCTTCTCATGAAATGTGCTCCACAGCTAGAGACAAAAAACAAGACACTGTGACCTCCTGGGTTAAATCTCTCAGGTGCTCTCCTGTATGACACAGAAAGGCTCCATCTCCTTTGGATGGTGAAATGGAATGAAGTCATGTTAGTGCTCTTCAGATCTGGTGTGCTCTGGGATGGGACAGGCCACTGAAGGCAACGTGTGTGGAGGGGCAGCACAGTGTTTGAGCAGGATCATAATTAAGTCTGGTTCCATTAGTTCACACATAGTTTGTGCTTCCCTCTTTTACATAGGGTCTGCCTTGGCAGGAGGGGGCTTTTAGAAGAAGGCATGTGTCTGTCATTCCTGAGCATGCACAGAATGCCTACCATGAATATAGCAGGAAAAGCCAAGAAAATACAAGACAAGACACAGCGTGGTTAGCACCAACCTTTGCCTAAGTAAAAAGTAACTTCAGAATCCACCTAAATAGCCTGATTTTCTCAATAAGAAAGAGAACATACCAATCTTACCTTCCTTGGTACACATGCTGAGCAGATAATACTGTTTCAAGAAGCCCAGAACTGTGTCTTCCTAATACAGCAGAGACATTTCTTTGTCAGGAATGTGAACCTGGTGGCTGGAAGAAGCACCGGGCAATGCCAGGCCCATCTCTTCTGCTGTGCTTTAGCAGTCAGCAATGTGCCATTAGCAAACTGTTTCTGCCTCTGTATCAGTCCTTTACACTGAGTCTCAGACCTCTGCATCACAGATTTCTACCTTGCTTGGTGCTGCCTGGCCCACTCTACCTTTTCCTGCTTCCCTTCTTTTCCACTAATCAGTCTGCAGTTGGCCTCCCCTTATCCATGCCCCAGAATTTCTGTCTCCTCAGCAGAGAGCCAGACCACAGCAGTGTGCAGACTTGTGTATCCTTCCTAACTCTACATATAGAATGGGGTTAAGCAATAAGCTTGTGTCAGGAATGACTTGAAGGATGTGATGATTTGCTTTATCCTACAGCATAAAATTTGTTTCCAGTACTTAAGCTTTCTATTATAAAATACTACAGGCAAAGCATTCCCCCACCACTGCTCCAGGGTGCAAGAGTATCAGATCCTTATCTTACTGACAATGAAGAGGTCTTCTCATTTTGCAACACCTTCTTCGATTTTCTGCTCTATCCCTTCCCCAATTTCATTCTCATTCAGGTATGCATAGGCACAATCAAAGTGGTGGTACCTGGCATTGATGGCAGCCATCACTGCAGCTTTTACTTGCCCAGCTGGGGACTGAAAAGAAAGCATAGATGTTAAGAATCTCAAATCAGTACATTTTAAATTGCTGTATCCTAGCAAAATAAAACCAGGGAAACCATCTTACTGAAAGCAATACACCCAACATCCCAGGTTGGTAGGGGTTTTTTCTTTACAAGAACACTATGTCTTGCAGTCGTAAACGTGAACTCCAGGGCTTGAAGCCAACCTCCAGCCATTTATCTGTAGTTCCACTCCAATTTGGACTCAGCCCAACAGGCAGGTAAAGCAGAGCCCCAAGAATTGGGACACCTTTCCAGGGCTGGACCAGAAGGAGCAAAGTTTTGTGCCAGGGAGCTCTGCAAATACAGGTGCTTTTCTCTGAAGCTGGTACCTTCCAGGTGCCAAGCTCCAAGAGGGGCATCTTGGCTGTGGTGCTCAGCTGCACAAGGTCACCATGATCCTTCACGCTGTCTGGGTTGTCCCACTTCCACTCCTTCTTGCCCATCTGGTTTAACTGTGACTGGTCTCTGGCCATGGCAGGGGAAGATGGTGGAATGTCACTGGTGCTCTGGCTCCTCCCATATCTGGAAAACAAGGCTGCAGCTTTATCTCTGCACACTCAACTCACAAAGATTAATGTGAAAGCTGAAATCAATTTTAAATTGAGGAGGTGATTACTTTGGGTGTGCAATGGTATGCCCTGTGGAACTTTCCTCCTGGTGAAGTTCCTTATCAAAAGATACGAGCTGAGAGCAGGTGTGTCCTGATCCAGCTGGTGTTTGTGCAGGGATCAGCTCCTGCAGTGCCTTGTTCCTGTGCTGCAGGATGTCCATGCATATCTTGCTTGTGCCAGTTCCCAGGGAGTTATAACACACTATTGCAGTTCCCCCCACAGCTTCTGTGAGAGAGATAGTTTCATTCAGGGGCACTTTGGCCCACAATTTGTCATCAGTAAAGCCTGGGGGTGTCCTGAAATGTATTAACAGAACATGCTGAGTATGAAGGAAGCCTCAAGGATCACCTGAGTCTCACTCCTGGCCCTGCACAGGACCATCCCCAAGAGTAACATCATCTGCCTGAGAGCATTGTCCAAACCCTTCTTGAACTCTGGGGAGCCTGTTCCAGTGTCCATGCACCCTCTGGGTGAGGAACCTTTTTCTGATATCCAACCTAACCCCCCCAACACAACTTCAGGCCATTCTCTCAGGTCCTGTCATTAGTCACCACAGAGAAGGGATCAGTTTCTGCCTCTCCTCTCCCTCTCACAAGGAAGTTGTAGACTGTGATGAAGTCTCCCCTCAGTCTCCTCTTCTCCAGATGGAAGAGACCAAGTGACCTCAGCCACTCCTTATATAGCTTCCCCTCAAGGCCCTTCATCATCTCTGTTGCCCCCCTTTGGATGCTCCTTAATAGCTTAATATCTTTCTGCACACAATATTCCAGGTGAGGCCGCACCAATGCAGAGCAGAGTGGGACAATCCGCTCTCTCAACTGGCTGGTGATGCTTTGCCTGATGCACCCCAGGACACAGTTGGCCCTTCTGGCTGCCANCACCATCTTCCAGCCAGCTGGGACCATTCTGGATTCCCAAGACAACTCAAAAATCATTGAGAGATGTTTTTCAATTACATCAGCAGCTCTTTGAAGGTTCTTAGATGAATCTCATCAGGTACCATTGATTTGTAGGGGTCCAGCTGGAGCAATAGATCCCACACAGTTTCAGAGTTGGCTGGGAGTTGATCATTCTCACAATCATTGTCCTCCAGCTCAGGGCACTGAGACTCCCTTGGTCTGTCATTCGTGTTGAAGACAGAAGCAAAGAAAGCATTAAACACTTCTGTCTTGTCTCTGTCCCTGTTTGTGAGGTGACCATCCTCATCCTGTAATGGGCTGATGATATTTCTATACTGCCTATTGTCATTTGTGTATTTGAAAAAACTCTTTTTATGTCCCCTACACTTCTGGCATCTTCAATTCCAGTTGAGCTTTGGCTGCATGAATTTTCTCCCTACAGTGGTAAGTAGAATCTATGTATTCTTTCCAGGTAATTTGATTTTGCTTCCACTGGGTAATGACCTTTCTTTTTTGCCTTATTTCCAAGAGAAGATTCCTGCTCAGCCAAGCTGGCCTTCTCCCTTGCCTACTTGAATTCCAATATTTGGGAATTGTTGCTCCTGTGCCCTTAGGAGGTGATGTTTAAAAAGTGATCAGCACTGAAGGACCCCAGCAGCTGCAAAAACATTTTCCCGGGGACCTTACTTACTAATTTCCTGAGCAGCCTGAAGTTTGCTCTGCTCATGTTCAGACTTGAGGCTTTGCTGGTGCTTTCCTACTGTCAGCAGAGATTTTAAAACTCAATCACCTTGTGGTCGTTGTGGAAAAGATGGCCACCAATCTCCACTTCACTCATGAGATCCTCTCTGTTGATAAGCAGCAGACCAAGAAGGAATCCTTCTGAGCTGGCTCCCTTAGGACCTGTTCCATAAAGCTGTCATCCAGATTTTTTTAGGAATCTTCTAGCCTGGCTTGTACCAGCTCTCAGATGATTTCTGGCAAATTGAAGTCCCCCATAAGGATATTTGTGCATGTTGACTTGGAAATGTCCCTTAGTTCCTTAAAAAATAATTCGTCCATGTCATTGTCCTGGCTGGGAGGTGTACAGTAGACTCCCAGGATGACATCCACATTATTTGTTTTTAGCAGCCAGTGCATTCATAAGGAAGTTCCATAGAGCAGAGAGAGACATGGGAGTGTAGAAGAGAAAAGGTGTCCTGTTAGCTACATGGTCATGGTCATCGTGGATGCCATATATGATTACTGTCAGAAACTTAACACATGCTTTTGCATAAAAGTAAAGCACGATCCAGGGAATGGATGGGAGGTTGTGCTTTAATGTTTGCACACACGGGGGCAGAGTTGAACTTGTGTGTGGCCACTGCTTTTGCATTTCTTCAGTTATATCTCATCAGATCGAATTGTATATTGCGTTGCTTAGGTTTCGTAATAACAAGAGGATGTAAATCTCTCTTCCTCTTCCTCTTTTCCTAAAATGGATGAAGAAAATGAAGGCGGCTTACATTTGTAATAGGCATGAAAATTTGTTGGTAGGGACTTAAAAGATACAATCTGAGTTTTGAAGAAGAAATTGGCAGTTATCATTAACATACTGATTTTCTGAATTGTCTGATCCTTAAATTAAGGACAGAAAAATAATTTCTTTTTCCTACTGTGTCTTGCACTGAATCTTATCAGACTCAACTCACCACTCTCTATCAAAGATGTTCCAAAACTGGCACTTGTAAGCATTGTTATGCATATGGGGGGGGTGGGGGGGTGGAAATCAAGTCCGTTTTCTCCCTCCTGTTAACTGGGTACTTACTTTGAACATATTGTATATCCCAGGGGAAACAGAGAGACTATCTAAAATTTAGAATGGTCAGATTTACAATGACTGGTAGTGATTTCATGTGCTCAGCACCTCCAGCCTGTTATTGAATACAGCATTTCATGAGGACTGTGGATCATCTCCAGCTGGTAGGAAGCAGTATGTGCTGTACGGAGTTGGGTTGGTAACTACACGTTTGCGGTCAGACGCCACTTCCACTGGGAGATTTGCCACTGATTCAATAGCATTGAAATAAGCCATTTGTTAAAATGTCTGCCAACAAGGCCAGCTCTTTGTTCAGCCAGTCTAATACCAAACTCTCTCTAATCTATTTTATATATTGGCCCTGATGTCCTTGGAATGGTTGTCAACACTGTATGTTTTTCAGTGCTTCATCACCAGAGATCTCCTCTGTTCCACCCAGCAGTTCATGATGCATCAGGTCTGGTGGCTCATTCACAAAGAGGGAGACAGAATTCCTCAGGATCTGCATCCCAGTTTTGTCCTGACCATGTTGGCATCTGAGGGATGAACCAAGAACGGGAAGAAGAGGAAGAACTGACATTTTACCTTTTACCGAGCACTTTGCCCACTCTGTAGTGTAAACAGTGGACTCAAGCTGATGGAAAAGGTGCTGGGATACCATGCCAGTCTGAGAAAGTAGAGCTGCTAAAAATGGTTTACGGACTTTTTTATACTTTTGCTCAGTCACCCTCTGGAGCAAGATGGGCTTCCCAGAAGTAGTCACAATCTGATATTTTCACAGCATTGGACACACAAGAAGCCTGAAGGAATATATTTTGGTTTCTGAAGAAAAGGCGGCCAGTCTGGTTCTGAAACTGGAGTAAGTATTACTGTTACAAATAGAAAAAAGCGGAAAATCGGAGCAACATCGGGTTGAAAATACCCTGAGGAGGAACCTTTGAACTTAGCAGAGCTTCAGGAAGCTACAGTTTTTGAAAGCTACATCAAATGGAGTGGTTTGGCAATAAAAAGAAGTGTAATTTGCCAACAAGTGGGTACCTGAGGGTAAACAGGACAGGAAGAGATAGTTAATAGAACTGTCAGGCAGTGGGGAGCAGAACCCTGGAGGAAGTGGAGGAAATGTTGACAGCAGACGAGCAAAGCAAGGCATGTTAACAGTATTCCCAAAGAATAATATGGTTACATTTTCTTTTGATTCTTGTCTACATGAAAATCTTGCACTGTTTCATTACGTTGATGCAAGTGCCTTGTTTGGACACATATCAGCTGAGGTACGTGGTGTATTTGTTTAGCTTAAATCCATTCCTTATCACTTGAGATAAAAGAGTAGAAAACATTCTAGCAAAATAACATCCATCATCTTACAGACTTTGCGTTGATTTAACAGTATCATTTTTTTGAACTGGTTTAATTAAAGTGCAATTTCCTGGCACAGTCCACGACTGGTTGCTGTAGAAGCAGAAACATGTCAGCAACATTTGTGTCTTGAACTTGTGAAAAGAAACCTTCTGACTGGAGAGGTGGATTAATGTGGGATTGGCAAATACTTTGCTTGATTTTCTCTAGGTCAAGTCCTGTAAAATAAACAGGTACCAAAGCATCAAGAAAGACCAAACCTTCTCAGTAAGGAGTAAAAAGAATGGGCTTCGTAATAAGGGGATAAGCAACTGAAATTAAATTCATCTATAAATGGAAAATTTGACCATCCCAGACCTACATTCCTGTCCAGTTTTCTTGGTAGGCATGGCTATCACAGGAATGAGATTTCCCTCTCTCATATATGCAGACTTGTAGGTTTGCCAAAGCTCATAACTTTAGAGAACAGTCTGCTGTTTTTCTTGCCAAGCGGATGCTCTTCACGTGGAAAAATATTTTTATGCTCCTTTTCAAGTGTCAGCAGTAAGCTATGTCTAGCTTTGACAAGAAAAGGGATGCTTCAAATGTCTTAAGAGTAGAGAAAGAGATATGTTTTCCTTTTGTAAAACACAAAAGTGTTGAAAGTACTTTCTTCACGTTTGAAAAAGAGAACAAAATGAAGCACACAGTAAAGCCAATGAGTTCATCTAGACTAGGATCAATATGAAAAATACTGCTGTGGAATCTGAACAGTTATAGCTGAATAGAAATTTCTTTATAACCTGAACTCTTACACCACAGGGGAGCCAGATCGTTTTAGCTGACTGGGTTACTCAGATTTTGAAAATGTGAGAACAAAATGTTATGTGGTCTTTCTGCTGTCACGTGGCAAGGCCCGTGGGCAATACTGAGGATGCAGAAGGTACAGTGATCCCCACAGAAGTTTGCTTTATTGTCCTTCACTAATCCATAGATCTGCAATTATTTCACTGTATGCTCCAGGTTTGCTATAGGGTTGGTCAGATGGGCTTCTGCACTCTCTGCACCTATCATTTCCAGAAGTAATTCAGGACAGGTAGGGAGGAGGCCATGAGCTGCAGATTGTTCTAGCATGATGCTTCCAGCCATTGTCTTGTCTGGGGACTCCAGCTCGTCCTGTAACCAGAACATATCTGTAACCCAAGGGGCTGGGAAAAGATGGTGGCTGGGGGTGGGTTGCTGCAGAAGCCAGGAAAATTAGCTTGGTCAGTGTGTGCTCCCAATCACCACTGCAAACTAGATATAACCCATAAGGTCAGATAAAGTGGCTTCTTCATGTCTAAAGTGTGTAAGCACCTGTATCTTTAGAAGGGCAAGACACGTTGGTCCAATAGCATGGGCCTCAGTTTGTGATATATTTCTAGAGGTATTAATCCCCACCCCCACAGAAAAAACCAGTAGTTTACTGCCAGATATGTCTACTTCTGCAAATGCCTTCTTAAGAAGGGCAGGACCATACTGCCCATTTTTTTTCCCTCACAGATCCATTGTACTAATCTTGTTTCAGTCCCTTATTCACTATATTACAGATGCAGACAGATGATAGCAGTACTGAATGTATAAACAAGTACTTGACCTATCCAAACTCTTAAATGTTGGTTAATGCCTTGTCTGTCTGGGAAGCAGAAAAGTGTCTTTCTTTGTAACATAAAATGGAGCTACTGAATTACAAATAAAATATTTTTCCAGGTTCTTCTGTGAACTGCCAGATCTGATGGCAGTAGAGAAAAATGGACTAATTCTGAATCAAAAAACAGTGGAAATCAGGCACAAAATTATTTAAATTAATGGGTTTATATCTAAGTAAAACATATGTGAGATGAAAATTTGGATTGAAAACTCTGAGAAATTGGATATTCTGACTCCCCGTCCTTGCATGATTTGTTACTCCTGTCTTTCTACTCATGCTCTTTTTTTGTTAAAGAAATTAGGTGGGGTAGCAGGGAAGGAAGCATAAATTAACCTGTGATACACAGCTATTTATTTAGTCAGTTAACTCCTGAAGTTTCCTGAGAAACAATCCTGTAAAAAAGAGGTCTGATTTCATTGCTTTTTAAGGTCAGGAGCAACCTCACTGAATTCTACAGTAAAGTGTAAGAGTGTGACTCAGGCCTTTTCTTTATATTATCTAATCATGACTCTAGGACAAACTTTTTATATAGGAAACTCACTTTTGTGCTCCATTCAAAACCAAACTAAACATCAGCCTGCCTTGTTTTGTAAACTGGCATGCTGCAAGAGAGCCACATACCAGGGACAGAAATGTAAGCACTAGAAGTTCAGTCTCTGTGATTTATAGTGTTTGTGAGAAAACAAACATAAACACAGAGGTAACTGTGTATATCAACAAGGATTCATTATAACATGGAAGTAAAGAACTTTAGAAAAGCTTTTTCTGAAGTGAACCATTGATTTTTAATAGAAAGATATTAATACAAGCAAACTTGAATATGTCTGGTGTGTGTTATGCTCACCATTCTCTGCAATGACATTGGAGTTGCCATTTTACCCTTTTGGTTGTATTTTCCCAGATTTTTAAATGTTGTCACCATGTTCTAGTATCTGTACTGTCCAGTCTGTTTTCTAACTAAATTATCATGACTGGACTAGACACACCCCTGCTACTTTCTTTTTTTCAAAGGTCTTTTTAAAGTATCTCTTCACAGGCAGTTTCTTACTGACGTCTAATATCTAGAGCACTTTGTTTATCAGGAGGGAAGAAAAGGCAGATTCATCACAGGATTTTTTTTTCTTTCAATACTGCTACAGTTAAGTTAATTTGTACAATATTGTGATCAGAGATCAGTGAAATGCTCTGAACCAAAACCTGAAATGTAAACCCCTCCAAATCCACAAAATTTAAAAGTGAACTTTGTAAATCTTCAAATTGTGTCTCTTGGTCTAGAAATGAAAAAACCTATTGATTTTGAGAGTTTTGATTTCCCAGCCATTGGCACCTTTTAAAACTTCTTTTAGAGCTATTTTTGGGGACTAGAACTGAATGCATGAGAGGTCCTTCAGAACATTCTGTTCCACACATTTTCTTATCATCTAGGCACCTGTTGTGGTGAGGTGTTTATCTGAAGATGACGGTGTAATGGTTTTGAGGGCATAGAGAATGTAAGGGTTTTTCCCAAGTATATGTTCTTAGCCAAGGGTATGCAGAAATATTTTTTTTTACTTAAGATTTCAGATGAACAGACAGAAGTCATCTTTTTTTTAATTCAGAATAACATTACCAGTACACAGCCATTGGGATTGCATAAAAAATTCTGCTCCCACTTCAGGTTTAGAATACAATGCCTGACATAGTAACTTCCCTTCAACTGTTTTGCATATAATGAAGGCTTTTCTCTTTCTCAGTCATTTATTTGGTACTTAATGATGCAGAAAAACTTCTGCACTTACTTAAAGACTAAAGCCATAGCTTTCTGATGACAAATGCATGGTTAATTTAAGTGCTTACACACTCCTCTATTTTTTAACAGATCTTCTCTCCGAGCAATGCAGTTTGAGAGAGTTTAAAAAAAAAAAGCAGAGTACTTTATTTTCTTTTCACATGGACTTGTGCTTCTGGTTTTGACATAAAGAGTATCTACTGAGATACTGAAGTTATGCATTGCCTCCATTCCCAAACAGGATGAAAGCCCCACTGTATTTACATGAAAGCAGCATTGTATTAAGCGCTTGTCAAACAGTGCCTAAACTAGTTAAAAAAAAAAGGTGAAAAAGGCTCGTTGCTAAGGAACTTAAATTTTATTTGGGTGACTAAATGGTGTGCAAGGTACACCTGACTGCCCTGCCAGGTACATCCCTGATTTTAAGACGTGGTGGCAAATATGTTGGCAAATAGGGGTGGGTGTGTGGTGAAAAATTACCCATGCACAGATGTGCTTGAGCCAAGAAAATGTGGAGAACCACTTGTCTGGTTAATGCAAGACGTGGTGAGTGGCTCTAACAAGAAGAAGCCTGGCACATCCTTGCCTGCTACAAGTTCTCTGAACTCTGACAGAGAATGCTTTGTTTTCCTTGTATTGCAGAGCAAGGTCTGGTGTGTAGAGACATATGAAGACATGGATTTAGCTTAAGTGATTTTATGATGTGCCAGTTCTGAATCCTCTGGAGGAAGCAAGGACGTTTCTCTGCATAGTGTGTTGTACTCCCAGACCTTTCTCCATACAAATTTGGCCTTGAGTAAAAGTGGACGATCAGAATAGTTAAAGAGGAATCTGAGGTAATATTACAGAGAGCAGATAGAGAAAAGACAGGATCTAGGTCTTTTGTACAGGAAAAAAAAGTAAGGTGTTGAAAATCGCCTGAATGGGCCTGCCTCCAAGAGAAAGGTGAGGATTCCCTGGGCACACATGGCTGACAAAGAGAATGGACATGCTGCTGGGGGCAACCAACGGTGGAGAGGAGTAGGGAGAGTCTAGGAAGGCAGGCATAAATTCATGTGGTAGAAAAACACCCAGGAGGAAGTTTTAGAGAGAAGGTTTCAGATTAAAGAGTGCAAGGACTTGATTACATAAGTTTCTGTTGAAGATGAAATTATTAATGTAGACAGATCATACATCAAATAGTTTTAAACAGAGTTCAGGGTTTTCTGGAAATTACAGTGGGTATGTCTGGTCCTCTATGGCAAATCACAGAATCATAGAATCGATTGGGTTGGAAAAGACCTCCGAGATCATCAAGTCCAACCCTTGGGCCAACTCCAGTCCCTTTACTAGATCATGGCACTCAGTGCCACGTCCAATCTGCATTTAAAAATCTCCAGGGATGGGGAATCCACCCCCTCCTGGGCAGCCCANCTAGATTCCATGAAAAGGTACCAAGGGCATAAGCAGTGAAGAACACTCCTGTTTGTCATACTTTTCATCAATCTTTCTTCTTTCAAATTTTATTTTCTTCTGTTTCTGCCTTGCTTAGCTCCAGGCCTGTACAGTTGCACTGGTGCCCCAGTGGAAGTTTATGTTTTGAGGAAAGGAGTTTCCTGAACTGCTTCTGCCATAAATGTTCCAACTAAACACTACTGTCTGGAAGGGCTCCAGAGCAGAGATCCTGAAAAACACAGCCCAGCTGGTCTGAGAGATAACAGCTGCCAAATGAGTATAGCTGTCTGCAAGAAATCACGCATGGGGATATGGCTTTGGCTCTTCTGTCCTTGTAAAGTTAGAAACATGAATCAAATTCATTAGGCTCTTTTTGCCATGCTAATGAAATGCTCTTGCTCAAAGACTAATGGAGACAAGAAATCTGTATGTAATAGCAATGGAGGTGCTGCATTGTGGTGTGGGTTACTGTCTACTCCATTGTAGTTAAGACTGAGTATCGGGATATGTTTCTGTTAACTGTATTCTTAAGGATTGATGTACAGCCAATACATAATGCTGATACTCAAGAACAGATGTTTTTCTTTCTAGGAACTTTGCTTCTTTTCCTTGCACAATCAGTCAACCAGTTTGCCTGGAGGCAGGGTGACTGCAGGTGTGTGATGGTGCAGTGTGATGTGGGACTCAGAACTTGAGTCCTGCGTTGATTACATAGGCATGACTGAATTTATACTGGTTCTGGCTTAGACAAAGTTGACAGAAATGGAGGAATTGTTAGTGGGTGAGATGAAAAGGATTTGATGTGTAACTGTAACTACAATTCACATCCAGTGGAAATACTCTGCAGAAGCAGCAGCTTTTATTGTAGTTCTGGGTTAAGGTCAGTCTCTTTTTATCAGGAAAGGGATTTAAAATCTCAGAGATGCTTTCCAGAGTTCCCAAATAAATGAAGGACAAAGTCAGTGCAGTAACCACCAAAGAGACATAGGATCTGTTCACTAATAGCCTGGTCACTCTTACTACACTTAAGTGCTGTGCTGTGCTGAGAGTCCAGTGAAATGGTTTCATATGCTTCATCCTTCTTTACCACTCACATTTTAGGATCTAATCCCTATAAATGCAAAATTAAACACCATTTCTCCTCACAGCACTTTAATACCTCTACTGCACACTGTCTTCAATTTCCTTGTGTTGCTTTTTCGTATCAGAATCTGAATCTCACATCTTTTGTTTTCATTTTAATGTATTGAAAAGGGAAGATCACCTCTCTCTCCCCCTCATGAAGAGCATGATAAGTTTATGACCCTTTAAGCATTACATTTTGGTTGTTCAAAGGATGAGCATTTAGAGAAAATGTGAATCTGATTAGGTATAAAAGACGTGCTCTGCTTCTTTTTAAAAATATAAGCAGACCTATGGCAATAGCTGCAGCAAAAGACACCACCTTCCCACAGCACTTCTCTTTGTTTCTAGCCAGAGCTGCTCCATCCACTTGGTTTTGATTACTTTGAACTGGGATTACAGCCTGTGGGTAAGAGGGAGCCAGCATGATCCTTAGGAAGACTCACCCCTATTTATTTTTTCTGCTTATTTCACTATGAATAATGACATTTTTGACTCTTGCTTCTCACCAAAACAAAAAAGTCCTTAAGCCAGAAGAAAAAGCGAGTCCTGCCTGGGAAAACCCCCGTCTGACAGACCCTGTGCCCCGTTTCCTCAGCTCCTGGGAATGAGCGAGGGGGATGTTGGACGGCAGCCCCATGGCATTGGTGTCACGCTCCTTCCTTGGTATGGAGGAGGCTCGGGCAAAAGGATCCACCGGCTGCAGGCAGCCTAGCACTCTCCTTCGCCTCTTCCCTGACGCGGCGAAGGAACGAGCCGACATCCTCTCTCCTGCTGCCGCAATCCCACCAGGGCGGTGGGCGAGGAGCTGGAGGTGCTCTGGGGCGGACGGAGGCCCGGGACAGCCGTGGCTCCGGAAGAAAGGAGCCCTCCTCAGTTAAGCGGTCCCGGAGCGGTTTCGGGCGAAGCCAGAGGCCTGACTGCCTCCGACTGTGTTCTGCCAGCGCTGGCGTGATCCTGGTTCTCCATTTCACAAAGAGCTGAGCAGCGCCCGCGCCAAGCGCCGTCTGCGTACACAGACACACGGAGGAAACCCGCATCTCTGCTGCCATCCCTCGTGGAAAAGGGACCTGCTCTTAGCAGCCGGGATTTCCGCAAGAGGAGGGGCTGGATGACCCTAGTACACCCGAGCCCCGCGCGGGCACAGAACGCTGGGAGGCGCTCGGCTTGGCGCGCGTCAGGCGCGTCCGGAGCCATCGCGTCACCGCCTCCAGACCCGCTCTCATTGGCTGAGGGCCTTGCCCATCCTCCCGAGCAGCCAATCGAGCTCCCTTCATTTCGCGTGGGCGCCGCGACCGCAACAAGACGCGGGGTCCGCACCTCTTTTGGCTGGGTGGTTGTGACTCCGGCGATCTCCTTGAGGTAACTTGGATTTAGCCTGATAATTCTCTGGAGCCGAGGGACGAGCTCAGTGAGAGGCCGTGGGGGAGGGGGTTAAAGGGCCCTCGGTTCGGGGGGGCTCCCTGCGGAGGAGGGCGGCGGCTGAGGGGAATCATAGAGTCATAGAATCGATTGGGTTGGAAAAGCTCCCTCGGAGGCGCTGGTCCTGCGCTCCAGCGAGGGGAAGGATGGTATTTTGCTCCCCCGGGCAGGCAGTGGCTTCTCGAGGGGACGGTGGGGGTGAGAAACCTCGTGTGAGTGTGTTGATGTCTTTGTGTGCGAGTTGTTGCCCCGCGCTGGCAGCTGCCTGTGTTCGCGTGTGTCCGGGAGGGGCTGCCCTACTTCTGGATGAGCCTCTCCCTCCGTGCTCAGGGAGGGCCGACACACGGAGATGCATCGCACAGGGACATTACACAAGGGCTGAGCAGGTGAGCTCGTGCTGGCTGGAGCAGGAGCCCTTGAACGTGACAGCCTCTGGTAGCTGGACCTTAAAGCTCTGCTTGGCCAAAAGCTCTGCCGATGTACGATGTTACCTTGAGCAATGTGCGCTGCTTTCCTGTGCTCGTGTTTCTGTTCCAGCTAGAATAGCAGCTTTCCCAGCTCATACAACGAGTGTGTACTCTATTTTCTTACAGCTCTGAGGGCAAATGAGGGTTGGTATAGCCATTTGCAGTTGTGGTCTCTTTCTGTGAGTGTTTGGTGTTTATTTCATCCCTGCAGGTAATCAGCCAAGAGCATGTGGTGGCCTCTATAGCTCTTTAGTCCGTAGTGGGATTTGTGTAGGCTGTTCCTTTTCCATAGTAAAGGTGAGTAGAATTATTTCCATGTGTTGCTCTAAGGCTTTCTGGCTTAAATGCTTCCATAAGTGGACTGATACATAAATAACCTCGTGACTGCCAGTCGTTTCTAAATTTGTTTGGTAATGTATTTTATTTAACTGAACTGGAGTTTATGCTCCCCAGATGATATTAGGTAATTTGTTAAGGTTTTGGGTATTTTTTATTCGTTAAGCTTTTTATTGTTTTTGACCAAAAGTACCAACTAAACTTGTGCACCTCCTCTAATGCTGAGTCTTGGTTTTTTGATTAGGTCTTAATTTGATTTTTGTAAAATATACAGTCTGTTCCTGTGCATAATACAATTAATTAGTCTGAACAATGAGGTATTTGCAGAGATAAAACTTTCTTGGGGGCTGTTTTTTCTGTAGTAATTCATACTGTGGGCACACTGCAATTTTTTAATCAAATCTGTGGAGAAAGCATTTCCCCCCAAAATCAAAGTCGTCTGTCTGACACTTGGTTTTGTTATTCACCTGAGATCTTAAAGGGTGTAGTTAAGAGTTGTATGTGATGTGACATGACACATGAATCCTAGCAGGAATTGTTTTCTTTGTTTAATGTGCAACTGATAGTTGTGAGTGGAAAAAATGGAGTATCAGGGGGTTTTGTCTGAGATGTTCCTTGCCATACACAAATTTTGGCCTCCCTTTGCATGAAATAGGACTTTCTTTTTTATTTATCAACTGTCTATTGTGTGTCAGACAATACCTCCTGATATTTTTTAAAAATCTCAGTCCTCAAAGGCTTTTTAATCCTGAAAATGTACCATTAGGCAGAAGTTAGAGCTGGGGGTGTTTTGCATAGTGTCCTTTTGTGGTTATGTGAGATTAAAGGACACCGAAGCTGCTGTTACAGTCAAGATTAAATTACTGAGTCTGTTAATGAATTAAACTTTTCTTGACATGTTTTGAAAGTCTGATAACAATGAATACTGATGCTGGGCTTGGTGTTTCCCAAAACCCGGGGTGCATGAGTTTATCCCATCTTGCTGACCTAATTCAGAGTCACAGTGCACCTGGATTTGAGACACTTGAAGTGTAATTGAAGCAGCTGATTTGAGATGATGGCAGGTCCTTTAAGTGGGTCTCTTATGGAAATCTAGTCTAAGGTTGGATGTGCAGAAATTGGACTTCAGTCTCCCACTGTCCATGGCTTTGAGAGCTCTTAATATTCATCTGAGTGTACAGCAGTGCCCCAGTGTGTACAGTTGTATTTCTGTAATATTTTTCCACTGCTCTGTCCATTGCAATCTAGCCTGTTTCTCAGGTCAGAGTGATCAGGTGGGACTTTTACAGTTGTGGTGCTGTGTTAGGTGGACCTTTCTGGCATCATGTAATCTCCTTAGATATTTGACCACCTTGCAGACCCTTTTGACCAGCGGTCAAAGTGTGTCTCCCACTGAAGACAATCCAGCAGAGAAAGGTACTGCTTTATCTTATGAGAGTGTAGCTCTTACTTAATGAGGACAACAAACAGGCCTTTTTTGCGTGCTGCAGAAGTAAAAACATTAATCCTGGTACCTGAAAAACTGGCATTGTACTTCATAGGCAAAAGAGGAATATTATACTTGAAAGTCAGGAAGGGGATGGAATAATTTGTGAGGTCACTTCTGGATTCAGTGAAATGAAGACCTGCTACTTGTATGTTGTATCCCAGAATACATGTGTTCTAACACTTGAGTGTGGAAGAATGATGGAGGAGGTGGCCTGCACAAAAATCAAGCAGAAACTGGCATAATTAGCAGGACAGGATGGAGATATGAGGAAACAAATTATTCCAAGCATGATTATGATATCTCCTTTGAGAAAAGCTGATAAGGTTCTGTGTGTCGCCAGTTCAGTTATGTGGTCCTATGTTCCAGCTCCTCTGGCTGAGGGTCACAGCTGCTTTTTGTGCCTACATTCCCTCAGAGCCAGTGTGGATCTGGGAATCCCTTGTGTGATTGAGCTCCATGTGTCATTTCTGAGTTCACCAGTGAGAGTGAGATCAGCTTCTCTGGGAGCCTGTGATACTGAATCAGGCTCTTGAGGGAAACCTGTAGGCTGGAACAGGTTGTACAAATCTGCTCCTCATTAATTGGGTAAGTGGGCTAGTTGCAACAAGCTGGGTGGAGGATGGTGCTTTTCCTCCCACATGAGGGTGGGAGGACTTCAAAACTGGGAGACCTCAAATGTAAAAACATACTTAGTGGATACTTGTTTCTTTGATTGTTTTTATTCTGGTAGTTGTTTACGTTTTGCTGCCATATTATGCATTATCTGTGGGATGTTTGATATGTCTATCTCATGTCTTTGTCCAGATACATCATTATTAGATGCCACACCAAGTTGCCAGCTGTGCTAAGCTGCAACCAAAATGGCTAAGTATAGGCTTGTTCTCTTAAGACACGGGGAAGGAGCCTGGACCAAGGAGAACCGCTTCTGCAGCTGGGTGGACCAGAAGCTGAGCAGTGATGGGATAAAGGAAGCTCAGAACTGTGGCAAACACCTTAAAGCCCTGGGCTTTGAGTTTGACCTAGTCTTCACCTCTGTACTGAGCCGCTCCATCCAGACTGCATGGCTGATCCTGGAAGAGATGGGCCAAGAGTGGGTCCCCATTCAGAGTTCCTGGCGGCTGAATGAGCGTCACTATGGTGCACTGATCGGGCTCAACAGAGCAGAAATGGCTCTGAATCATGGGGAGGAGCAAGTTAAAATATGGAGGAGAAGCTATGATGTTACCCCACCTCCCATATCTGAATCTCACCCTTACTATGAAGAGATACACAATGATCGCCGATATAAATGCAGTGATGTCTCTCAGGATAATCTCCCAAAAGCTGAAAGTCTAAAAGATGTACTTGATAGACTCCTTCCCTATTGGAATGAAAAGATAGTCCCAGAACTGAAAAGTGGCAAAATGATTCTTATCTCTGCTCATGGTAACAGCAGCAGGGCATTGCTGAAGCACGTGGAAGGTAAGGGTCTTTGTTTTAGTCTTGCCCTCTCCTCCTTAATCAATGACTTGGAGCTTTATATCTTGTTCTGTGGTGTATGTTACTTATCTGGGCCAGGATGTAATGTTTGTAGTCTCAAAGGAAAAAGTAGAAAGTTGGTCAGGTATCAAACTGGGCAATGTGGAAGCAGAGAGAGTTAGTAAGGTTAACGTAGTTAAGAAAAGAGCCAGATGCTTTATTCTTGTTTCTCACTCTTCATTAAAAACTCTTGTATTCAAATTAGTTTTATGATTGGTCTAATTAGACATAAACTCTTTAGGCTCAAGTTATTTTTTGATTTATTCAGCTGCTTTGTCAGGTTTGAAATCATCATCTGTTCATTTAACAAGCATTGCTGTAACACTAAAGTGCTTGACTTGGGTTGTTGAAGATGTTCTTTAGTATTACCGTGGTGGGTCACTTTGAAGGCTTCATTCCTGGTAATTTTTTACTTAAAAGTTACTTGACAGGGCATAGTGCAGAGTAGGTACCTGCTAAAGCTTATGCAAATGCTGTATTATTTTGCAATATAGAAAATGCATACCAATAAACAGCCAAGTTGGTAGCTTAGCATAAAGTTGTTTATTTATGTTTCCATTGGGAGATACCTCTAAAGGCCGTCTGCTCCAACCTCCCTGCAACAAGCAGGGACATCTTCAACTAGAGTAAGTTGGTCAGAGCCCTATCCAACCTGGCCTTGAATGTTGCCAGGGATGGAGCATCTGCTACCTCTCTTGTCAGCATGCTCCAGTGTTTTACCAACCTCATCATAAAAATTTCCTTCCTTATATCTAGACTGAATCTACCCTCTTATTTTACAATAGTTACCCCTTGTCCTAGCGCAACAGGCCCTGCTAAAAAGTCTGTACTCATCTTTCTAAGAGGCCCTCTGGAGCCTTCTCCTGGCTTAACAACCTGAATTCTCTCAGCCTTTCTGCACAGGAGATGTGCTTGATCGCCCTGATCATTTTTGTGGCCCACTTCTGGTCCTGCTCTAACAGGTTCATGTCTTTCTTGTGCTGAGGATCCCAGAGCTGGGCTTGGAAAGGACTTACTTGTGACTTAAAGATAAATCATATCCTTTTCATTGTTAGATTCTTCCCCTTCTTCTTTCATCTCATGGCTTCCAGGTCATCCTAAACTGAAAGATGGAATAGATTTATTTCTTTGTAGGGAGAGTAACTTTATTTATTTAATTTAAATTTAATTTATTTAATATAAATTTAGTGATTATGTTTGTGTGAATACAGCCTACAAGAATTGTAATGGCAAATATGCATAGACAGGATTGTGTCTCCTCAATTTTTTTAGTTACAAAATCGTCTGTTATGTGCCCCTGTGGCTCTGACTGCTGAGTACTTTGTGCATTTGGCTATGTTGGAAGAGTCAGGACAGCTGATGCTTTAGCAGAAGTCATACACCTGAGAAATGAGGATGTACAAGTGGCTTCTGGAACTATAAAGGCTGTGAACCCTGTGGTGCAGGGTGAAGGAGGAAGGCTGGTTCAGTCAGTTCCACTGATGTGATCAGAGTGGTTGTCCAGACTGTGTGAAGTGGTTAAAAATTACAAAGGAAAAAGGGGGAGCAGGATCTTCAAGCATGATGTCTCCCCTGCACCCCAAGAACTGAACCAGTTCCATGAAACCGTAACAGCCGGGCCCTTCGGGGGTGAAATGCTGGCAGGTGACCGTGGCTTCAGCAGAGCCTGTGGGCCACCTGCTATGCAGGCATGCATTGAGTCTGGAGCTGATAGCACCAGGGACTGGTAAACATTCCTTTGGAGTTAGTATGGAGTTCTTGCTACATTAAGATCAGAGAAAAACAGTGTTTCAGAACTTTTCTTTGGGACAGTGGTAACTCTGACTGTTCCAGGACTGACCACTTTCAGCCAAAGTAGAAAAAGCTTTCTTTTTTCTGTCTTAACAGTGTACCTTGACCCTCACAGCATATGCTCACATAGGGAAATGTGAGGAATCCTTGGCAGAGGCTCTACTTCTGTTGACTAAGGATTGTCCATCAGCTATCCCACAGGAGCAATTGCCTCATACCTGCTGGCTCATCTGCTGTTTATGTAGTGGAGATCGGGTTGCTGAAGAACTGGCCTGAAGGGTAGCATGAACAGAGACCTCTGTTGTTGCAACCTGCTTATTTATTTTATTATTATTAATTTTTTATTTATCTAAATGTCCTTAGCTGGGTCTAAGAGTTCCTTGTCTACATTGCTGGCTGTCTCCCTTTCTCTTTCTGAAAGGTTGTGAGTTGCTCTACAGTCTTGCTGGAGTTGGACCTGATTCAAGAGTGCTGTTTGCCAGTTTACTGTATTTATAGCACCCAATGTGAAATGGGCTTTTGTTTTTGTGGATTTTTTTAATAAGCTTAGTGTGTCCTGTGCTTGAGTGGAATTTTCTAGGCATCTCTAGCTTAACTAGAGCCATTTCTTTTTTCTTTTTTTGTCATTTTGAAAACTGGGCTCCAAATGCCTCAAAGCAGCAATCTGACATGACTACTTGGATGTCTTAGTCATGGAGTTAACTTAAAGTGTCTAAGCTATATTTTCCAAGATTAACTGGCTGTAAATACAAATGTTTTCATTCTGCTTAGTCTGCTGAAAGAATTCTAATTGTCTGTCTGAATTTTAATTTTGCTTTCTTGAAGTTATTATTTTGAGGAAGTATTTTTTTGGAACAGGCCTGCGATTCTTGAAATCTGAATGTTTTCCTTGTTCTGAGTAACTGGTGAAGAGCTGGAAATGTAGTTCTGATTGCATGCAATCATTAGAACAGCAAAGTATTGTGCTAACAAGGCTTTGATATGGTTTTGGATTTTGTTGTTTTCTCAGTGCACAGAGTGGACCTCATTAAGGTGAATGAAATGCCTGCAGGATTTGCCATGCTAAATAAGCCTCCTTGATGCACAGGTTGTATTTACAGCTGATTTGCTTAATTCTTTGGAGGAGGAGTAGTTTTTTCTTCATCTAATAACTGGTGTTTCAGATTGGAAACCTCTAAGCAGTGTCCTGTTGTGAAGACATTAGTGTAATGCTTTTGACCACTTATCTCTGTTTGTGTTGAAGTACTAACTGGGAGACCAAGTCCAATGGACACATTTATCAGATGACTTGCAAAAGGATTAATGGGCTGTCTCAACTTCTTTCTTTCCTCTCAACTATTGGACCCTGAGGACTGGTCTCAAGTAGCTCAAGACACAGTCCTGTGTAAGGCCTGATTCTAGAATTTCTGATCCATTGAAAAGTTTCATTGGATGTGATGTGGTGGTCACTGAACCTTGTCATGCGCAGGTTTAAAAATGGAGGAGAGGAGTTACCTGGTCTCTTGAAGATGCAGATGTTGTAATCACTGGGCTTAACTGGTTGTCATAGGGCTGGGACAGATCTCTGGAATGGGGCTTGCGGGTAGAATGTGATGACTGTGAAGGCCTCATGCTAGTTTTGCCTGTTGGTGAACAGAGAGATCAGTGCCCTCAGGATTTTACTTTCTTGCACTACTCTAAGTGTGATACTTGTGCAGTTACAGTATTGTAGTAGTTTACGTGCTGGAGCCACACTCTGTGTGACCTGGTGTGGATTGTTTGTTGAGGGCTTCTTAATAAGATCATTTTGCTGATTTTGCTGCTTGACCATCTTAAGGAAATAATTCTATGCCTGTAGTGTCTGAGTTCATTTACAGGGAACAGTATCAGGTATAACAATTCAATGCTGTTGAAATGAGATGGCCTTGCTCTCCCTGTCATTCATCCCAGTCTTTGCTATGTGCTTCTGCTGCTTACTTCTTGTGAGCTCGTTGGGCCTTATTCCAAGTTAACTTGGCCTGTATTTTGGCCTCGGCTGAGCAGTGCTCCCCAGAGCATCAAGGCTGTCTCTCCAACATTGTCCCCCAGTAGGTTGGGTCTGACCAAGTTTTTTTGGGAGGGGATGTAGCCAGGAGAGCTGACTCAATCTGATCAAAGGGGTATTCCTTACCATAGGATGCCTGCTCCACAGTAAAAGCTAAGAGAAAGGAAGAGGGGCATTTGTAATGACATTGCAGTAACTGCTGTGCATACTGAAGCCCTAACCATCAGGAATAGACTAGACATTGCCTGCTGATGGGAAGCAGCAGAAGAAAAAATCCTTTGTTTTTCTTCACTTCTATGCTTGGCCTTTTGCTTGTGTGTTATTAAACTGCTTTTCTCTTGACGCATAAGTGTTTTTTTTCCTCTCTCTTCTCCCCTCCCATCCTGCTGGGTAGGGGAATGATAGAGCAGCTTTGTGGGCATCTGGTGTCCACCCAGGGTCAACCTCCCATAATTCTTTTTGATGCCCTACTGTAGCCCACCTGCTACTGAAACCTTGTCATGCAAACCTAATACAGGTATGGCAAATCTTGATGGACATAAAGATGAAACAAATGTAGATGATTTGCTGCAGCCATGGTTGTAGCCCATCATCATCTTTCTTTCCTTAAAAGGTGCACAACAACCTAATACTCTATAAAGACCAAAAGCCAGGTTCTCACACTTCTCTCTTCTACCCTGTTGAAGTTAGGTCCTCCTCAACCTACAGAAAGGGCAGAAATTGGCTCTGAATATTTAACTTACTAGGGTAAAGCTCTTCAGCATTTTCATTAAGCATGTGGGAAGGATGCTATGGCCTGATTTGAATGTCAGTCACAAAGCAGCAGTTCTAGAGCAAGTCCATTGCGGCTGAATTTATGCATATGATCTTGTGTGTTTTGTTGGATGAATCATCTGGCCTCAAGTGCAGTTGACATGCAGGGGAAGAGGGCTGTAGTTATTCTCAAAAGCTGTTGTGGTTTTTGTGTTGCTCTGATCATAAGAATAGAAGGAAGGAACTTAGCAAGAGTAGGTAAGAGGGAAAGAAAAACTGAACCAGCCTTTGTAGAAGTTGGCTGCAGGTGCTCAACATCAGTGGGATTTGTCTCTGTAAGACTTTCCAAGGTATGAGTATTTCAAAACACTTCATGGGCTACCACATAAAGGTGAAATCTTAAGCTTGCACAGAGATACTTCCTGTCTCTGTGGGTTTGATCACCCAGCTGAGTTAAATGGAGCATAAGTGAGCTGGGAAAGAATTGTGAATGTGATTTTCAAAGGTCTTTTTTTGTAATAATTGCTGTACCAAATTATTACAATGTTCATGTACCTAACTACTTCCTGCTATACAGCTGCTGTTAAGGGACAGTGTTTAACAGGTGATCATGAAAGAACATGGAGATATCCACTTGAGGAATGTAGTTGCTGAGTCAGCATTTTATCTGGGGTCCTGAGGATGTAATCCTGAGTAAGCCTGGATTCTCATGGCTGTAAGTAGGTAGGATCTGAGTTTTAAACCCTCTTGGGTAAAGACTGCTTCCAGCAACACAGTACCCTTCAGCAGTGCTGAGACCCAGGCTTTGGGGTTAGACTGGAGGGAAGAGTGTTGATTCTTCAGTGGTCCTATTTCTTACTGCCCCTTGTAGTCAGCAGTTTAGACCTTGTCCTGATTTCACCCTTCTTCCCAGTAAGCTAGGATAGGCTGTGACACAGGCCAGCTCAGATGAAGTGCAAGAAAAGGTCAGTTGGTTTTAGTTACAGCACATAAAGTAACTGGATAGCAGTTAGCTTGCAGTTGCAGTGGCTGGAGTGTGAGATGTAAACCTGTAGGAATCCAAACTCAGTATTTGGCAGACACAAAGCTGAAAAAATTATCTTGCAAGCCAAACAAGGAGGCTGAAGGAGATACAACAGAACTGTGTTTGTCAATGCCTAACTATGTTTTATGGCCCTGTCTGCCTTAGTGAGATAAGAAATAGTTTTCTAGTGATGTTGCAAGTGTCTGAAAGCTCCTTTGTTCCTACCTGATTTGCATAACCCTTCCCTTTCATTACA
Organism: Sakesphorus luctuosus; assembly: GCA_013396695.1. NCBI lineage: Eukaryota > Metazoa > Chordata > Aves > Passeriformes > Thamnophilidae > Sakesphorus > Sakesphorus luctuosus. Next base: position 63,508 of record VWZD01011785.1, read on the forward strand.
TGTCCTGCCTGCAAGAGTTTCTATATTGCAAAGCACGTGTTTAATGAATTATTCAGTTTGTGCTCCCATAACTGGATTTGCGTAGTCTTTTGACCCTCATGTAAACCCTTTGCTGGCCTTCTAGGTGGAATAGTGTTCTGATGAACTAACCCTTCCTCCAACTGAAGAGTTTGTGTGACAAGCCTGCTCAGCTTTTTGCTTCCTGAAGAACAGAAATACTTTACAAGTACACTACCAGTGCTGAGATAAAGCTACAGGATACTATTGGTTGTTTAGAATTTTCTTCTGATTTCAGCTTGTGTTTTCATGCTTCTGGCTGTGAGGCAGCACTTCTATAGGAGGAAAAATCCAAAGGAAAAAGCCATTGTGCTTGCTGCAGCGTGTTCCTCACAGACTGCACTGTTTTGCTTTGTAAATCAATACTAGTTGACAACGTGGTCAATTTGTGTTTTGTAAAAACAGTAAAATGCATTTCTGAATTTGTGTAGCTACAGCTAGTTTTGTTTAATCCATCTCCAGGGGAAAAACCTTTTAAATATCATGGCTTCTGACCATGTTATGTGGGTTGCCTAAACTCTAATGCATGACTTCATGTGCTTTGTGTATATGAAGGGTTTAGTCTGGGAGACTGAATCTGGGAGGTGGGCAGAACACTTCCTATGCCCAGATACTCTGGGGATACATAGTGACATGTATGTTGTTAAAATCTGATGTTTAAGAATCCTTGAAATAAAAGCTTGGGCAGCTTGACTGCTTGTTTTGCAAGCCAAAGTCCTTGAGAATTGTGCTTATGCCTGGTAAGTGGACTCAGTATTTTTACCATTGATTTCTGTGGTGGTTTAAAAATTTTAGATACTCCTTGAGTTCTTTTCTGTAGATCTGATTCTTTGGCCTACAACAGTTGAATTACTTATCCCTTGTATGCAAGGATTGCTTCAACTGTTGAGAGTGTAAATCCTTTTAAAGGACTGATGCTCAGTATTGTAACAAAGTGTAATTTTCTTGCAAAGGTTTATTTCTGGTGCTCCATTCTCTTCTGAAACTTTGCTCTAACCTAAGTGCTTGGGCTAATCTAAGCAAGAATAGGTCACTGCAGAAGTTGCATGTTTGTGTAGTATTTGGGCAAGGGGCATAATGATTAGTTCTGTTTTTTCTGACCTGTTGTCATCCCAGTGTTGCTGAGTGTCTTGCCTGGTGTGGATTTTCCTGTTAATGTGCTGGCTCTGCTTTTTTCCTTATTGTAAAAATCACTGGGAAATTTGCACCTGAGAGCCATCTTGTTTTGTCAGCTGCTTAAGAGGATGTTTTCTTTGTGCACTGTGGTCTAGTTTATTTATGTGGTGTTTTCACTTTAGGAGAATGATCGTGTGTATTTTCTGAGTGTGAATTGCTCAGAGCTATCCTGCTTTCCAACAGCTGGCTGATGCTGTGACCTCAGTGCTTCCAAAAAGGGGAGGAAAAAAGAAATACTGACATTCCCAGTGACACTAGCTTTCTTTTGCCTCATTTGCTGAGAGATCTAGATCAAAAACTTTGCAGTGCTTCTTAATGTGACTATTTAGACTTGTGTGAAATCTTCATTAGGATGTTTGGTCTCAAAATTCACTTGGAAGCTTTGGAGAATTTTTAGTTTGATGTAAAAATAACCAGCAATTTCACTGAGATTAGAACCTCAGAATATTTTAATTAAACACATCTGAATAAAATTAACTTTCTCTCCAGGTACACATTCTTTTAGTGAAGGGGGAAAATACAGGAAAATACTCTAAACTGTATTTCTGCCCTCCTTTTTCTTCCCTGTTCCCTTATCTGAAAGTGCAAATGAACATCCTGTATGAAGTAATTTTTAGAAGAGTACTGTAGACAGTGCTGTAAACTTACTTATGAGAGATCAGATGTGGGCAGAGAGCGATCCTTATGCTAGAGGAATTAAATACTGACTTCTAAGACAACTTGTGTAAGAAGCTTTATGTAGAAAATTGAAGAGAAAAATTAGCCTTGGTCTCCTGCCTTTTTAAAGAAGCTGTGTGTATTGGCTGCATAGCAGAGGTTGTTTCATGTAATCATTTTTTGTGTTGTGTGAGTTGGGAAACTGGAGGAGAACCTATTGTCCTCCATGACCTGTATTAAAGGAACAGTGTAGCCCCCAGGGCAGTCTCTTCCTGGGTTTTTTTTTCCACATGTGTAGGCTGAAAAAATCAAGAAACTCTCTTCACCTGGATGAAAATTCCCTCTTTTAGGTGTTCCTAAAGCACTAACCAAGCTGTGACCTATCTGGGAATTGACACTTGAGGAGCTGATGGTGTTGATGGAGTCTGGAACACGTCCTTGGCTGTTCTAAGATTAGATGATCTCAAAAATAAGGCAGTAAGCAATTAGGTAGCTGTAGGTGTAACTTACAGGGGGAGCCCCCCATACCGAGCTTGGGCGCTGGACTGACGGTCAGAAGAGCTCAGGCACAGCAGACATCAGAAGGCTCACAACTTAGAGAGTTTATTCCAGATAGATTAACAGACAGTTCTCATAGCTCACAGTAGCAGTAGATAGTCCCTACAAGTTCCTGTGACATCACCTCACATCCTAGTAGATGTAGATCTCTCTAACTCTCACACAGTAATATCCACACCTTTATGCATTCTCACATCCAACATGCTACCACATAATTGGTTAACCAATTCACCTTACATGCACCACAGCCTCTCATTGGTCACAAGCCACCACACACACTGCAGGTAGCTCTGTTCTCTTTAAGGTAGAACTCCAAACAGCTCTCCTTAAGGGATGCACTCACTGTCACCCCCACAGTAACTCTTTGTTTTTCATTTGGCAGGCATCTCCGATGAGGACATCATCAATGTTACTCTGCCTACTGGTGTGCCCATACTTCTTGAACTTGATGAGAATTTGCACCCTCTGGGCCCTCACCAGTTTCTGGGTGATCAAGAAGCTATCCAAGCTGCCATCAAAAAAGTGGAAGATCAAGGGAAAGTGAAATCTGTTGAGAAGTAAATGCCATTGACTAACACAGCTGTGTTCAAAGTGTGGTAGTAAGTGACAATGTACTTATGACTGTTAGATTGCACTGTGTGAAATGCCTCAATTTCAAGCACTAAATAATTGGAAGGGACAATTGTTGAGTCTCAGGTTGATAGTTTAACCCTTTGCCTTTTAAAAAACTGGACTTTAGATGACAGTATGAGGTTATCAATACTGAAAAAAGAAATGAGGTGATTCAGGTGATGGAGACTTGCAAGGCCATCTGCCTGAGATCTGGGACTGAGGATGGCCCAGTACAGAAATAAAGTCTCCCAAGAATCAGTCCTAATCTGTTAAGGAGAAAACCACCAGCTTATTGGACTAATCAAGTCCGGGTTGTTACAGGCACTAAAACTTTCTCACTGATAAAATGGCACAGACAACTCTGTTATCAGCTGTGGTTCTTCTGTGTCAGTGGCAGTGATGATTCATTCTGAATGGATTTCCCTCCATCTCTCAGAACACTGAGCTGAACAATTCTCTGCCTTTGTTATTGAGTCTTCCATGGCCAGTTCATGGTCCAGAGAATTTTGTAGATATGCTCTTACTGTTATAGTTATCAGTTGTCTTTTGTTACACTATATTCCATTTTTTTAAGGAATCTAGATGAAATTCCTTTTCCTCCACCACCTTTGCAAAGCCTGGCATGACTGCCTTTTGCTGGCTTGCAGTAATAGGATCTAACTCAGACTTTAGTTCACAAAAGAAACACAAAGGTTTCCTGCTCAGTGTTTAAATTAGTGAGGGGTCTGAATACCTTTGAAACACTTCTGTAGCATTTACTAGCAGTTTGATCATCCCTTAGTCAAGGCATTGGAACAATTCATTATAACTGAATATATATTTTTATATAGATACATATGTAACTCAGTAAAACTGGACATAGGACCCCACCCAAGCTTTCCCAAGTTGCAAAGATATCATGATAAATATGTTCCACACTAATGTTACTTCGGTGTTATCTGTATCAAATTCTCTGAAGGGCTGGAAGAGTTGCATGAGGCATGTAAGAGGTGTTACATGTAAGAAGCTCATTCAGCCATCCTGCTGGTAGGGAGGGATATTCTGCCATGCCTGAAAGTGTTCTATAAACCTCTCCTCACAACTGTAGCTGGATTCTTCCCCAGTGTTGTTTGGCACTGGATTTGACCCGTTCAGTGTGATTGGATGTGGTGTAGCATGTATAGCAGTCTGATACTCTCTTTATGTACACAGGCATCAAAAATCCCATTTTTGAAGATTTGCTCTTATCTCACTTGTTACTAAAATTTGTATGCAACTGTCTTGGGTTGAGCTGGCAGAATGCCAGCTGCCCAGTACAGAGTTTTAGTCTGCCTCCCCTTCCCGCCAAGAAAAGGGAGAAAGGAAAAAAAACCAACTAGAAACTCAAAACAGATTTATATATTTATACAAAAGGAGAAAATTAAAAGAAAACTATAATATAACAAACACGTAAGTTAGAAATAACAAAAAATAACTCTCCACTTCCCATCAAACCCAAATCTCACTATTTTGGCTACAAGTCACTCCAGAGAACTCAGTCTCCAGAGGTATAGACTCAAGCAGAGAGAAAGACTAAGAACAAACATTTTACTTCTTTAAGATAACATGGTGGTGAGCTGGTGCTGGGCCTGGTCCTCCTGTCCCTCCTGGGATGGCACAGTGTGTCCTCCTGGGACCACAGCTTGAAGGAACTGACCAAGCCACTCCCACACCGGCTTCTATATTTTGAGATGGTGTCGGAATGTGGTATGGAATGCCATTGGCCAGTAGTAGTCAGCTGTCAGCCAGCCCAGCCCAGCTCCAGTCAGCTGATAGTCTCAGGCTCACTCTGAAATATAAAGCCTAAATTTAGACCTACACCTGGCTAAACCTGTAACAGCAACCCCTGTCTCAACACGTGAGCATCTTCATTCTGACCTCACATACTGACATGGGTGTCACTTGTGTGTGTGCCATTAGAGCTGAATGTGTTCTCAGCGTAGCCTGCCTAAAATCTTCATGAGAATTTCCTTGCTATGATGATAGTATAAATTTTGCCAATCCTAAGGTAGCTCCTGCTTTGCAGTGAGCAGCTCTGTAGCTCACTTTGTTAGAAGATGGTTTTTTTGTTTTGAGGAGAGCAATGTGACAGTGTGGTGTGCCTCTCTGACAGTTTTCCTGATATGTGGAGCAGGATTCTCCAGGTCTGATGCAAGCTCACGTTAGTGTAGCACATAATCCATAGAAGACTTCTTTCTGGAAGGCAATTTTTCTTGCATGAATTATGCTTGGGCTTCTGTTTGGTTTTGTTTTTGTAGCCCTTGCAGAAGGAACAAAGCTACATGTTTCTCTTTTGAACATAAAGCTGGTAGGTTTCCTCTTTCTTTGTACAAGAAAGGGTATTTCAGTGTTTGTTTTGGGGTTTTGTTTTTGTTCTGTGGTTGTTTTTTTTTCTCTGAAATACTATTAGCAGCTTCTCTCCTACTGTATTTCATACTGACTTACTCCTTTCTGAGTTTTTAGTTTTCTGTGTGTAGAGTAACTGAATCTTAGCTGATATTTTACAAGTCAGTATTAGAGTTAAATTTTTGATCAGCAAATCTTCACCTGGGAATGCTCTGAGAAGGGCCACTGGCATTCAAGTGATTAAATTCTTTCCCAAACATTAAATAATGTGTAAAGTAAAAGTTACCATAGGCACGTAAACATGACTAGCAGAGCCACCTGTTGTCAGTGGGAATTGCATGCATCTAGATGTGTGAGCATACAGGCCATGTCCATATCGCTTTGGCATTGTGGTACTGAAATGTAGAACCTCTTCAGGACTTGATGTGCAGCCAGAACATATGTGGAAACAAACCCAGCTGAACTAGGAGATATGCTTTCTCTTCCCTTTGCCTTACAGAACTCATGTGCTCTTGGGAGAAATGGAAAGGTAAGATAGATGAGTAAATCTGGAGAGCATTATTGTTTCTTCTTGCAGCTGAATGGATGAAAACATCTTTTCAAAGAGTCATGGACAGTAAGAAAAGAACACTAGTGTGATTTTTTTAGGTGATGCTGTTTTTACAGTGCTGCCTGAGGTGTGAACAGTGATGGTGCCCTGGGATGTTTGACTTTGATTGTGACTCCAAAATGATGACAATTTTATGTGCACATCTGGCAGCAATAACACCTCACAAAAGTATCAAATGGAACCAACTGTGCTCTCTAAGATTATTTTCACACCTTCCTTCTGGATAGCCTTTTAATTAAATCCTGATTCATTAAACATGTATATTGAAGAACAGAAACATCAACAGTGGCATAAGCATTTCTGATCTTCAGGCATAGATGGCTACAAGAGAGGGAGAAATGAGAATCTTGCTGGTGACTTTAGAGATCAGTGGTTGGGAACCATTTTCCCCATATTTGATTATGCCTCAAAGTCCTATAAGGTAACTGGTGTTTTTACAGCTAGAAGATGTGATAGATTTTGTTTGTTTATGCATTTTCCACTTGTGGATCAGTGGCAGGAATACCTCTAGATTCTCTTGAAAACCTTTGTAAATATGATGGAGCTGTCAAGTTCTTTGTAACTCAATAAATGCACCTGAAATAGAATTCAGCTTGGTGTCAGTCGTTTTTCCTTCTACTCCCATCCCCTTTGTCTCCCTTTCAGGGCTGATAAGTAAGTAAAAGTGACCTTCAGGGTTCCAAAACTCCTGAAATGGTTGTTGATTACACATCATGCAGACAATTGGGCTAAAATAGTGTTAGAGCCAACATACCTCGTGTTTACATGTTAAGAAGTTGGGCTGGAGGGAATACACACCTTTTCCAAAGTATGGGGGTATTCTCTTGGGAATAATGAGCATTTAGTTCCAGAACAGTGATTTAAACAAATGCTTGCTGTTTCCCGTGCTTGTTTTTAATTTTAATAAGAAGTGTTGCTTTTTGATGTGTTTGCAACTCTAGTGTCTGGAGACCAAGCCAGGCCCTTCACTTTCCAAAGTATTCTGATGTCAAGCAGAGTTGTAACTCAAATGACAAGCGCAAGGAACTGCAAGCCTGCTGAGGGCTGTTTTTTGTTCCTGACCTTCACACAGCAGGCCTTGGATGCTGGGATAATGGAAGGCAGTATGAAGGTCCTAAAAGTTGAATATTCAGATAAAAGTGAGAAGACACAGCAGTGTGGCTTAAAACAAATGCATACTGAAGAAACTAACTTTTTTTTTAAAGTTGGTCTTGTGATTGTGTTGAGAAGGAGTGGGGAATGGAGAGATCTGTCTGAGCCATTTGTGTACTGATACTTAACATTTTGAAGTTAACATGGCTGCCAGCCAGTTCAAAATTCTGTTGGTGTTTTAAGGTGTATTCCACTCTTTCCTCCAGTCACTTCTTGTACTTTTCTCTGCCTTTGTAACACCTGACATTGTTTCAGAGTCATGTTCACTGTTTCCTGTGCTGGGAGAAGACCATCTGAAGACTGGCTTTGTTATAGTCCACCGTACTTTTGTGCCAAGGAATTTGCTTTGAACTTTTTTGTTGTTGTTATTTTGTTTTGGTTTTTTTTAAATGAAAATTTTAGTCTATGGTAAGTCTATGGAAAGTGTCTTGCCAGTTGAATATCAACCCAAAATTTTAGTCTATGGTAAGTCTGTGGAAAGTGTCTGAGTGCCAATTGTTTATCAAACCAATCTGGCTCTGTCTCCACAAGTTTATGATCACTCTGTTTCAGAGCTGTTAGTTCTCAAAGTCCATAATAAATGACACTTGCCTTGTCTGTCTTCTATGCTGGCCCTACCATGTCCTCAGCCTTAAATTCTTGTGGATAGGAAAGGAAGTTGACATGACAACTCAGCTGCTCAGGAAGGTGCAGGGCTAGGTAGGAACTAACTAGTGATTCAAATGAAGACTGTTAGAAGTGTTTGGAAAGAAGGCATCTCCCTTTGAGAGCTGTGCCAAACAGCTGTTGCTGCCTCTTCCTTGTATTATAATGGCCAAAGGTTCTGGAGGTGGGTGAATACAAAAGGGATTCAGTATCACACAGAGGGCAGAATGGATGGGACATGATACTTCTCCCTCCTGCTGCCTTATTAGCTTGTTAATCAACACTCAAGCCTTCTTGGGGCTATTGCAGCAGAATTTAGCAGCCAGGTTGTGTCCTCAGTCTACAGAAGAACGGAGTAGGGGAAGAGGCTCCCTGTTCTGGTTCTTCCTGTTGCACAGATAGTGCAAGGGAGGGCAGCAGGTCCCAGACTATGCGTGTTGCTGTGCTGTGAGGTCCTGCTCAGTGAAATGAAGAGGTCTGAAGATGATATCTGATGGCTGTTTTGAAAGGAGGGGGCTTTGACCCACAGCTCAGTTGGAGATGGCCATATAGGTGCTGCAGTTACTCTAGCAGGCTTTAGAAGGCAGCTGTGGCCCTAACAGAACCCCCGGGGGCATGTGTATGCTTCATGAACAATAGCCGTGTTTTTCCACGTGTCTCTTCCATCTTCCCCTCAGCATGGCATGTATTTCCTCACCTTCTGTCTGGCACTTGGGTGAAAGTATTAGTACATGTTAATTAGTATGGAAAACATTCTTGTGCTGTCTCTAGAAAAGCAGTGTGTCCAGTGACAGCAAATGCTTATGTTTTGGTTGCTCTTGTCTTCAGAGAAGCCAGGCAATACTTTGCTGTCATCTTCCAGGTTGGTTGTCTCTAGTCATTAAGAGCAAGCAGCACAACTGAATACACATGAAGCACCCTGATGCTGCCAGAGCTGTTTAGTGGAAGTGCCTGTTTCTTTTAATGAAGGACATCTTTTCTCCTCGTTCCCAGTGATAATCTAGCAGAAGTGCTGGAAAGTAGCAATATGCATGGGCTGTGAATCCCATAACCTAAATTTAGGATGCTTTGCTGAGTAGTTAATTACCTAGTGAATCTTGCTTTCCTGACAGAGAGCTCTCAGTAACTAACGTACTGTCAACAAAGCTGAGCTGGTTCTCTAGGTCACATCTGTGGCTCTTCAACTGTTCCTGAACTCTGTGGATTGGTTTTCTTCTGGGATCTGTATGGAAGGCAGTGATACTGGCTATGATAGGAGTGAGAAAGCAGGCATAAAGATTGAGAACTGTCCCTAAAGGCAAAGCAATTGCTCTTGCACAAATTGCAACTGTAGAAATGAAAGTGGCCAACAGGTGGAGCAAGTGCATTGTGCAAAGTGTGTGCAGGAAAACAACAAATTTTACACTCCTGTGTGTGTATGGGGACAACAAGCTTTAATCAACCTCTCCTGAAAGGCAGCATGTTTTATTTCGGCCAAGGCTGCTCTATAGTTTAGCAAATGGTGTGGATGTGATTTAGTTCTGTTGTGTAATAAATTGCAATCATTATCTAGGGTTGCTTGTACAGATGGTCAATTAGTCCTACTTTTGTCTCGCATCAGCAGCTTCACCAGACGAGTCAGTGTTGCATGAGAGAAGGAGCACATGCCAAATTAAAAAAAAAAAGGAACAGAATAAGAAGGGGCCTTGATTTTTGGACATCTGATTTCAGATACTCTTGTATCTTGTTTCAGGTACTCTTGTACACCTGTTAGGGTTTTCCAGATGAGGAGATACCCCTGAAGTGCTTTATACCTAATTTTCCTCTAGTTCCTTATTAGCTCTGTCTTTCCTTTCTTCTACCTTAGTACCTCCAAGTCCACTGGAGCTTTGATTTTGCTACTGTTTTCTAAGCTTGGAGAGTATTAATCAGATTTGGTCAGAATCCATCTGAAATACCGACATCTTTGTTCAGAAGAGGACATAAATTTAAAAAAAAAAGTGAACACCAAGCAAGTGCCAAAATATTTTCCATAGAAAGCTGCTCTCTCTGTAATAAACAATTGCCAGTTGGCTGAAGACTCACACGGTGTTGGTTGTTGTTCTCATGTGTTTGAGAAGAGTCACCACTTGGTTCTCAATGATCCCATTGGCTATTTTATTTCTCACATCTTACGTTTGTGGTTTTGTCTCATCCCCTGATGTGGCCCAGCCCTAAATTTTTGCATCCAACCCCAAAGTACCTTATCCAGCAGCTCCAACACAGCATTCTTCCATGACACCTGCCTCAACGTGTCCCCTGCAAGCTTCAGATGTGTAGATAGGAGGAGACAGGGTCAAGTGTGTAATAGGTCTGAGAGGGAGATACATCTGAAAAAGCCTGAGAAATGCTGTGCCAAGGTATGGATTTCCAGCTGGATCATATTTTGTATTTTACAGTCCCATCTGCATTTCTATGATGCACAGGGGAAAATGAAGATTTTTATGTTTTAGCTGGAAAAAAGCCAACCACATGAGAGAAACATTGTGACTTGTTTTCCTCTTAACACTTTTTATCTGTTTGTTCTTTCTGTTACTCCAGTGAAACTCTCTCCCACGAGCAGTTGCTCACTCATAGCAGTTTCTCGTAGCTGACAATGGTGGAGCTACTTGCATAGCAGGAGTGTTCTATGACCTGATGGGCTGTTGCAGGGCATTTCTGTTGTCTGTGGGCTCAGCAGTGCTACATGACAAATGACTTTTTACTGCTGTGGCTTGCCAAAGACCAATTTGTGCCTCTGCTGGTGAGATTTGTGGTTGTTCACCACCTCACAGATCAGGTCTTTTGTTAATGATATGCCTAAAAAAATCTTCATATGTGTGCTACTTGATGTTAATTCCTTCAACATCCAAGGGTAGTGTGCCAGGAATGAAGAATTGGCTAACAAATGGAAAAACTGATTACAGAAATATTAGGGGCCCTATATTAGATATGCCTATACTCACAAAAGGGTAAGTTTGGGGCTGTCAAAACCCTGTGCTCTCCATTTTGCAATTTTATGTAGCTTTGATTTGGTTTTCATGGAGATGAGAAAAAAGACTTCATAAAGCCTGGTTATTTGGTCTTGGTTCAAAAGGTGCTTAACAGGTTTGCCTCCAAGGTCCCTGTTTTTGAGCATTATGCATAGTAATTTCCACTGATTTTAGCATTTCCATAGAACTAGGTCACTTGAAGAGCTGTCTACTGCATGCAGACAAGTGTGAATATGTGATCTTGTCTAGCTGTCCAAGAAAGCTCGGGGGAAAAAAGATGAGGCAAAGGAGTGCCTTTGGCATGCAGGTCCAATTGCTAGACAAGTGCTTAGCCCTCATGTGTTCAACATGTCCACTGATGACTTCAGAACTCCTCATTGAAAGTGCAGTAGTCTTTTGCTGTGTTCACCTTGATTATTATAACCTAGAATCCTGATCCTTGTTTTCCTGGCAGTAAACAGTGTGAGTACTGCTGACTGCAGAGGGAGAGGGCAAGACTTTCCACAAACTCTTTTTCCTCTGGATGCAGAAATAGAGAGAAGATTTTGAAAGGCAACCTTTATATCTTGTCAGCATACTTCTTACTAGATTCTTGGGAGGGCCCATAAAGACAGAAGCCTGGATGAACAGACAGGAAGAGGGCTAGATGTTTCAAAGCATGAATAATCTTGAATTCTAGCCTGGTCGTCAATGTAATGGAGCTCTGAGTAATAAAATGAGGTTTCTGAGAAAGCTGAGATTTCTACCTCCCCTTCTATTTACAAAAGGTTTGTGCCTTTCATTTTTGCAACGTGCGTAAAAGATTAATTGCTTTCAAATTGGAGTTTCATGTCCCTTCACCCACGTGTGATCCCAGCATCCCAACTGCCACCATATACTGTAGCCTTTGCTTGCTTTGTGAGAGCACATGTCACCCCTTGATCATGTCAACAGTCACCCAGTCTGCAGATGTATTGCTACTCAGTGAGCAAAAGGAGGTTGTAGAGCAAATAGCACAAGAAACACTTTGGGATGTATTGAGCAGGACAGAAGAGAGTGGACAGAGCCCACGTCCATGTTTCTCACATCTGCTATCAAAATCACAGTCTCCCTGTTGCAACAGTGCGGGTCTAGTTCTGGCAGACAGACCAGAGACAGACCACTCTGGTGTGGAGAACTGTTTGTGTAATTATAAGCTGTGGGCAGTGATCCTTTCAGGAGGACTTCTGCTGAGGCAGAAGTGTGTGTTACCCACTGTCCTTGGGAGTCAGAGATCCCAGCAGCCATGATGAAGAAATCCATATACACTTATTGTATTTGTGGCTCCTCATTCTTACTACAGGAGCTGTAATAAGCATGTTTTTAATGTAAAAATTGTAAAGAGATAAAGCTCAGAAGTCTTCAGTGTCAATTTACGTTGCATTGGTAGGTGCCAGCTGGTGTCTCTTCCAGAGATAATTCATAAAAATACATGTCCGAAAACAGCCCACAATTGGCCGGTCTGACCGATTCCAGCTGCACAACAGTCATGAAGATCATTCTCACAAGTCTTTGTAATGCTGTTGCAAATGGCCAGGAACTTTTTCAAGCTCAATTTAAACAATTATGATACAAATTTAGAACTGAAGGAAGAGTTTCTGCTTTTTTTGATGCAGTGCTTCAGGGCATGTTCCTGATAATACGGTTTTCTTTACCAAGGGAGACTGATGGGACAGGCTTTGCCTCACCTCTTTGTACATGTCTGTAGTTTAAATAATTCCATTTGAGCAAGGCCCTCTTTTGGCTCCTTTTATTGACAAAAGGGACTAACAGTCCTTTTTAGGATGTGAGTCATCAGACCTATTTAGACATTTCATTCAGGGGAGATTAATGGTGGCTTCCCACTATTTCCTTCTCTCCAGTGACTCAGGGAGCTCCAGTGTGACTCCAGTGTGAGTTCCAGTTTGATTTAGGATGTGCTTTATAGAAGCCTGTATCTGCAAAGAAGCATCACCATGCTTGATTAGACCTAGTTTCTGAGTTGATTTTGATAGCTTATACACATAGCATGCAAACAAAGCCATGGATGGCTACATTTATACTCTATTTTCTCATTGCCCCAAAGCTGGATTTTGCTGTCAGTAAAGATGATGACCCAGCAAACTTCATGCTGCATACGACTTCAGCTTCTCTTCTACCCCATCCAGGGCCATGGGACCAGCTTCCAGCATGCCTTGCAACTTCATGTACTTCATGTGACCCTTCTCCTGGTTTTAGGCTGTGATTGCACAAGTGAGAATTACATTAGGGTAAATATAGTGTGACTCAGGAAAGAAACAGATCCACACTTTTTCTTAGAAAGTCAAATGCTTTACAGACTTTGGTTTTCATTTGCTGTAGTCTCCAGCAGGTCCTACCAGGGAGGTAGGTCAAGTTGGAGGGTAATGGATGCTTTTCTCTTATTATAGGAGGGCTAAATATTTTACAGAATTACAGTGTTGGAAGCTGCAATCTGAACAGTTGACAAAAAGTTCAGACCTGCATACTTAGCTTCTGGAAAATGCCCACATGAATTTCTGTGATTGAAGTGGAGCAACTACAAGGGAAATTCTCAGGACAGAAAATGTCCAATTCTAAATAGAAATGTAACAGGAAGTTGAAGTTAAAAGGAAAGACTTATGACCAAAACCCATAAAAAATCATTTGAGCAATGTCTAGATTTCAGCTTCATAGCAAATCTAAGCAAATCACCAAGAAATATGTTTTTGTTATGCCTTTGCAATTATGGTTTTCAAGCTCAAATAATTTGAAGTAAATAAAATAGACTCAGGAAATAAGTGTTATTACGGTTTTCATTGATGCAATTGTAACTGTAAAACATACTTTACAATACTAATGTCAACATCTAGTCATTATTTTGCAGACAGTTTAATTGGATGCATGTGATAATTAAGAGCTCAATTGTGATCCCATTGATCCTTTATGCAGCTGAGCCTGTCATTGGCTGTGTTTGGTGTGTATGTAGAGGTAAGAGGGGACGGTCCTGTGGCGTAGTGGAGAGCATTCCAGTCTCCGACTCCCAAGGTCGCAAGTTCGAGTCTCAGTACGGACCGTCCCTGGCAGTTCAATGCCTCCCTGCCATCCCATCCCGTCAGCTCTCGGATACTCAGCAGGGCCAGCCCCGGTTAGTACCGGGTGCTGTAGATAGTCCTCAGGAGACTTCACTGTCACTGTCCAAGCTTGCTCGGCCGTGGCAAATGAACCTTAGGACTTGAACAGTGGGGCCAGTTCTGTGCACGCTGAGCCTCACCAAAAAAAAAAAAATCCACTGCGCAGGCTCGGAGGGCACACGTGGGGGGAGCCCTTCCCAAATCTTCGTTCGCGAAGATTGGCCATTATTATATAGAGGTAAGAGAGATGATGAAAGCTCCAGTCTTCCTGACAGCAATGTCTCAGTTGTCTTTACAGAAGCCTGTATCTGCCATGGATGGCTACATTTATACTCCATCATTGCCCCAAAGCTGGATTTTGCTTGGTGATGATTTTGTTTTTGGGAGACAGTGGATACCTACCTGACATGAATGAGAAACATTCAAAAGCTGCTGTTTCAATCCACGACATGACTGTACAAGTAACTTCTTACAAGTTGGAGATGAGTCTTCAGCATTGGGTCACCAATACTCTGGATCTTTAGGGTTTATAAAGCCTAAATGGCAATGCTGCCACATGCACAGCACCACTAAATAGCACCTAAAAATACAACAGAAACATAAAATTACCTCTATTTGTAAGCCCAAGAGAAAAATAAGGCCATTGCAAGCTTATTGTCTGTCACGTGAAAGGGAGGAGGGAGACAGAAATACAAAGATTTCTAGTTTTAACTGTATTAATTAAAAGTTATTAGCTCTAAGCACTTCCAGACAATCAAATCCTTATGTCCCCAACATTGTCTGTCAACTTAATGGACAGCACACACATTGGAAGGGGTTCTGACCTCTGATATGAAGCCACACTTCAGCCAGGGAGAAATGATTAGCAATAAGCGCCTCCAGAAACATTAGAGCTTTATGAAACCAACGCTGCCTAACCACACGGCCAGCACACTGGTCGGAAGGACTTCTAACCCCTGCTATTGAGGCAAGACTTAATAGCAACAAAAGAGAAGAAACTTTCTATTAGCTCTAGAAATAACATTTATTAATACAGGTACATGACAATGACTATATGGGTTGCTTAGCTGGTGATAACATTCAGCTGCAGGATTGTACAAAATACCCCCAAAGACACCGGCACAACACACATTTCAAGGGCCACCCCAGCAGTATCCCACTCCCATGACAAGCTTAACTAACAGAAGATTACTAAACAGAAACGCAACAGTTCGACACCACCTGTAAAAACACTCAATAACCCAAAAGAAAAGCAACAGGAAAAATACAGCCGCTTCCCATTAACACGCATACACCCAGCAAGCTATAGCAAATTCTAATTAATAAAGTATAAGAAGATAAAGTAAGAATTCAGTTGCTTACCCCTGCGATGTTGATGGAATGGGGAAGACAGGGTAGCTCTTAGGTTGCCCTCCCAGAGGTGGAAAGTTTTCTCCCCCCGTTGCAGTTAAACTGCACTTCTTTTTATATCTTTTTTTTTTTCTTCAGGTGTTTGTGTGACTAATAGTCAATCTATTGGCGGGGGGATGCAGATGCCTGAGGCAGGGTGGCCCCTTGAGCAGTCATGGAAGATATTGCAAAGAAAGGCTGTGCTATTTTTTAAACACTCCATCCTTTGTTAATCTTATCAGTTTGCCTTGCTTTTGTCTTCTGCGGGGAGCACCCCTCCAGGGGGCTGAGGCGTCTCCCTCAACCCATCAGGCCTTATCAGCTCATCACTCCACACTATCTTGTTGTGCTTTCTATTAGGGTTAATATTTCTAGACATTCAGTACTAGAAAATTTTTGAAATTAATATTCTAGTCTATAGTACGTGAGTGCGCACATATATATAAATATGCACTCATATATGACAGTAATTGTTCTGTAAAATTGTACATCCTGAACACACTACTGTTACTCCATTAAAATTGCCTGTTTTGATGTGTTTGTGCTCTAATGAGACCCCACCTGGAGTACTGCATCCAGCTCTGGGGTCCCCAGCACTGGAAGGACATTGACCTGCTGGAGTGAGTCCAGAGGAGGCCAACAAAATGATTAGAAGGATGCAGCACCTCTCCGGTGAGGAAAGACTAAGACAATTGGGATCGTTCAGTCTGGAAAAAAGATGGCCTAGAGGTGACCTAATTGCAGAATCCAGTACCTGAAGGGAGCCTACAAGAAAGATGGAAGAGAGGCTATTTATTTACAAGGACATGTAGTTACAAGACAAGGGGTAATGGCTTCAAAAGAATAGGTTTAGATTATATGTTAGGAAGAAATTCTTTACTGTGAAGTTTGTGAGGCACAGGAAAAGGTTGCTTGGAAGCTGTGGGTGCCCCGTCCCTGGAGGTTCAAGGCCTGGTTGGATGGGCCTTTGAGCAATCTGGTCGGGTAGAAGGTGGCCCTGCCCATGACAAGGGGGTTGGAACTATATAGTCTTTAAGGTCCCTTCTGTTGAAAACATTCAGTGGTGGTGGCTTGGGGGCAGCTGCAGTGTGTGCTGCAGACTGAGCTCTGGGTGGGAGCCTGAGACAAGAGTCTGTGAACTGCCAAGTCTTTGCATAATGAAGGGTATTGGGACCGATGGCCCACCAGGCAGTCTGAGGCATGGCAGGAGGTGACGGCTGAAGAGGATGAGTGAGACTTTGGTGCACTTTGACTGTGAGGGGATAAAAGCCATGGGGTTCCTTTGTTGGGTGTCCCTCCCCAGAGGCACCAGCTCAAGCTGTTTCTGTGTTACTGCACCGTGAATAAATTGCTTCATGGATCAAGACATGCAAGACTGCTATTGGAAACCTGAGGTCAAATCAGTAGGGAGTTCTGGTCTGACTGAGTGGGGTGTGTAGGGAGTCAAGTGGGAACCTGTCGGGTCACTGGAGGCATCCACAGTGAAGGGGCTTCGGTCCTGTTAAAGGTTCAAACAAAAGTGGAGGGGGACTGGAGAGAAATTTTTCTCTCCCTCCCAACACAAAGGTTTGGGGGTTGAAGTGCCAAGACTGAGAACAAAGGACTGCTTGATGACTCTAGATTCCAACTTAATGGTGGAGGGGAGGTGAGGAACAAATGGCTGGTTTGCACTTAGTTTTCTGGTGGCTGCAGGGACTGCAAGCAGGTTTGCTGAGCTGGTGAGCTCTCCTGCTCCTAGCTTGGTTCTTCCTGCTTTCCCCCTCAAACTTCTCCGTGCACTCCTGGGCTTTGGAGGGAGAAGAAACACTTTGAGTTTGCTGTAGACTTCCTGAGGATCGATTTTCAGCTGTAAGAGTTTGCTGAGAACCACCACCCCACTCACCCTCAGGTCCCAGCATCTCCTTCAGATAAAGGGACAAGGAGAGAGACAGAGAGAGCCTCCTCTGCCCTGAGAACAGTTCCATCCTTCTCCCCCACCATGTGACTGCTATTACCACATGAGTCATTTGGAGGAGTCAATACCTCACCCCCACNAGTCAATCCCTCCCCCCCCCCCTTTCATCTTTGTCTTACTGGAGGACTTCACTACCAGCCGAGGCGCAGCAGTGACCCCTGCTCTCTGTAAATATAATTGCACCAAAGGACCAAAAGACACAAATTTAGTTTTATTTAAAGGAGTTGTTCTTTTCTTTGGGGGTACAGTGTAGTTGTTTGTTCTGTACTAGTTTGGGTTATATATATATTTGTAGTTAAGAACTGTTATTTTCTGGTTTTTTTATAAATTTTTCTGATTAAAACTCCTAAATTTCAAAGCAGTGGTGATTTTTTGGGAGAAGCTCCTCTTTTCTTGGTCCATATAAATATCTTAGTTTCTTCTAAACTAAGACAGGTCCCAGCAGTGAAAGTCTCTGGTGATGGAAGTGTGGCTGCCAGAGTGGCTCCTGCATGGTCAGACTGGGAAGTTTCCTTAACAATTCCAAGCCAAACCATTCTATGATTCTTTGATTTTTACAGGGGCTTAGGTGCTGCTTCATTCAGTTAGAGATTAAGATCACAGGTAATTAGGAGCCACTTTTGAATCCTCCACCCTTGCAGGAACTTAAGGGGGTTCAAAATGTATCAGGGCCACCATGGTGCACGGCGCACGGTGCATGACTGATGATCCCATTTGCCACATAAAACAAGGCAAAAAAATTAGCAGGTGGGGAGATAAAAAGCATTTCTCCAAAGACCATAAGATAATGAATACATGTACCTCTTCCCCACGGATGACCATAAAGGCAGTATAAAGTCTAACAGTGAGAATGCAAGCAAACATGAGTTAGAGAGATTACAAAGCAGTTTGAAGTGTGTAAGCTGTCTACTGCTGCAGAAAGAGCAATCCTCCTACCATCTCCTGTGTGGCTTGTAAGTCTCCCATCTAACCCTGCAGCAATCCTATATATGTTTAGCTCCATAAAAAGCCAGCAGGAACAAATATATTTCAAAAAAACCAGCACATGCTGCTATTGTGAAGAGCTTAATGTTTTTTTTCTACTTAGAGTATTTCAAAAGCATTTTTTCATGCATTAAAAAAAAGAAGAAAAAATTAGAAGCCACAACTTTGGGGTACTGATATTTTGTTTATAAAAACTGGAAATGACTTTTGGAAGTGGATTTCCTAAGGATTCTTTTTTTGATAGAAAATGGTCTAAGAAAACAAAAGAAAACTCAGTTTTAAGTCTGTGCTTCTTTGTCCAAAAGAAAAACATTTTGTAAGGACAAAAAGGAGGGGAAAAAAGCTTTCATAATCTGCTACAAAAATACTTGACATTTTTTAAACATTTCTGTGTCTTTGTTTGCATCTCGTTCTGCCTCTTATTTGTCATAATTTACCCAGGCATTTTGTAAAATATATCATACTGTCAAAGGAAGGTGACAAATGGACAGTTCCTGTCACAAGACAGCACTCCTGACGGAAAATCACTCTGCTACAGCTCTCTGCAAGGCAGTTAGGTATGTTATAGAAGAGCTTCCTCCCACAAAGACAGTTTGCTGTGAGTTGCCTTTTTGTTTCTTGAAGTACACCATATACATCATCTTGCCATACCATTGTTCTCATGTCAATCACTTTCCACGTTGAGATACTGCACATCTCCCTGTAAAATTGTAGCTCTCCAAAGGCAGCTGAAAGTTCAGGATGGGACTGGGTTATGAGGTGGAATAAGTTGCTGCTTCTAAGCATGGGTATGGTTGGGAAGAAAGGTGACTTTTTCTCCTCATGTTTCACCAAAGAGACTCATTCTAATCCTGAGTTATCAAAGACTGGGGAGAAATGATCCTTGCAGTATGATTTATTTTTAACATGAGACAGTTTTTGTAGGCCTTCGTCATTTTCTATGCCTGTGGATTTGGTTAGTTTGTCCTTTTGGGGGCAGACACAAGCAGCAGAAGTTGATAACAGGTCTGATAATTAAAGCTGCCTAACATTAAAAAAAAAATTAGGTTTGTCTATGTCCTATGTTCACTTGTTAATATTTTTGCTAAACTTCAGTTCTGCAGAATAGTGGTGGTATTTTCCAGACCAGAAGTTTTCCTCAAAATGGAGTGTCAAAAGTCAGATCATAAAGGGCCTTCTTAATCTCCAATTAGGAAATAAACTGGGGTTTTGCCACTGTGAAGTCTCAGGAAGAGGAAGGAGAGAATGCAATTTACCCTGAAAGTGGAGGGGCTGGGAGGAACCTGGGGTGAAACCACACTGCTTTGCTATGGATCTTACGCTGTGGGAAAACAAGAATAACCCTCAGCAGTGGATTTAAACCTGTAGCTGCCTGATAACCTGCAGAAAATTTCACTCTAGCATCAGTAGCGCCTATCCCAAGAGACACCGCAGTCCTCCAGCTTTTGTACCTACCTCTCTCTGAACTGATGGTACTGTTGCCTATTCCTGTGAAAAACAGACACTCGAACACAGTTTTAATGGAGAAAGATATACAGGTTACCTTTTATTAGAAGCTTCCAGGGTGCACACCTGAAGGTCTGCCCCTCGTGACCAGAAATGTTACAACTTTTATAACTTTTCTAGTAATTTACATATGAGATATTAACAATCAACCATAATTCTCATTTCCCTCTGTGCTCCACCCATGGCGGTCTTTAGGACAGCCCCCTGGAGATCTTCCAGGACCTTCTAGGCCCTCTTCTTATGTTTTGTCTTCTTGCTATCTACAGGTGGTTTCTCACAAACACCACGGCCTTGGCAGGGCATGAGAAAGTTTGTAATCTTGTGGGAAAGAGTTTTAGTAACTGACTTTAGGATTTGAGCAACTTAGAAGAATCTATGTAACTTATGTGGTTCTAAAATCTACAAAAACCACATTAAATCCTTAGGCATCAGTACTACATGCTAGGAGTTATATATGCTGATAATATCCATGAGGAGTTTTATTAATGACTGAAAATGGCACTTAGTTCTGCGAGGGAGAATGAACAATAGCTGTACAGAGGTGCCTTTCTTGCCTTCAAGCTAAAAATAAAGTCAGCTTCCTGCCATAGGATTGGAGTAGATGAGGTGTCCCTGTACCACTAATAACTTACAGGCAGAGAGCCCTGCACATTGGGGCTGTGCTGAAGAAGAGATGTGCTTTCACCACGGAAAATTAGTGTTACTCCTGAAACTAAGCCAGTAGGAGCATGGTTTGTAAAGGTCTGTCAGTAACAGCAATCTTGACAGTAAGAACTAAGGAAGAAGTGGATGACAGGAGCTCCTCTCAGTTTGAAGACCTTTACCTTATCAGTACTACCCAGGGAATTCCCCCTAATTTTCAAGTTTTGCTCAGCTACTGAAGCATGGCACTGACATTACTGGAATAAGCCTAAGAGACCAGAACTCTGTCTGTGGTTTTCTGAGGCTTGTAAATGAAGTTGCGGTGTCACAGTTCTGAAACTTCCATGATGGTACTTTGGCATACCTTCTACTATCTAGGTACTCCTGCTCCATCTAGTGAGTAAATTTATTGCTCATCCTGGCTTAGTTTTGACTGAGGAGAGGGCCTGGGAAAAACCAAGATAATTTAGGCATTTGACCTATACAAAGACAGGAATTACCCAGGAAGATTCTAGGTTTGATTTTGGTAGAAGACTAAGAATGACAATGATTTTAGCTTACAGCTGCTCATTGAGATGCATTTTAAATTCTTTTTAAATAAGACTTGAGAGTTTTTTTAATGAACTTTCCCATGAAAATCTAGTTGTGTTTATATTCAGTGGGTGGATTTGCTTGTTATGTGAATCAAATGGCGGGAGGAGGGAAGAGATAAAGTGAAAAAAGTTGGTTTAAGCACTTTAACTGTTACAATCCATCTTTACTGTTCCTGTTCAGCAGCCAAAACACATTCCTTTTATAAAAGAAGGAACACAAGGGCACCAGCTCACAGATCTGTAATGCAGTAAAGCCGTCTGTGAGGCCTATGTGAGGGGCCGCATCCAGCTGGGCACTGAAGAAAGAACAGCAGAGACAGGGCATGCCAGCACAGGGGTGCTCAGAACCCTTTCTGGTTCCTGCCTAACCTCTGTTAAGCTAAGAGGGGTCAGAATTTGCCTATTCTTTCTTCTACCCTGCCTTGTCTTTCTAGGACACCATCTTGCCCAACCCTTGTCAGACTTCATGTTTGTATTCCCCCCTTTTCCTTTTTTTTTTTTTTTTACAAAAGACATTCATTAGAACTGTGAGTGTAAAGCAGAAAGAAGAGGTGAAAAAAAAAGACTATGGCTTTTTTTCCTGAGAGTTTTTTTGGGGGTCCCATTGGATAGTCATTGAAATAAACAGCTATTTGCAACAGTCTGTGGATGAGACCAAGGGGTTTGATAGGCCCCTTGATTCGCCCCACATTAGAACTTAACACAAATTACAAAGAAACAAAACAATTACTTTAAACCCAACACAGACATGGTTAGTGCTTTCATCTGCTGTCAACAAAAGGCAGACAGGCCTGGAGTTTGTGGCCATCAAACTTCCGGTCTGATTTCTGCAAATAAAATCGGTTAAAACTAGTTTCTTACTCCATTAATTTTTACAAACAATAAAACAGATACACATACTCATCCACACTCTTAACATACACAAGGGGTTTTTATAAATGGTTTAAAACAAACCCCAAAACAATAAGACACCAAACTTACAGCCACAATCTCAAATCTGAGTCCAAAATTTAGTCATAAAGCTCAGTTTCAAAAACATTCATCCTTTTTTTTTATTATTATTATTATTTTCCTGCCAAATCCTCTTAGTTTGAGGAATTTGGTATTGCTTGGGTTGGGTTTGGTTACCCTCTGCCCAGCAAAAACCCCCTTATAACCTTCTAGTGGGTTTCCCCACTAGGGTCTGCTTCTTCAAACTTCTAGGAAGCCGAAGCAAAGGTGAACCTGCGTACAACTCTAAGCCCAAAACCTTAGGGTGGCCTGGTACTTTCCAGATCTTATAATTAAAGACTGCTTTACAATCTGTACTCCTTAGTGCAGAGCCTTTGTCCACTCTTGCTGTGTTGATGAAAAGGTGCTAAACGGGTTTCTCTTATCAGTCTTTTATTCAAGCAAGCTCTTAATTCCCCTTTTATCTCACTTGTCCACTCAAGGCACGTCTAAGTCTTTTTACTTTGCCTGCTAGCAGTTACATTTTGCAAAGCACAGTTAAAACTTTTATACTACAATTTTTGTCTCTGTTTCATCAGCACCAAGGTTTTTCATGGCATTTGAAACTGTTTGCTAGCTAAATACAGAAGGGAAAAACATTCAGAAATAACTAGCTTAGAAAACTATGAACAAATGCAGCTGCAGTGAGGAATTATGTTTGTTGGCATTCCTTTAACATATTACAGATCATTTACAGGTCAGCAAAATTCCTCCAGAGCGCCAGACCCAGAGAGTGAGTAAATGTGCTTCATGCTGGTGAAGCCGTTTTCTTTAAACAAATTGCGAAGTTTAGAAACTCCATGAATTTTTCCAAACTGCATTTTCTCTTTATCTAGATAAGAAGCAGTAACCAATTAGTCATTTTTGCTTAGTTATTTATAGCTTTTCTAATTTCTTTCAGCTTGTCTGATTGTTGCTCGTTCTTCAGCTATGAATTGTATAGTAAGCACTGATTGTATCTCCTCTTAAGTGTATGTGTGAGGTCCCAAAAAACTGATCTAATTTTTCTGAGACCCCCAAGGGGTCTTCTAACAATTTTCCTATTTCTTTTCTTTTTTTTTTTAATTTTTTACATCGTTGGTATTAAGAGGTGCTGACACAAATCTTATACGTCCCGCATTCCCTCCTAGGAGAACTTCCCTTAAGGGGAACAGCGTGTTTACATCTTCCTCCTGCTCCCTGTCTTGTCCCCGAGTTTTACTCTGAGTCCTACTCACAGGTGTTGAATGTGGGGAGGCAGTAGGACCTCTCCTCCTTCCTACAGTTTCTTTCCCCCTTCCTCGGTCATTATAGGGTGTCAGGAGATGGTCTAAGGGGTCCCATTTCTCCTCATCCTTTTTCTTTTCTCTTAAAGAGAAAAGTAAAATTCCTACTGATGATCCTTTCTCTATAAACTGGCATAATTGCTTTCTTCCTGACTAAAGGGCTTTTTTTTTCAAATACAGTTTTAATGCCTGACAAACCTAATCATCAAATGACCCTAAACATGTGCAAGTATAAGGGGTCAGGTCTAATTTTTTTTACCCCCTCCCCCCAACCACTATACAATAATGTACTATTTTCTCTTTACTCTTCCCTTTTTGGGAGTGCCAGTCTCTCCAATGTTTTATCATTATACCCAGCGGGCTGTCTGTGGGTATATCTGGTAAATCGCTCCCCTTATCCTCGGAACCTCTCTTCTGTGGGCTCCTTTCCTTTGTTGCTTCCTGTATTCCCGGGACATCTCCATGGGCTCCTTCCTGGGCCAGAAACCTTACTCTTTTTCTGTCCTATAGTTTTGTCAGGTGTGAATTTTCTCTCTCACAGTTCACAATTGTGTCCCTCCTTCAGTGGCCAAGTCCCTCGTGGGAGATTGGAACCGCACTTAAAAGAGGTCTGCACTAGCTTCACAACCCCTGTTGTGTCTCATTCACACGCACACTGACTCCTCCACCCAACCAAACGATACTCACAGCCCGATTTCTAGTCCGGGTCATCGTGCACAAGAATTATGGGTAAGAACTGCAGTTTTCCTGGGGACCTCAGTTTTTTACTCTCTAGCTTTCATAGTTCAGATTGTAGTTGATAGCTCAGGGCAACTTCTCCTCCCGGGGCCACAGAACGTGAGGTGCCTCCCCAAGGGATAGAGACCCGCTGTATCAATCTGCATCACATCGGGGTCACCAAATTGTTATAAACGACTACCCAAATAGCCAATTATTCAGTTTAAAGGGTAGTTTAATTTTATAAGTAACGAAAGCTACAGAGTAAACAGCACAGCACTGGGTGCACTGGGAGTCTCCACTCCATCAGTGACACACATTGAAGCTCACAGGCTCCCTTTTTATACAGTCAAAGCAGGCTTATTTTTAATCAGTTCCGATAAAAGATTTTCTACTCTCTCTACTTGAGATCCTTTCATCTGATTCTGTGTGTTGCTTCTCGGTGGTCGTGGCGGCTGGGGTATTCTTGAGAAGGATTGTAATCTTAACTTAAAATTTAACTAGAGACAATCTAGTTAGTTAGGCCTTATCTGTTGTCTTGAGGTACTTTTTCGTTGTCTTGATTGTGTTTACTTCTTTAATGTCTTTAGGTATTCTCAGGTTATCTTTGGTCTGCACTGTATTTATCTTACTTTGAAAGACTGCTTAGTTATTAACTTTAGTTCTTCTCTTTTTCTACTTTTTATACATTATTTGATAAGTTCATAGAGATTCTGTTACTAAATCTTTACTGCATCCGGCTACACAGAATGTCTCCTTACATTCTTGACATGAAAAAGGTATATTCATCAGAGGTGAACAGTGAACAGTGAGGGGTTTTTTCTCTCCCCTCCAGCCCTCACTCAAGCAATCCAGTTGGAATTCAAAGTACTTGGCTACTCTTTAGTTAACTAGCAGCATGGGGGTTGGGCATTAGCTTTTGAATTCTGTAGTGGAAGGGAGAGAATTTCTTTAACATCCAAAACTAAAACATGTGTAATGCCAGTTGCCCTTCTCTGCAGAGGGGAAGTGAAGAGGCCTTTTTCCTGTGGGATGACAATGGAAATTCTTACATGGGCAGAAATGTGGCTACCTCAGCTATTATTTACAGAGACACCCAGGACTCCCTCTCAGAAAAGAAATGTGCTAGAGGGTGTTTAATAACCAGAAATATTCAGAGCACCTGTATAACACATTGACTGTAAGACAACAGTCTTCCTGAGAAGTCATCAAGGGACTGATTTAAAGTAGCAATAAGCATATTGGAAAGCAGAAGAAAGATCAAAGAAAGCTAAGTATAACAGCTGTTTTACAAAGTATTTTATTCACAGGGTGAGCATATCTGATCCTCTGCTTGATGGAGCTGATGGTCATGTAAAATGCTGTTTCTTGGTCATCAAAGCCAAGATGCTGAAGGTAACTTTAATATTAGTCTGTCTTTCTAACGATCTCTATGTCATCACCAATAACCCTCCCAGTGATTTTCCATACAGGTTTTTGCTTGATCTCTGACCAAAACTGATTGTTTTAAATGTTAAAGTCATTCATCAGCCATTCCTGAAGCCAGACTTGGGGGCAATATAAATAATACCAAATTGAAAAGAAAAAGTTTTCTCTGTAAGAAAGAGGCTAAGACAGAAGGAACTTGCCTGAGACTATCCAGAACCAGCCAAGACTGCTTTAATTTGTGTCTGAATAGAAAAATGGGTTTTGAGGGGGAGACCTCACCTGAGCCCTGGAAGATACCAGCAGCCTGCATGTGGTGACAAATACTGGTGGGTACCTGGATCCTGGGCCTGGAGGGGGGAAGCCAAGGCAGCAGATAAGAACAGAGAAGAAGGAAGGAGCATTTGCAGAAATGAAGAGGTATATAAAGGGTTCATCTCAACATCTGTCTGTTTCTTTTTTAACTTTGTGTTTTTTTCTCATAGGCCAGGAGCACTGCTCACTCCTTCACTCTTCAGCTGTGATAGTCATCCTTATTGTGACTTGTTCCCTGCTCAGTAAACCTTGGTAGGGCAAAATATCTTCAGGGAAGAGGGATACTACTTTATTGCCTACTTTATGTGAGGGTCTTTTATCAATAGTACTTCTCCTTTGGACAAGAGGATTCTATTTTGACTGCAATCCAGAGGCACTCAGAGACTCAAAGTTAAGACAAACATCCAGTCAATGGGGGCATCATGCAAGTCTAAGGGAAGAGGGGACAAGTGCCCAGGGCCTTGAGGAAAGACTATGTTCAAAGACAAGAATTTTGCTCCTGTTAACTTTCCACAGGATGGAGGGCATAGTACACACCAAAGGTGGATAAGATGCAGCCTTGAAGATAAAGTGGTGTTACAGAAACTTGCAACAGGAGTAAGAACCCCCCTGCATCCAGCAGGAGCATGTGATGGGAAGGTGGCTACCCAAAACATCTTGTCAAAATCTTGCTTATTTCTGGGCACTGACCAGCAGAGATGAGAGGCTGAGGGCTTCCTGTGGCCAGGGACACAGTCCATGTGCCCATGAAGACAGTTTTGGATACAGGCCCACCTGCCCTGAGAACTGTGCAGCATCTCTGCCAGGTGTATAGCGAGTGTTAATACCTAATGATCTGGGTGGAAATGGGCCCTTTCTGTTCCCTTACTGAATCTACTCCAGGGTGGGTTATCTTCAAAAAAAGAAAAGTATAACTGATGGTATGTCCCTTAGAAGTCCAGGGAGCTATGAGCCCTGTTCCATCATTGAACCCAGCTGAGGTGCTGCCAACAGGAGATGTTTCCCAGAAAGGAGTCAGTGAGAAGGTGAGTTTTGTGTGGTAAGAGAGTGTTAAGCAATGAAATGAGGACAGGGAGAAGCAGCACACTTCTGTTTTGGTTTCCATTGTCTGTTTTGGTCAGGAAAAGAGTGTTGTGTTTTGAAGGTAAAGCAAGCCCTGAGGAGAAGGAGCTGGCCCAGGCGTCATGGATCATATCCGGCCTTCCCTGGTAGCAGAGCTGGGCCAGCACTGTATAATGCATTTGATTTTTGTGTTTGGACTGCTTCCAAATGCTTTTTTCTTTTAAACCTTGATGTGTGCTTTACCCAAAGGGATTAATGTTGATTGTATTGTAAGGATTAGCTCAAAATAGAAATTTGAACACGAGTGAGCTTGTGAGTAAAATTCACTGATATGCATGGGCTGCACGGCACTGGCCTTGTCGTGTACAGCGGTATGAGTGATATGGTGAATTTGGTTCAGTTCACTGCTGTAAATGCAGGTTCGGTGGAAGAGGACCATTTGGGGTGTTCAGGTAGAGATGCTGGGCTGTGTTTCCTTATCAGTAAAGGATATTCCAGGTAAGGGGACTTTTAGGAGGGAGAAGCACCCACAGCAATGCAGGCCCTCCTGAACTACATCTATCTGCCAGCAGCTTAATGCCACAGAAGTTGCACACAGTAGCATCAAGCTGCCCATATGTTTGTTGCCTAAATGCTCCAGTGAGGGCTCCATACAAGGTAGGGGCACGAAGATGCTTTGGAGATAACACCACCTCTTGAACACCACAACTGCTATACACAAGTTTGGTTAATTGAAATGAGTCTTTAAATAGGGGAAGCCCAGAACATGAAGTTTCACATTTACTCCCACAATGACTCAGTTTTTCTGCTTATAGTATGATGAACAGCAGTGTGTCAATTTGCCAGCCCTGGTGTAATGCATCCTTGGATGAATGTTATGGGGCTTCCTTTTTTATTTGTGTGTTTGTTTCTTAACTTCAGTTGGCAGGATGGTAACTGCTTGCTTCAAGTCAGTAGACTCAATGCTACTCAGTCTGAATTTCTCCTAGCTTTCTTAAAGGTTTTTTGGACAACTATATGGAACCATGTTTTCAAAAATGCCTACTGCTCTATGCTACTCTGTGACAGCAACTTCTGCTATTAGAGACTTTGTAGAGTGTATACTGTAGCTATATAACTTAATTAAAAGATGATGAGCAATTTCTTTCATCCTCCATAGCCAGGAGAAAATGATGATTGGGAGTTGTATTAAAAAGATAGGCTTTCTGGAAATAGCTGATTGTTTTTCTTGACAATTCAGTGACCTAGTCAGTTCTAGACATCTGGCTGCTGAATAATACCACCTATAACAGCCTGGTGCACTTAGGTTTGAAAAGTTGCACATTGATGAAGACCTCAGGTTGGATGCATTTGGCTTGATGTGTATGGACAGGCTTGTTCTATATGCTGGTTTCTGACCTCCTTGATGCTCACAGGCCTGAACTGTGCTGGTACTGTATGGCAAGACTGCTGCTACACTGTGCACAGTGCTCAGGATTTCAGCTAATGGAACAGGAATCCAAGATACTGCATCAGTCCAGGCAGTACTCTGGATGATGCTCAAACAACATGACATTGACATTGTTTTTGTCGTTCAGCTCTAGCTTTGTGAAAGGTGATGCAGAGCTTGCCTATCCTCCATACATGCTAAATGAGAATTGCCCTTCATAAGAATGTCAGATGTGTTTCCTAATGACATGTCACAGGGCAGGATAAACACATTAATTTTGCATGTACATGACATGCCAAAGAGATATGAATCTTTTTTTATGTCTGCCCTGCTCAAGGTCAAAAGCAAATGCTACATCCCAGAGTGTAATGTGTTGCCATCTTAAAGCTGTGAGTTAGTATTTCCACCCATGATGTTGAAAACCTGGTGCACTGTGGGACAAAAAACACAATCCATTGTGCTCAGAAGGAAGAACAATACTTGAACAAAGGCATAGCTTTTTTTTCCTGCTGTCCTTAAGTAAGCCAAACCCACCACCAGTAACAGGTGTTGTTGTTGTATATGCTGTCTCTTTAAAATGCAAACCAGCCTTGGTACTGTTATTATAGGTCATGTCACTGGGGACAAGCAGCAAACAAGTAAGGAGGACCTAGTGCATAGTCTAAGATGATGCAGGATGGATAAAGCAAACAATCACAAGTCCCCTTGTCGCAGTCCTGTTTTATGGAGTTGGCAAAGAAGCAGGCTCTCTATGAGGACCAACTAAAGAGAGCAGTGCTGCTGTGGGATTTTCTCTCACGTTTTATATTCCCCAAACCCACTTTTGGCACCTCTGGCTACTACAAAGGTGAAGGCACAAAGGCATCTCATTAGAGGCCTAATCCAAACCCCATGGATGTCACCGAGGGTTTGTGCTAGCAATGGGACTTGGTTGAGTTTAGTTTTGAGCCTTTATCTCTTCTCCACATATGTGGATATCTGGGATACCAGTGAGCAATGAGTATGGGTGAGTCCCACTACCTGCTCCTTCTCTTTGGGGCAGCTGCAGGGTTTGAAATTGTGAGTTTCATCTTCCCTTTTCTCATAAAGACTCATCCTTTGTCCATCTGTTAGCCAAAAAGATACTACCTCAAGTGAAAACGCATTCCATTATTGTAGTTTTTGCTCCTTGGAATGTTATGACACATCCTTCAGGTATCAGCTTTGTTAACTATCAACAAATTAGTGTCCTTTCACTCCCAGCATGTGCACTTCCAGGTCCTCTTGGCTCCTACCTTTACAGAGACCAACATCAAGGCTGCAGTGCAGGGAACACTCCCTTTCCTGACCTTCTGCCCCAAAATTCACCTTCTCACAAGCTGAACAGTGGAACAGCATCCTTTCAGCTAGAAAAACTTCCTCTTCTTCTGTAGGATCAGGAGAAAATGGCTGGCACTAAATTTACTCACTGTTGCCAGCAAAACTCAAGGCAAGAGCTATCAGGTCCAGTCCTGAACCAGCTGGGTTATCTTTGCTGTCTGGATGGGGTTTTTTTATGTGCTTATTAAAGCAGATGTGGACTTTGAATAAAACCACTTGATCAGAACTTGCAGCAAAAAGCCTACCAGAAAGCCTGGCCCAGCACCAAAACTGGAGCCAATGGGGAAAACCACAGCCTACAAAGGCAGGGGAAGGAAAACAAAACTCCAACTTATCTCTCTTTATCTCCTTTCTCTAACCATGTTCAGTTGGAGAACTGGAGCAGAGAGGAAGTCCGGTGAGTTTTCTGCACCATCATACTAAGTTATGGCTCAACAAAGGTCTGAGTCTTTTTTTCTTCAGCGGATGAGCCACAGGACGATCCTTTCCCTCTCTTGGTGACCCACAAAGTCCCTTTGGAAGCTGGTTGCATCCCAAGCTGAGCAGTTGTGCTGGAAAAAGCTAAGGGATGGCTGTGCTCTATGCCCCACAGATCACAGCCAACGCTGGGTCTGGATCTCAGGATTTAAATCAGTGTGAGAAATCTCAGGATGTGGGTCCTTGAGATCTAGGAATTATGAACCAGTTATTTTCATCACATGATTCTAATTTAGATAAACAGTCAGTGAGTAACCAAGGCACATCCTTCAAACACAGTGAGTCAGACACACCATTTAAGGGAAATGAGAGGGAAATAGCTTAATTCCAACACAAGGCTTATCCTAAAAGCATTCCAGTCCTCTGCCTGAGGCACTGTCAGGAGGAAGCTTAGCTTTGTCGGCTCCTTCACTCCTTTCTGCCTCCAAAATATTTATGCAACTTCGCTGCTGTACCATAGTCTGCCAGACAGTACATTCCCTCTGCGATATGCTAACATAGTTTTTTGAAGTAGCTCCTATGTATGCCTCAGATCAATAAATATTTGTACTAACTGTGCATTGAAGCTCTACTTTCTGCGTTCTCCTGAAGAGAGTAAGCAGCTGAATCTGACTTTAAAAGAAAACTTCTGAATTTTCTCACTTAGAGATCTAAATTTTAGAAGTAGATGTGCCATATCTGGTTTTTTATTTTTTTGTAGCCTCCAAAGAATCAGGCTGACCATGACAGTACAACAGAGCAAGCAAAGGGGAACTGGGCATGCTTGTTAGTCAGCTCTGCTTTCATGTCTCACCCTCACTCTGATTAGGCATCCTGTCTTTTCTCCTCATGTTTGCTGTTTTGCAGGATATGAGGTAAATTTAGAGTGAATTCAGGCATGGAGAAAATGTGGGGTTTTTTTGTATTTTAATGCAAGTCTTGTCTTTTAATGCATGGAGATTGCTGCCTGGTCTCCTGTGAAGTCAGTTTATACTAAAGTCAAAGTCTTGCAAACATTCAAACAGGAGACCAGTCAAGTATGTGGGATTAAGTTCTTTATATAAATGTTTGCAGAACCAGAGTGTGAGTTCACAGGCAGGCACTGGAGCTTTGGTTTCCCAGCTGATGCATAACAAACACAGTATACTGATAAATGTGGTATACTTGCAAAAATCTGGCTAACCTCAATGCAGTCCTGACCGGGATTTCCAATACCAATTCCCAGCTGTTTATCAAGGTTAAGTTGGAGGCTGAGGAATCTGAAGGATGTATAATTTAAAAATAAATTCAAACTCTTCCCTGGGCACCACTGCACATCACTACACATATATGTGCAGTTGGGAGTGTAAAAGCAGATTCTTCTTTGAATAAATCAAGAGCTCCCACTGACCACCAAGAAGCAGCTCTAGGGTGAGCTGCTGGAGCAAGCAGGAGTGGAAGAGTCCCCACAGAATGAGATCTGAAGGTACCCGGTAATATCACTCCCTGGAGTTTTCTGCATTCACTTGTCTTTGTTTCTGCTTCTGGTATCAAACTCCTGTGAGGAGCTACAGAAAGCTCCTGGTTTTCAAACCAGGTGAAGATAAAGGAGAAAGTTAATTCCCTTATGGAGAGAAGCAAATGCTTTCTCAACTCCAACCTGAATTTTGGTGAGCCTTGGCAAAAGTGATGGAGGATACTGTGGAAGACAAAACTGGACAAGGGGGTAAAAGGGGAAAAGAGCACAATTTCAGACAATTATGTTTTTACAGTGGAATTTAAGAGTGGTGTCATTTTTACAATAAATTTCTACAGTCTCTCAGAAAAGAGAAAAAGCAAAGAGTCCGATGTTCTGAAAGTGTTTGGTGCCTGGTTTCCTGCTTTCCCTGCTGGTCAGGGCAGGGAGACATGAAGCCATTATTGATCAATTGAGACTTTAGCCAACCCCCATGGGCCAGAAGGAGGAGTATTATGACTGGTTTTTCTACCCTGTGGTTAGCTGACATGAAACTATAGGGAAGTTCATTACACCTTCATATTTTTTTAGGGTAGTTTCTTTAGACAGCTTGTGATTATACTTTTGAGGCTATGCGACCAGTATGTTTTGAGAAGAAAGGTGCTGTGTCAGTGCAATATGTTGATTTTGTTCCTTGAGGGCTTTTTAAGTACTGCTATCTGTACTATGAGAAATAAATCAACATGGTCTTATTACAAGCAAAATTAGTTGAGCCAAGGTAGGATTTTTTTATTCTTTACCAAATCATGGGTTTCTTTTTTCTCTGTATTGTTTTGATTTTATAGGGAACTTATAGACGTACCATGAAGATTGGAAGGTACCAGGTTATGTCTGAACCTGGTGCCAGGGACTGTTATGGACAGGGAAGGGAAACTACAAAGTACCCAAAACAAAAAATGCAGAAGCCCCTATATACAAAAGCCTCTTTTGCCACTTGGCGGGCTCTGTGAACAAAGGAGACCCTCCATCCTGTGTGAAGAATCCTCCACAGCCAATTAAGAAGAGGATGACATCCCCTTCCTTTGGAGAAGACACCTATCATGGCAACACCAGCGAGCCAATGAATATGTATTATCTGACAAAGACAGGCAGGGCTTTGTAAAGCTCCAAAAAGTGAGAGGTTTGAACGCGAGGTGTGCTTCCAGACCCCCTGCCTTTTGAGGCCCTCAGCACAAGCTGAAAATAAAACTTTCCTTTCTGTTATACCTCCTTTGTTTCATAGATTATTGCTATCTTCTAAACTTAGGAAAAGGAGAACTTTCTCGCATGTACTGGAGTTATTATTAGACTGAATTATTCAAACAGGGATTCTTCACCCCTCCCACTGCAAAATATGTACTGTGTTCCTGTGCTACAGCATATACTGGTAAGTTACAGCTAGTACAGTCTGGTTTTCACTAAGTGCATCGGTGAACAATGTTTAAATGAAGTTAGGAAAAAAAAAAGCACAGGCAACAAAGAGATGCCTTATCATTTGCAACTTTAAAAGGGAGCCTGCAGCTATACAAATCTGGAAATAATATAAACTTAACCCACAAGACTGCTGAATTGGTTTTAGAAGAGCTTACTTTAAAGCTGGTATGTGGGCTCACTAAGAGACTGAGTGGTTGGCAAGGATGCTAACCATTTATGGAATGTGTCTTTGGAAAGGATTAAAGCGAAAAAACCTGTTGCTTCTTACCAGCTCTGAGTTAGGAATATAGCTCTAAGGGGTGAGCATTAAATTTTAAGTATCCAGTATGTAAAGCTTTTAAAGAATATACTTTTTTCTTTCCTTGCCCTGGTGCTTGGGATCAAATTCAGTCCAGACTGGACAGACTAAAAATCATTCCCATCTGAAGTCCAGGAAAAGGTCAGGAGTTAAAGCAGTACTGGCAGTGGTGAAGCAGTTCCCAGCTTGCGTAAGTACTAGTTGTGAACTGCCCAGGATAACAGTCAGCATTTTAGCCCAAAGTGTCCCAAGCCTCATATAACTGTGCCTCTTCATTTACTCCCTCTAAACTGAGTTTTAAAAGCTGTTTGCACCAAGTGAAATAACAGGGAAAAATCTAAGTCGCATAATTTTCATCTAATAGAGGTTCCTTGTTACTAATGAAAACAGCTTTCTAGTCTCCCCTTGTGTGTGTGAATGGTTGTAGTGCTGCATTTTCTGTGTTTGCAGAAGATAGTAAGACAGGACTTGCTGCCAAACTCAACTTTCTACCCTGTATAAAGGAGAAGAAAGGCATGGTGCTGTTCTCAGGTTTAACATCTAACAAAAGCAAAGATGCCTCCTCAAAAATCCAACTGCCCAAGTGCTGCCTCCATAGCATTTGCTGCCACCAGTGATGAGATGCCATGGTTATTGGTAGTCCAAAATGCTTGCAAACCTACAACAAGTCATACAAATTCAGGACAACTACTATTGGAAATGGGACATAGAGGTCTAAAAGCTGTTAGAAATAACTTCCAAGAGACATAGTATCTCTTTTCCTGCAAGCACATCTGACATCCCCATGTCATCTTCTCTTTCTCCACATGCTTATTTGGCTGTGCAAGAAGAGACAAGATTCACGGTGGCAGTACAGTGTGGTGCTAAGGCATGTTATCTGCTACTTGTCAACACTTCAGGTATTATGGTCCAGGTGTATCCTACTGCCTTTTATTCGAGTGGTCCTAGACTCCTTAGAGGTGTGGGCTATTGTAGGAGGAGTTTCACAGGTTACCCTGGAGGCAGGTTTATCTTTATGGCCCTTACCTTTGTATCCTTTTCCGAAAAGGGCAATATAGGAAGGCTGAAGTTACAGGTTCAAGGACCGAGCTGTCCTTAACACTTTTTCTTCTGTGGCTTTACTTCACTTATGATCCCTAGAAAACCATCTGAAAAAGAATCTGAAACTAATTAAGAGTGTCATTTTTTGTTGCACTGGCTACATTGGAAATGGATTTGCTTTCTATTTGCATAAACAGAGGTCTGGCAGCAGCTGTAGTCCACTGTGCCTTGCTAGAAAGCAAAATGGACATGGTCTGAAATATGTTTCAGAAGAAACACACTTGTTTAAAATGAAGGTTTACAGATCTATGTGGCTAGATAAGAAATATGTGCCTTCACATATTCTGTTCTACCCATTAGTGCTGAGGAACATCTTCAAACATCTGACCCAGGGTGGGAATTTTCAAAGCTGTGTAAGGACATGAAATGTTTAATGCCCCAATACCCGACCTCTCCTACTGCTGCATGGCTAATAATGTGAAATTAGATGCCATCACGACCTCAGAAGAGGGATATTTATGTTGCCTTCTGTGTTAGGATGTAACTAGAGGCATTCTGGTTTATTTTGGCAATGGTTTGGACTTGAAACAAAACTGTTGAATTTGAAATGAAAACAATTAGATCCTTTATACTATTTATAATGGGTTTTCAGTATATTGCTTACTTGTAAAGGAGATTTTGTTGTTCATTGAAGGTAGTTCATAACTGCATGGTATACATGATTGAATCTGCTCAAAAACCAAATCTAGATCTGAGCTCAGTCCTGCTGTCCAGACTGAAATGCAGAAAGGATAGGTGTGACAGTGAGTTTATCCAATATTGACAACACTGAACATTCCAGTATCATGAGTCAGGCTCCTCCCAAATCCTGTACTTGGCATCAGTTAATGAGACTTAAATATCAAGTTATCATTTTTTTCCCCTTGGCCGTAGTAAAACCATAGTTTCCAAGGAAGCCTGCAATTCTCACATAAGCTTTTTTCTCCAGGTGCTCTGAAAATATGGCCAATTATTGAAAAACTTGAAATAAAATATTATTACTTTCTGACTTTAAGCTAGAACAACGGATCTGTTAAAATATTTATAGTTAATTTTGGGGTACCCTGTGGGAATTGGGTTTGAAAGTTTCATTGAGATTCTTCTATTTTATGCTACATTTATGTTCTTACTGAGTCAGCATTGGTTGTTGCAGAACTGGGAGATAGGTTAGGTCTGATACCTCTGCATTGTAGTGTTTTAATTTGAAGCTGTGTCTTTGGACACCAAAGGGTATTTAAATCTTCTATTTAGCATAGTGTGCATCTGATGATCTGGTAAATGTTTTTCCCTGATAGTTGGTCATAGCAGTCTTTATGCTGTGGTGCTTTCTTGCCCTTCACAATTTTGCACTCTTGCTGCTCCTGTCCCAAGATAATTGAACGTATTGACAATTCCCCATTGCTCAGTGTCCTGTGAGGACAGGAGGTGCTGATTTCATTTAGAAAGAGGACCTAGCATCCTCAGATGGCCAGGATGCTTGCTCACATCATGCAGTAAGATGATTTTTTATGGCAGGAGCAAATTGTGGGAATCCTGAATTGCAAGGCTTTTTTACACTGGAACATTTTCCACTCAGTTGAAGTACTACAAAAACTGATGACGACTTCCCTAAACTGTTTGTATTTTATAGCATGACTTTTTACTCCAAGCATACAGAGATGGAACTGAGTCTTTCCCAAGAATTAGCTAAAATTAGGCAAGGTCTAATCAGATATTAAATAGTTCTACCTGAACAAACTCTACCTTTTGTGAAACCACACTTACAAAACAGTGTTTCTGTTTCTCCTACTCCAACTACAGGAGAATGTGTTCTCATAGGAGAGAACTTCACTGTTTTCAGTTTATCAATGGAGTGTGTGCAGAATCTGGTATTTTTTTGTACATGTCAGTTTTATTGCAGGGGACTTTGTTAATTCTTAAGTCTTTGTTTTCAAACTAGACAAACCCATGTAATCAATCTCAGATCCAGTGTTCTGCTTACTTGCTGTTGCCCAAACCTATAGACTCTGTTTGCCCTGAAGCTTTTTTGTCTTTTGGCAGCTGCTCTCACTCCAATTACAAAATATCCTTGGAAATTCAATACCTCATTTTTCTATTATTTAAATTATGGCTTACATTGTAGTTCAATGAATTTAATTAAAGCATTTCCTTACACGTCGTGTCCATATGAATAGGGAATGAGAACTTTTAGTCTTAAAACTAGGCATATGTAATAACTACAAGATTGTTCCTTCTTATTACATCCTTCAGGTGAGATGAATATTTATATTGCCTGGAGGAAGACATAATCTCTATGAGTTGGCTTTCGGTAGCAAGAGGGAATAATCTGTTTTTAAAAACTGTATTGTAAGCTATGACCTAGTTGAAAGACTAGGAGCAAAAAGCTATGCAGCTAACCAAACATTTGGCTATTGTGTAGCAACACTGCCAAACAACAATGAAATCTGGGACACAGGCATTATCATCCAGAATCAGTGGTGATGGTTGGGTGGAGATGACAATGTCTACACCTTTTGGCTTGGATGCATGTAGCGGGAAAACGGTGGGGTTATTTAAATGTTGGTTTATCGGCTTCTTCTAGGCTACGACGACTGGAGTCAGGACATCATCTTTACAGAAGTATTGTCAAAACTGCTCCCCTTTATTGTTTACAGTACATTCATACTTAACAATAGTACAGGAATCTTATTGGGCAGTGGCTGGGGTGTAGAAACGGCTCTATCTCTTGGATTGGTGCTTTTCTTAAAACTATACTCTTTTATTTGTTACTAATAGCAACTGCCAAATTCTTCTTATTGTTTACTGCTCTTCTTGCTACTGTTTTAAAACACAGAGGCACCGTTTTCCCTTTCTCCCTGGCCTGGGCTGTGCATATAGGCTTCTAGTAACACATTATGGCTTGTGTTACTGAAATATTCTCCCACAGATGCATGTGTTTCTGTTCAGTGAGCCAGGTTAATTTAAGCGGTGGAAAGAGATATCCTTCAGCAATATGGATCTTTTGAACAGCAGTTGGCTACGGAGCAGTGTTAGTGAAGGTGAAAGGAGTCATCCTGCATGGATGGAGCTGGACCTTAAAGTTCATTCAGAGCCTTGAACTACCTGCCCTTAGCCAGGCTATTTTACAAAATAAAAAGTGAACATGCAAATTGTACATCATCAAGGACCTTCCACTGAACTAATATGCTGTGTGAACTGCAGCCAGGTGTGAATCAGCTGTGAAACCAGAGCATCCTGTGTTGTCTCCATGCACCAGCAGTCTCTGAGCTGCTGTTTTGTCTTCCCTAAACTTGTGTTTGCTGCCCATTGTTGTTTCAGTCACTTTTTCCAGTATTGGCCTGCTAATCCACTTACTTATGAAGCTCAGATCTTTATGAGATGTTGGAGGAATGGACCAGGACCTGCAGATCTGGGGGCTATCTCCTGGGGTTGTGGCTGCCCCTCTGCTGCTACCTCAGCCCTGGGGTCCTCACCAGAGTTATTGGCTGCCCAAAGGGGGATTGTGATGAAAAGATGTCTAACTTTTCATCCCAATAAAGGTTTCCAGATCTGAGTGCTAATTTTGTAAGAGGAGATGAATCTCCAGAATATCCAAAGCTGGCTGGTAAACCGTCTTCTTGAAGAAGTTATGATTTTGATACGTTCCCTTCCTGATGCACTGAGGAGGATGCTTAGCTGATGGTAGTCCCACTCTTTCTCTCTCCATGTTCCTTCAAGCATGTTGGTTAAATTTTATTGGATTTCTAATTTTTGGCAAGCTTCAATATTCCTTGTTAAAAAAAACCAAACAAACAAGGAAGCAAATCCAAGATGAAACCAACATCTTTATATAAGGCAAATGATGGCAACATAAGCAGCATGGACTTCATGTATATTTGGTTTGTTCCACCTGCTGTCTGGTCAGCCTAGGACTGAGATGGTCCCTCAGCTCATGCTACTCCATTGGATGCTGTGCCTTGGCTGACTGGTGGCTGGGGACCTCATCAGGAGATGAATGGGCTGAGATGTTTCTTCCCAAGGCAAGGGGAAGTGAATTTGCAAGTGAAGTAAGAAGTGATGGTTGTCATTATTATGGAGCTGGAGCTGAAGACGCTGTAAGTATTTTGGGCTGCTGGGAAGTGAAATTTAAGGATGTGGGCTATAATCCAACAATAGCTGGCTTTCAGTAGTGCTGTTGCTTATGTAATGACTTATTTTGTTTTCTTTGGGAGTGTACAAGTTATCATTATGGAACAAGCTAGTGGTCTGTTGACACCTCTGAAGGGACAGTACCAGAAGTATCAAGAGAAAATTGTAGCTGATAGTTGCTGAATAACTACTGAGGACTAAGCAGTAGCTGCTGTAAACCAATCCTCCTTTTCCATCCTTTGATACTATTACTTATTTATTGCTGTTGCCTTAAGGAATTGAAGACACTGTGTGTGAATTTTTGGGATGGCTGCAACTTCTTTTGTCCCAGACAGAAGTTGATATTGTGACGCTACAGAAGAGTCTCTTTGCTCTCTTGTCAAGCCTGGAGTGATTAAGTTTTTTCCTTTGCTTCCTTTGCTCACCACTGCATGTGGCATGTGTTTTCCTAGAAAAAATTACAAAGTAAATGCAAACCCACCCACTACATATTTATAGTAACACAAGCAAATGCTTTCAAGAAACTAATTAGGAAATCTGCTAAATTAAATGCGCTAAATTACAGTGAAAATGTGTCAAAGAAATGCTGTGCATGTTGCTCTTGAAAGCTCGGTGTGGTGGTGTGATTTTCTCCTTGTCCCTCAAGAAGATGAAAGAAGAATCTGTTTAATTTATAGTTCATCCTAAACAAGTATATTCTGTTAAACAGACTTGGGTTGGATTTAGCAAGGGAACAATGTATATGTTGAGAAAATTACATTCTACTTCTATTAGAGTGGTCTCGTGGTGACAGAATTAACTCATAATTGAGATGTTACTGGTGTACTTCATGTGTCTACATAGCACTGTGGGCCCTATGGAATCACTGATGCTGAAGTCCTTACCTGGCTCATAGAACCCAAGTGGATGCTGTTAGATACCAAAGCAGTAATTATTGGGTCAGAACTAGCTTGTGTGTGTGTGTGTGTGGAGGGGGAAGGGATAGGTTGAACCTCATGGAGTCAGGATGGTGTGGTATCCCTCTTGATAGGCCCCTGGACCCCACACAGGGAAGGTCACACATGGCTGTGAGTCACAAACAGCCTGGGAAAACTATAACATGCACAGCTCCTGGAGCCTCTAACCCAGGCTTGGATTGGCAGGGACAGTGAGAACACTACCCCTCACCCTGACCTGGAACCCCACAGTGGCCAGTGGGTCAGAGGCCTCACCTGGGGGCTTTGGCCACAGGGACCAGAGCAGATAAAACCAAAGGCACACGTTTGCCATGTGTTGCAGCCCTGACATCTGGATGTGTGAGCTGGTGTTCCACTACGTTCCAGTGGTAGCTATATGATCTGTCTCTC
Source organism: Sakesphorus luctuosus (assembly GCA_013396695.1). Lineage (NCBI taxonomy): Eukaryota > Metazoa > Chordata > Aves > Passeriformes > Thamnophilidae > Sakesphorus > Sakesphorus luctuosus. The sequence goes on from VWZD01011785.1 coordinate 103,303, forward strand.
CTTCTTTCTCCTTCTCTCTCCTTGCTCCCTCTGATTCTCTTTTTTTTTTTTTTTTTTTTGCTCCTTTCTTGATGCTTTGGGTGGCTTGGAGATGGAGAGATTGGGTTTTGACTTAAATGTTATGGAATAGTATATGCTGGGTCAGTATTGTGGTGGAACATCTTGTTTAGCTTGTGTGGTGCCCTTTTGAACTTTTGCCAAGTTCTCTTATTTTCCTCCCTAAATTATGAATAAAAATACCTCTGGGGAACAAGTCTCTTGGTTTATTCTCTTGATGTTATCTTGAGGTATTAAAGAACCCTAAATATATATTTTAAAATGAAACTCCTAGCTGAGTCCATGAGCTTGCAGCTCCCAAGGTTGAAGTGTTACAGATGCCTGCAGTGAAGAGAGTTTACCTGGATCATTGGCTCACGAACTGGTTTGCAGCCTGGTGGTTGGTGCTGTCTGTTGCCTCAGTGTGGTCCTTCCTAGCGCAATCAGCCTGCAGCTCATTTGGAAACCTATGGGAGCAGGAGCTTCCAAGGCTGACATGTTGAGTTATTTCAAGAGAAGGGCTTTGTGCAATTAAAATCCTAAGTTTGTCTGGGCGTTAGGTTTAGGATAGTCTCTACAACTTTGGGATAAATACAGTACAGGTTTTAGTATTTCTTTGCTAAGGCTGTCAGGAGCCTGGCTGTGTTGCTGATGGATCACCAGGATTAATTATCGAGGCCTTAGTCTGCGCCTCAGATTAATGGCTTTGTCACTTTTTTGCTGAGGGATTAAACTTTTTCTTAGCTCTCCCCAACTTCTTGCTTATCTACACCTACAATGCAGTTACCAGTGCCATGCTACTAATTCCTAGAATGGTTTCATAGAGGGCAATGCACTTGTGTTGTATCTTTTGCCAGTGCTGCCTTCTGTGCTTGGGCTCTTGTAGGCAATCTGTCAGATTTGTGGACTTGGAGTAAACTGTGTGTGAAAAATATCACTCCTGCTCAGCTGACTCATTTTAAGGGGAAACAGATCCTAGGAAGAGCAACCTCCTGATCCCCTTATATGGTGGGAATGGCTTGGAATGCTTGGAATGGCTTCTTAATTCTCAATAAATGCATGACAACTAGCCTAAAGAAAGACAAAGTCCTTTAAGTTGCTCATTAGTATATGGAAAGCCAAAATTACCACATCTTTTTGTCTATTCAGGGCTGGTACACTCTATAATCAATGCCTTCTCCAAGTCATAGGCATGTGGCAAGAAATTATAACATTTGCTTAAAAATTAATTTTAATTTTTTCAGTATGTTGCATGTAGGACCACTTGCTCTGTGTAGTTTGAGATTCTCAGTGACAAGTATATGCACTAGGAGGGTTAGGAAAAGTGCATGAATGAAACATTTATGTAAATATAAAACTCAGAGGGAGACCATGTATGGTTTACATGATTGCATGTTTTAAAATCAGTCTAGTATCTCACATTTCTGATTTTAGTCAGAATGAAAGCTTTTTGAAACTCCCATTTGAAACCATTTAATACAGGGATTGTCTTAGGCTATTTTTATGCCTAAATGTCCAGACTGGGAGACAGACCAACAGATACCTTTGCCCCCCCCCNNCACCGACCCCACCCCCCCCCCCCCCCCCCAAAAAAAAAAAAAATGACACTGCCTCTGTCCAGTATTTTTATGTATGTGTTTTCACCACAGTCAGATGCTTGAATTTTTGTTGGAGGACTGGAAGCCAGAAAACTGCTCACAGGAGTCTGGGCAAGAATGTAGGTGTTTGAATTAATGTTGCCAAATGTCTTTTTGAGTGCAAGGGTAAATACTTATTTCCTTTGTTTTGGTGGAGTGTTGCATGGGCTTTGCACATGTGCAAGTTAGCACACAAGGTGGAGAGCCATAGAAATAGAGACTCTTTGGAAAGGGTTGAATTAGTCTTGTGGGAATCTTCTGAAAGCATTTGTGATGGCACCCAAGTTTTCTGTGCTAGTCTGTGTAATCCTTGAAATATTCTACAACAGGTTTGCCACTAAATCAGGTAAGGGAACCATTCCTCTATGTAAAATGTTGTTTCCTCTATTTGGTCATCCCTTTGAAGCTGTTTGCTCTTAACACAGAGGGATGTTCAAGTTCGATTCCCTTTGAGGATCTTGTGTGTGCTCAGGCAGTGGTTTCACTTTGAGGAGTGCCTAAATGGCAATTCTTTTTGCCAGTGGCTTGAACTGTACAAATTGCTTTACTGAGCTTAAGCACCAAACATTTAATTTGGAAATCAAACAATACTATTTTTTTTGTTTGTGTATCTGCAGCAGTAAAGATTCTGCAGCATATCTTTATTAAAACCACTTTTTTTATGATCTCACATGTTTCTTTCCTCCCTGTGTCCCTGGCTGGTCCCATCAGATAGTGTGGGCATGGACCAAAGTTGTCTGTTCTGGAAATCAGCCTATGTGTGAGACATTGCCTTTTTGTAGGTGTATGAAATTATTATTTTTTTTTTTAGGTTCTACATGTATTACCTTTGGATAACAATTCCTGCTGTTCCAGATCACTTGTTTCCAGCTTTGCAATGACTAGGTTTTCCCATTAGCTTTTATGAAATTTAATTCAAACACCTTTTAAAGAAAAACAGTACATACAGTAATCAAAGTCCGAACTAATCCCCATGTTATGGATTTTAGCATAAGTATATAGAATATAATCTACATATGATATTCATTTTGGAAATCATTCTAGCTTGGGAACTGTAAGCTGTTACTTTATAGCAACTTCTACATTTTAGAGAGTAGAGCTCTACTGAGATTTCTAGTCTCAATTTTTGCTACTTTTAGAGTTCAAAATAGTATATTAGAGAAAATGCTCATATTTATTTAATATTTATTTCAATAAACTTTATTCAAAGCTGCTGCATAAGGTATGGATTTGATGGATAGACTGCTTGGTGAAGAAGTAGTTGCCCAGATGGTTGTATTCAGACTTGTGGTCAACAGCTCAATGTCCAAGTGGGGTGCAGTGACAAGTGATGTTTCTCAGGGGTTTGTATTGGGATCTGCACTATTTAACATCTTTGTCAGTGACATGGACAGTGGGATTGAATGCACCCTCAGCAAGTTTGCTGATGACACCAAGCTGCGTGGAGCTGTTGACACACTGGAGGGAAGGGATGCCATCCAGAGGGACCTTGACAGGCTTGAGGGGGACCCTGGGTAAACCTCACCAAGTTCAACAAGGCCAAGTGTAAGGTTCTGCACCTGGGCCTGGTCAGATCCAAGCACAAGTACAGTCTGGGGGGACAACGGATTAAGAGCAGACCTGAGAAGGATTTAGGAGTGTTGGTGGACAAGCAACCCAAAGTGATCTGGCAGTGTGCACTCACAGGCCAGAAAGCCAACCACATCTTGGGCTACATCAATAGCTGTGCGGCCAGTAGGTCAAGGGAGGTGATTCTGCCCCTCTACTCAGCTCTTGGGAGACCCCACCTGGAGTCCTGTGTCCACATCTGGGGCCCCAACATAAGAAGGACATGGATGTGTTCAAGTGAGCCCAGGGGAGGGCCACGAAGATGTTTAGAGGGATGAAGCATCTCTCCTACAAAAAAAGGTGGAGAGCATTGGGATTGTTTGGCCTGGAGAAGAGAAGGTTCTGGGGAAATCTTATAGAACTTTCCAGTACCTAAAGGGGGCCTGCAAGAGAGCTGGAGAGGGACTTTTTACAGATGCATGTAGTAATAAGACAAGGGGGATGATTTTAAAATGAAAAAGGTCAGGTTTATATTAGATATTAGGAANACATCTGGGGCCCCAACATAAGAAGGACATGGATGTGTTCAAGTGAGCCCAGGGGAGGGCCACGAAGATGTTTAGAGGGATGAAGCATCTCTCCTACAAAAAAAGGTGGAGAGCATTGGGATTGTTTGGCCTGGAGAAGAGAAGGTTCTGGGGAAATCTTATAGAACTTTCCAGTACCTAAAGGGGGCCTGCAAGAGAGCTGGAGAGGGACTTTTTACAGATGCATGTAGTAATAAGACAAGGGGGATGATTTTAAAATGAAAAAGGTCAGGTTTATATTAGATATTAGGAAGAAATTCTTTAGTGTGGGGCATGGAAACAGATTGCCAGAAGACAGGGATGTCTTGTCTCTGGAAGTGTTCAAGGCCAGGCTGGACAGGGCTTTGAGCAACCTAGTCTAATGGAAGGTGTCCTTGCCCATGGTGGGGGAGTAGGAATTAGATAATTTTAAAAATCCATTTCAATCCAAACCAATCTATGACTCTGTGTGTATAGGTATTTTTTGTTAGCATTGCCTGGTTATTCTGAGCATTGGTATCTGTTAAGATATTTTTAAGGTTGCTAACCCTGACCCTGTGGAATTTGCTTGATGTTTTGACTGCTGTATCCTTAAAAGATCAAACATAGCTGAAGCTATCTGGTATTTGACATAGTATGAAACAAATGTTCCCTACTTAGCCTGCTGTGTCGCACAAGCTGCCAGATCCCAAAGGGAGAACTTGACCTATGCTTTGTGTGTACGTATTGAACCACAGTAACTGAGCAAACTGGGGACACCCAAGGAACTCTGCTGTGTACCCTCCTGGTCTTTATCAGGGTGGATCACAGGATCATAGAATAACCTGAATTGAAAAGAATCCACAAAGATCATTGTGGTTTGATGTTGGCAAAATGCCATGTATTCACCACAGTAGTGCAGCTCCATCCCCCTGCCAAGGGAAAGGGAGAAAAAAACCCCTGAAACTGAAACTTAAAAGAGAAAGGGTTTATGTATTTCCACAGAAAAGAGAAAATTAAAAGCAAAATGCAATATAACACACACACAAAAGTAAAAGATAGCAACAACTCTCCACTGAACGGCAAAATCCACCACTCCAGACACCCCACTCACTTCTCGAGAGATATCCGAACAGAAGAAAAAGAGAGGCTAACAATAAAATGTTTATTTCCCCGAGATAAAGTAGCAGTGAAGCCTAATGCTCTGATACAGTAACAGCACGTTGACAGCGACCATGAAGAGAAGAGAGAGAAACTCCTCCTCCCATTGCTTTTATAATTTGAGTTTATGTCAGATGGTATGAAATATTTCTTTGGTTG
>VWZD01011785.1:114731-133151 GCA_013396695.1 Sakesphorus luctuosus
TATAAGGTTCTTCTATCTCTACCCCTGCTCCAGAACAGGTAGCTAAGATCTTCTAGCTCTTTAGTCTCTTTTTCAAGGTACAAGATTGGAGGCTATCAGAAGGCCTACAGAACGAAACATAAACGCAGGTCAGAGTGACCCTGAACTTTGCGTGCCAAGGAAGAGGAGCTGATGAAGACAGAGAGTCTTGATGACCCCAGCCTCAATTCCAGGGGGTTGGACCAGGGGTGGGACTGGGGCTGGACCGAGAAATGTGTAAGGTGATGATTGGAGGGATCATATTATAAAAGCTATGGAAATCAAAACTTGGACACATGCATGTCATCATGTATTCCTGTGGGAACTTAGCCTGTTATTAAAGGGCCTTTACTTTTTACCTTACCCCATATCAACCTGGCTCGGAGTCCTGCTTTGTGGGGGGGCACTCACGGTATCAATATCCATGGTCCGGACAGGGCTGGTAGCCAATAGGATTAGCACAGGGGCAGAAGGCGGCAGCAGCCGTAGCCATGCCGCCTCGGTTCCACGAGGCAGAGGCAGTCAGGCACAGAGCTCGGACTGGAGGGGGCTGCTCCAGTTTGTCCTGGAGCTGCGGGGGCAGCTCCGTGAAAGTGCTGGTTGTTGCCACCGCTCCACAAGTGCAGAGGGGTGGGCCGGGGGCTCCCCTCAGGCGGGGCCGCGGCAGCCTGCGGAGAAACAACAGCTGCCTCGGACCGGCGGAGGAAAGCCCAGGCATGTTCTCACAGCTCCCGCCGTGACAGCGCAGGGGGGATATTGGGACCGTCCCAGTCCCAGGGGTCTCCTGAGGCGGGGCTCACCTGGCCTGGGAAGAAACAATGCTGTGCTTAACTATCTCCTGGAGATCACTCACTTGGAGAGCAAAAAGTGTTATGGGTGATTCGACCAAATTATTGAGTCAAAGTTGTTTTTGAGTTAATTTTAAAACTGATTTATTATTAGGCAACTTAAGCAAAAGGCAGCGCTGGGCATAGCCGAGGGAAACTTCCCTTTTCTCTCAGACTGGCAAAGATTAACAGGTTACAGTCTCAAGTTACAGTCCTTTTACTTCCTCTTTCCGGCTGAGGTCTTTTTCCATAATCGATGATTTCTTCACAAAATCTGCCTTGTGACTGGGGTCTTCTTTTCCTCTTCAGAAGATTGTATAGTGGTCTTATGATGGCTTTAGACACCAAAATTGAATGGAAAGCCTGGACTGCACATGGTTTTAGAACACGTGGAGTCCGTGCTATCCACCCAACCCCGATAAATGTTGTTTTATATTTAAACCTTAAACTCTTTATTGAAATCACAAAGTGTATTACCAAATACATTTGAGGAAGTTCCCAAACAATCTACAATCTCATAAGATACATGAAGCAAAAATATATTTCAATTCTATTTTTGTGATTAAGCCTTAGTTCCTCAAAATCAGCCAAGCATTGTAGATTTTACTTTATTAAGTAGCCATAAAGCCTTTATGCCACAGCAATACCCATTAATCTTTATTATTATTCCTTTTAATTTTTCGATGAGGTAATTTACTTCAGGTGTTCATTACAAAAAGTGTCTGGGAAACACAGGGGAGAACAGGGGAAGGGTGGATACAATACAGGATGGGGGCTGGCAACACAGTAGGAAAGTGATAATGACCAGGGAGAGAGGATACAGAAACTTTGTAACTAAATACCTGATACAGGTAAAAACACATAATTTAAAAACTTCAACAAGTCTCTCATATGTACACAGCTTGTCAGATTCAGGGTGCTTTTCCAGTGCTGTTCTCCTTGAGGGTCATTTTAGCATTTTCCTACAAGTGCACAAGATCTTATTTGAGCTTGTAAACCAAGACGGCCTGTTCATACAGGACAGCCTGGGAATCCAGATGCTATCACTGCGAATTAAGGGTCTGTGGCTGAGCTCAAGGTATATGAGACCAGATTAATCAGAAATTTTACTTGGCCCTGTTATCACTGATGACCTGGTAAGTAGGTTTTGTCTGCAGCCTTGTGGGTTTGCTCTGTGATTTGCAGGATAGCTCTGATGCACCAGAATTGTAGCTTTTAGTGAGAAGTCTTGTGAGTTCCAGTTATAGCTACTGTATACATGAGTTTTCATAGCTATGTCTCTGACATCCTTCTTTTATTCTCTGCCATCTCAAAAAACTTCGTGTAATCTCAGAGTTTTCTATAATTGGCCAGAGTTGCTGATCAGTGCTGCCCTCAGCCTGCTCTTTATCTGGACGTTGTAGACACTGCCATAGCACAAAACCAGGCTGCACAGCTTCTGTGCAATGAATCAGCTGCTCTGGAAGTATTGAGAGCTGTTGGCTATGTTGAAAACAGCTGCTGCATGAATGCAATAAGCCTGTTGCACCTCAAAAGCCTTAGGCTCATCCCCAAAACCACTTGAGGTAGGTCCAAGGTTTTTCACAAGGCTGCATGTTCTTCCTGCCAAGTTAATCAGGATGCAAATGGGGCATTGTCCTAGTTCAGCAGGTGGGACCAGTTGTCACTGTGTGGGGGTGATCAAAGCTGTGTAATCTACCCCCTCTATTCATTCCCAAGGTCAATGGCCCACATGCAGCAGCTTCCCAGGGAGTCGTTAGCACCTTCACTCCCAGCCTGAGGAGGCGCAGCTGCTAATGGGCCATCAACACTTCAAAAATACCCCATGACTCACAGAGTTAATCACCCATTGTGTGAGTCCCCGCCCTGGGGGAGGGACTGGGTGCTCCCTGAGGGTACATAAGGGGTGGGTAAGAAGACCTCAGGAACCTTTTGTTGGACCCAGAGGAGCAGCAGGACCTCAACAGGAGGAGACCACCACTCCGGACCAGACTACAGCCATCACCTGCACCAACAGGTTTTTCACTTTCTTTTGCTTTGGAGTTGGGGGAACCACGTGGGTCTCAGCACAAGGGCTAACAAACCCCTTTGGGTTTGTACCCCAGGGCACTGGGTTATACAGCTGGGTTTTGGGAGTTGAAAGCAATTTCCCTTTTGTGTCAGTGTATTTACTGTACTATTATTATTAGTTTGTAGCTCTGACTTATAATCTCTCTTGTGTTGAGCTCATTTCTCCTGCTGGTTTACCTCTAAACCAGCACAGGCATCTTGTGTGATGATGTGATGTGGAAAAATCTTTCCCAGGTCTTGCTGTTACCTGGGAGACCTGTACTGTTTTCTCCTGATAGAGCTTTTCTCTGACTTGCTGTCCTAGTCTCAGGTGAAGGGTGGGGAGCCCTGAGAAGGCTTTCTGCAAGACCTGTTTTAAGTGGTGATAAGGGAAACAGTGCAATAACCTATTAGAATATGACATCAGATCCAGTTTCAGTCTTTATGTTGCCACTCCTGTGTGTCCATAGTGGACTCTCTCACACATGACAAACTGAAAATTTCCAAAACCCCATCTGATTCTACTTCAGCTAATCAAATAGTTTATCCAAAGCTCCACACAATTCATCTGTGCTTCAGGTATTCATTATGCAAAAGGGTTTCTTTGGAGACTTTAGAAGAATATTGTGAGGTCTTGGGAGCCGTACTCATAGTATTTTTTCCTTGTACTCCGTTTCTATGTACTTATTTTGTGGGGAATCCATGCTTATACTGAAGTGCTTTCTGGCATGCCACAGTAAGGAAAAGGTTCTCCGGGACTTCTGGGAACAAGTCCTGCTGGAACCACTGTTTGGAAGTTGCATAGAAAATAATGACACTTTCATGTGTTCTGCTCAAAATAGGTTATTTTTCAATAGTATATCTAGTTGGATATGGTGGAGATGTGTACGTATGTGTGCTCTGTTTGACTGTGCTCAGTGTGTATACTACTTAACACAGACCGTGTGCTTGACAGTGTCTTCTTACTATTGAAGATAAAATGTTTCCTGCTTCGAGGACTTTACAGCCTAGAGGGACACTTCAGGAAAGAAGAAAATCCAACAGCAGCTCAAGATGAAATAGTTCATTTTAGGAAGTTTATTTCACAATGGTGCTGACGTAATTTTTACTTGGAGGAGTAGGATTTATGTTGATGTACCTTCAGCTTTTATGTCAATCTTCTTATGTATTGCACTAGATAAGCCCTGCTGCAAAGGTTTGAAATCTCAGCTAGATTAAGGTATCTGGTCTCTGCTTCCCAAAAATTCCACTGTGTTGTCAAGTGAAAGCAGAAAGCTCATGGAAGACACTGAAGTGTGCAAAAAGCCTGCTGTATTTCACCAGGATTTGCTCCGACATTGTATGTAGCTAGCTGATTTTTTTTTTCTTTTGACCCAAATAGCAATATAACTTCATAAGTTCAGCAGTCAGCAGCATACATTCTTTAATGCATCTAGGGAATTCAAATTATTGTTTTATGGGTGAAATGATAACCATTCAATTAGGATTTCTATCTGTGCAATCCTTTATTTTGGTATGTTGACAAACATGTAGCATGAAATATGCTTATTGCAGCTGTGGGATGAGAGCTAAGGGTGAACTGTTTGCAGTTTTGCTGTAGAATTTTACTTCTTTAGAAACTTTCAGATGCTGACAAAACTTCCATGTAGCTGCTTCCTGGAGCTGTGCCTTGTCTTCAATCAAAACCAAATGATTAGTTGGTCCAGTAGTTCAGCAACTCCCTATTAGCATGAAAACCTTGCTCCAGTTAACTCTGGATTTGTGCAGTCCTCTTACTGAAAAGCCCTTGCCAAGTCTTGTTGTAGTCCAGTCTTTTGCAGCATACATGTTTTCAAGCAAACCTGAGCCTTGTTTTGCATGAATTGAAGTTTAGTTTGGATACAGTTAAAGCCTCTATGCAGTGTTACATTTGGGTTGTGAGGATATACAATTTTGTATTTATTTGAGAAACTTGTACAAAATTTAGGGGGTTTTGACTGAATGCTATTTTGCAGTTAGAAGCCATGTTGTGCTGTCTGTCTTCCATTTTGGAGATGTGTCATGACATTGTAAATAGCTTCCATGTTCCAAAAGGCATTTCCTTTCTTGTGGCAATGCATTCTCAATACATGGCTTGGAGAATGTCATGCCAAAAATGGGCTGACAAAGAAAATCAGCCATCCACTGAGAATGGCTTTAACAACTGATGTTTTTAATGTGGTTTGAATGTACTGAATGTAAAACTGCAGTGTCACTGTCTTCTTCCCAGAAGTCCCCTGCCAGGCCAGGGGGCTGGGAGAAAGACTGTAGCCTCATGTTATCTGAAACCCTCTCCCATTGAATGTAAATCCCCTTACTCTTATTGGCCCAAAGCCAGACTTCCCTCTTGTCCCTTACTGGAGAATTTGTATCCCTCCAAAACTCATATAAACCTGTCCCCCTGAATTAACCTCCTCTTTGTTCCTGTCCTGACCGGTGGTCCCTGTGTGTCCTTTCTCGGGGGCTCTCAGAGACCACATGGTCGGGGTAGCAGAGAGCACACACTTCTCCTGGGTTAATGGACTAATAATCCAAGACCAGGAGAAGCACCATATCATTATAGATTTCCTTCAGCACACAGCATCAACGAGGCTACAAGAAACCAACTCTCTACTTTCTTACTGTATCTCCTTAACTTTCCATCTTGTACAGGCTGCAGTCGTTTCCATGCTTGCTGTTCAAGATCCCATGCATCTAGAGAGCTCATGATAACTATTGTTTTATTCTGCTGAGTACTTTAAAAGTTGTAATGAGACTGCATGGTAAAGTTAATAGAGCCTCCTGGTTATTTTCACAGTACTTGTAAAAGATTGCTTAGTGTCATGACTTAATATCCAGATGACTGTATAAAATTAAGAATACTCTTAATGCTTGTTCTCCAAGATATATATTTTTTAATAAATTGGTGCCATGAAAATGGCAATCATTTTATCAGGGACATAACCCAGCATGTTCAAAATGCTGATAAATAGCATGCCAAGTGTTTTCAGTGTTCAGTAATAAAGTTGAAGGCATAACACACTGCACACATGGGAAAAGCTCCCTTTGGTTGCAGATGATTGATGCACCAAGCTTTCCTTCTGCTTCCAGCACGCTTTGAGATGTGTATTCTTTTTTTTTTAAGAAAAATGCTTCAGGTCTTTTAAAGTTTTTTCTTACTTACACTATTTAGAATCTCAGTGTTTTATACATTAAGGTGAATGAAAATTAAGTTTTGTGTTGTCTCTTGCATTATACCCTTTAGAGCCTTGTGGAATAAATCCTTCTGTTCATAAAATGCCATCTACCTAAACATTACCACCTTCTGGTCCGTAATAGTTACAGTTGTATACAAGTAGCTTTCCATTGTATTTTTTATTAATCAAGTGAGGGGAGGAAATGAAATGCTAGCATGGTTTTCATCAAAAATAGGTCTTTGTTTTTACAGATGTTTACTGCTTATGGAAGTTAATACCATTATATATACAGTCTTACCAGCCCATTTCAGGTAACTTGTTAAGGTTAGAAACTGTGATGGGCAAGACATTCACATTTCTTTGTGAACCACAGTGCTGGAGTGTGCACCCATAGCAAATGGTCCCTTTCTTTATAATCTCTCATACAAGGCCTCTCTAGCTCTTCCTTCCTCATCAGCCTTCATCCTTTTTTTCTGCCTGAGAAACAAAAAAGGAAAAAAGATGTTGAATGACTTACTGCACTGAAATGATCATGCTGCAAAGATCAGCCTTTCCCTCCAGCTGGCTTAATATTTGCACAGTAAGGATAACATAGTCTGTCCTTGAAGAACAACTGAGATAACCTTCTGTGCTTACAGGACAAGAGATGACTCTGGTGACTCTGGGAGGTCTGCATGTAACCCTTTTGTTGTGGGTTCACCTAAGTGAGCCCAAATTTGAGTTTAAATCAGGCCTGAAGCTGTCAGCTGACTTGAGCTGGGTTGAACTACCAGCTGACTTCTTCTAGCCAGTAGTATTGTATTCTATACTATATTATGACATCATTTTTCTCAGGAAGTAGAATCAGTGTGGGAGGGGCTTGGGCAGTCACCCCACAGCAGCCTTGCCAAGAGGACACACACACGGTCCAGTCCCGGGAGTGATGGGGAGGACCTGGCCCAGCAGTTGTTTTGGGAAGTAAAATGTTTGTTGTGGGTTCTTCTCTCTCTGCTTGGGTCTGGTTTTCTGGAGACTGAGTCTTCTATGATACTTTGGGGTTGAAATAGTGAAATTTGTGTGTGTATTGAAAAGTAAGGAATTGTTCTTTGTTGCTTGTAACTTGTGTGGGTGTATGTTTGTACCTTCTTCTCATTGTCTCTTCCTTTCCGTAATATATATGTAGTTTTAGTATAAACGTAGTTTGAAGTTTTTTTCCTTCCCCTCTCTTTTCCTCCCTTTCCTGAGTGTTGGCTGGGGAGGCTCCAACCCTGTACTTGGAGGGTTGGCGGTTTTCCAGCTCAAACCAAGACACCTTTAGATACGTGGATTCTCTGGAGCCTGACAATCATTTGTTGGGTACTGGGAAAACACTTCCTTTTTTACCGTGTCACACATGAACTCCTTTGACAAATGAGAAGACTGATTCTTTCAAGTGCGTGAGTGATGCTGGTGAGGCTTGTGGCCCAAAATCCAGGTATCACATGTGTCTTAGAATGCTAAATGCAGTGCTTTGTGACAATGTTTACTGGTGAGGGTTTGGGGTTGGGTACTTCGTGTAGGTAAGGTTCCAGGAAATGAGGGTGCTTTAGCAGATAGACTTACTGGATGGTATTCTGTTTCCAATTCTATTGGTGGAATCAAAGCAAGTATAATACACAAAATTACACATGTATGTATCATATGTAATCATAAGCAAGTGTAGTCTGAGTAATACGCTGCTCTAGTTTAGCTCAGTTGTAAGAGGCTACTGAAATTGGGATTTTTTTTTCAAATTTGGAGTTCTTCCCAGGGTGACTATTGTTGTGGCATTATTAGAGGCCTCACAGTATGTGTTTGCCATCTTTAGAAATAATGTCCTTGTGTTTATTCTTCATGAAAGGTACATGTCTACAGACAATAGGTGCAACATGGGTTCCTTTCCAACTGACGGATCCTTAGTCAGCCCCTGGTGAGAATGTGGTTGCCAGCATCATCAAATGCAGTCAAAATGGGATTGTGTCCATCAACAGACTTACTAGGGGTGGAATTTTGTCACATGCCAGTGAGTCAACCAGAGCATGCACAGCCATCTTTTGCCTGGACACTTAACAGATCACTAATCAGCATGAGAACAACAGTTTATCTCTCACAAAGTAGAGAGACACTAATAACTGATAGTTCTGACTTGGGTTTACTGTGAACAGGAAAAACTAGTGGGGTTTTTGGATGCAAATTCCTATCCCTTAAGGATGCTTTATACTTGCTTGTGTCCCTCCATGGCTGGGTTGCCATACTGGCCAAGAGGAAATTGGTATGATCTAGGCGGTCTCTGGTCAGCATTAGCTGCTTCAGGGGGAGGTGGTACATGTTCTGGCCATAATGGCAGCACCTTGACTGTCTAGACTGTCTAGAGGGGCCTGGATGTTTTGGGCTTTTTTTATCCCAAGAGAAATAACTTTACAGTAAATGGGATAAGCCTAATGTTTCCACAATTTATTAATTTATTAATTGTTAAATGAATAAGATCTTAAGAAAAAACCCTAAATTTTTAGGTGTTAGCAACATATGATCATGTAACTTAATGATAAGTATTTTTGCAAAAGGTCATAAGAATGCCCTCCTAAAAGCTAGTAGTTGTATTTCACTATAATCTTTGGTTGATATTAATGGTGCTGATGCCGTAAAAGTCTGTAAAAAAGACTCTAAGCCAAATTTTTAGTAGGAGATAAGATAAAGAGTAGTTATTTTAATGAGCACCTAGGCTTGCCCAGAAATACATCGACATGTGCCTCCACAAGCTTTAATTTCCATAGCTTTATAATATGATCCATCCAGTCATCACTTTACACATTTCCAGTTCCACCTCTGTCCCGTCCCAGTCCCATTCCCTCAGGAATTGGGTCTGGGGTTGATGAGACCCCCTCTTCATCATCCTCTTCTTCAGCATGCAAAGGGCTCTTGGAGGGTTTCCAGTGTTCTGGGTCACTCTGCCCCATGTTTGTCTTCTTTTGATACCCTTCAACCTTGTACCTTGAAACAGAGACTAAACAGCTAAAGAATTTTAGCTTCCTATTCTAGGACAGGGGGCAGTGATAGAGAGACATTAAACTTAACCTGCTAGAAATATTAACCCACTAAAAATCTACTTTGCTATATCTACCGTGTTCCTAAAATCTATAAAATGTGAAAATCAAAAAAATCAAAAATCCTTCCTGCATCAGTGCCAAAGAATTACTGAGAAAAATAAATGTCTGAAAAAGAAAAGGCAAAGAATACAAATGGCATCTATAAAGGTCTATTTCTTCTTTATCAGAAAATCCAGACAGAGTACTCAATCAAATGATCTTGTTTAATGTAGATTCTGGCTCACCTTTCAGGTAAGGGAGAGAGCTGTTTTGTAGGTTAATGTTTCTGCTAATTGTTACTTTGGTAGCTGGTGATGATTATCAACAGCATGAGAAAAGTGACAAGGTGCTGTCTTCCACCTACACAACTGCCTAGTCTCAAGAAGTATTCTGAAGCTGCTCTCTTAAAATACCTCCCTTTATTATTATTTTCAGTCTAAATTCACCCATCTAAGGTATGCTAGAGCTGCAGAGTATTTTACTACTGATATGATGTGCCTGTAAGCTATGTTCTGTGCCAAATTAACCCAAGCCTACCATTTTGCCTTGGGGATTTAAGTCAGCTGATCGTAGTGTTGGAGGGAAAATGCATTCCATAACTGAGGCTGAGACCTAATGTCCCTCACAATATTTCAGTATTCAAAGTTTTGGGAGAAGTCCACTTCTAATATTCACACTGAAAGAGAAAAGAGATCAAAACCCCCTAGTTTTGTGAAATTTCTGTTTCTGCTCTGCAAAATGTTGTTTGCACAGCACAGCCCCTGAACAGCATGAAGTGCTAGAGCCACTTTGTTCAGGTACAAATTGTCTAGAGACCAGTGTACCATGGTTAGTACTCATACATTAAACTAAGCTAGACATTTCAATAGGATGAAATGGTAAAGAGCCAAGATTTTTAGGAGTTAGAGCCAAGGTTTTGCAAGTTTGACAAGTCATGTCACTGAACAAAGAAAAGGCAGAAGTCCAGCAGGGATGAAGACGCTTCAAGACCACCCTGAGGGATGAAGTCAGGAGACCACTACCCAAATTTGAAGCCAAAAAGAAAGCTCTGCCCAAGATTCCACCTAGTCATTAATATTGAAATTAGAAGGTGTTAACTATGGACTTAAGACTATAAAATAGCTTATTTTCCACAAACAAGTTGGGCAAGTTTTTGCCCAGTATGAACTGGCTGTGCCTCCAACATTGTCAATAAATACCTTTGCTGCTATTAGAATAAAAATCTTCTCTTAGCAGTTATTTTTGCGATGTTTTCCCTTATCAACACTAATGTATCATTTTAACTCACATATTTGGATTCCAGGTTAAACAAAAAGAAAACAGGATATTAAAGGATCCAATGGGTCCCATCCAGGTTTTGTGTGAGTCACTCTTTACTGGCTTTAATGGAATGTGGCCCACTCTGTAGAAATAGTTCTTGAATTCTTTTCATTGAGGAACACTCACAAAAATTAATATGTCCCTAAAGTGAAACAACTTGGGAAACAAAAGAAAACTCAACTCTTAGAATTGTCCAAGCCAGAGAAAGTGCAGAAGCTAAACAAATGCCATGAGAATATAAAAGATTTATACTTTCTGTTTTAATACTAAAAGTATGAAGAAAAAAGTTCAGGTAACAGCCTACTAATTAGAATAGCACTCGAAACATATCAAGAATGGAAACTTTAAATCTTCAGAGCCTTACTGCAATTGAGACAGTGGATTTTTGAAAAGTCATTTTTAGGATGGTGCTGCAATGGTCTAGGTTGCATTTGGACCATGGTACTGGAGTGTGTCTGGTTGCAGCAGTTTGCCCCTAAAATCTGGCTTTTTCGGGGCTTTGGAGAGTTCTGAGGGTGCGACCACGAGGAGCAGAAATAAGGCCTTTAGGGATTGAGTCCCAGTAGAAGAATCTGGTGGGATATGCCTTCAGTGAGGTAGTCACCTTAAAATGCATGTAACTATTCCTAAGGGACTTTTAGAGACACCTCTTTAAATATGTTTGCTAGCTGGTTTGGTAACTTTTCACTCTTCAACAAGTGTGCCACATTCTAGAATGGAAGACAAGTAAATTGTGGGGTTACTGAGCTGTATCTCTGGTTGGCATAACAGCCCTGAATAAATTGAAGTGTGAAAAATTAAATACAAAGTAGTTTTTTGAAAGCTCAACACGTCCACCTTTTTTTTGGAATGTCCTCATCAACGACATTTTCCTTTGCTATTTTAATTTTTGTGAAATTGTTGCCACTGAGAGAGTAGAAAGTGATGTGATTTTTTTGTAGTAATGTCGCTTGCTTTGCAGTGTCATGCAAGAGGCAATTGTCAGGATAAAAAAATGGGATCCTGGAAATCATCCTGAAAAACATAGTGAAAAATATTTTGTGTCTTTGCTTTAACTGCATTTATTCAATTGATGTTGAATCTCTGCTCACAGGATGATTTTTTCCTCCTTTTTTATTGTCTTCATTTTAGAGTTGAAGTTATTCTTGGTACAGTGCTATTGTAGGAAATCCTTGCTCTTCAAGGTGAGAGTAGTTTTGCTGCTGACTTGAATGGGGCCAGTCAATTTAGCTTTAAATGCAATGGGCTTAATCCTGCAGGAAGACAGTGCTCTGTGTGAAACAGGACATCAAAATTCCATTTTTCTATGGAAAAAAGAACTGGTGATCTATGATTTAAGTATTGAAAGAAGTATAGAAAGAATGTATTTATTTGGGGAGCAAAGCAGCTTCCAGAAACCTGGTCAGAATGCAACAATGGGCATTTACACAGACTTTCTTTTTTTGTGTGATGGGTGTGTTTTTTGTTTGTTTGGGTTTTTTTGGTTTGTTTTTTAACTTGAATTTTGGTGTCTGATTTCCACTTTTCAGCAAAGAAGGCCTGAAAATGTGTTTGCTCTGAATTCTCTCCAGCTGTGATTTGCAGCATAAGGTGCAAAGTCCAGAACTATACTTGGAACAGGTGGAGGCCCTATGTACATGCTCAACCCTGGTAACTAACGAGCAGCACTCAGACCTCACAGTACAACTGAAATTGTGCTGTAAATAGTTTCTGGACAAACACCAAAATCCTAAGGGTTTAAGTCAAGGAAAATCCCTCTTGTGTTGCAAATTACTTGCAGGAATAAATGTAAATGAAGTCTTCATTAGATCATTCTTATTGCAATACACTGTGGTTAGGAAGAGGAGCATGTGATGTACTCCTTCACTATATACATCCCAGAAAAATGCATTTGTTAAGTTTATTTATAAGCACTTCTGTAGTGCTTGCCATTGCAGTATTATGTCATTGCTCTCAAGGCATTCATGCCTTTCATGGAAAAGAACAAATGTTTTTCCTCATTAGAATTTTGCAAGTGAAGGCACATCAATTTGAGCCTGAGATGAATTTCACTGTTAGTCTAACTAAATAAAGTTTCATTCTAAAAAATGCCACTGTTTTGCAGCAGTTTTTGGCAAGTTTCTTAATGGAAAGAAAACAATGAATGTACTCTTGTTATAGTTTAAACTGGCAAAANATTGAGTATGAAATGTGAAATTAAATTGAAAAAAATCTGCTATGCACAGTTTTCCTGACTTGGAGTAGTGTTCGTTTATGTAGACTTTTGTTTATTCTGATTAAGGACACTCCATAAGGAGTACAGCTGATTGGAAAATATTAGACCCCTTAGTGGCCTGCTTCTCTATCAGTCCCTTAAATTCTGATGACAATGAAAAGAATATCACTCATAAGAAGAACGTTGTATTGAAAGTTTAATTCGGGGGGAAAAAAACCCCAACAACTTAACCATAGTTTTTCCAAGTGAAATAATAAAAACCTTGTGTCAGGTAAAGTTCTCACTTAGAACTGGACTACTGCCTTCTGCCCTTGCAGTCCCTCACAATCCCAGGGTGTAGTTCAGACTTTTTGTTAACTGGGTCACCTTGAAGGGCACTGTGAGAAGGCTGAGTCAGCTGAAAATATTGGCCTCAAAAGAGTGATGTTTTGAGGCATTTGTCCTAGAAATACTGAGAGGCTACTGAGAGCATTTCTGAAGGTTTTTTTTCAGGTCAAACTGTAAGTCTGTTTTGGTTTTGAGATTGTTTTGGTTCAAAAAGTTAGCATTTCTCAAAGGGAAACATGATTTTTATGGGGAGAAAAAAGGTCTGGCTTAATGCCTAGTATTTTATATCAAATTTTCTGACTGGAATTTTTAGTTATACCAAAAAGAAAATTAAACAGCTTGAAATCTTAATCTAGTTCTGCTACTGTTTTGAATTCTTAAATCAATTAATTCTTTTATTTTTAGATATCACTATTGAGCCACTGACTGGAGAGAAAAAAGTAGTGTAAAGATTTAATTCTTGATAGGCCTTTGAATACTTGAAACATTGTATATAATTTTTAATTTTCTCTGATAATAATTTGGTCCAAGGTTGCCTTTGCAATATGATCCAAATGAGAACAGAAAGATAATTTAGAAAAAAAGAACTGCAACTGTCAAGTCCTTCATCTACAACATTAGTACACCATGTGTGGTATCTCTGAAAAGTAAAAGCAAGCTGAAAGCTTTGGCTGTCATAAGTCATATGTGTTCTGATATGTTTTTAAAGTTTTTGCCAGTCTTGAAAATGTTGAAACTTGCAGACGAGCTTGATGCTAGAAAGTGTGCTAAGTAGAGAATAGAATGAAAATTCAGAGGAATAGAAGCAATCTAATCCTGGAGAGATTTTTGATAATCCAGAAACCCTGAGGAGGAAGAGTATATGACTACTAAAAGCCATAGTTGTTGGAAAACAACTTTTCAAAGTGAAATTCCACTGAGCAAAAAAACCAGGAAGAAAACTGTTATAAGGGAAGAGAATGAATTTTTTTGTCCAAGTTACTAGGAACAAAGCTGGTTATGCTGAGATGTTCTGGGGACACTGTCTATGACCAAGGTAGTAAAAAATTTCAGGGGTAAGTGGTTCTCCAAGAGCAAGGGATGGGAGAAGAATGGATTGCCTTGTTGAAAGGTAGCTGAGATGAAACTGTCAAGGATGAGCTTTCTTTATAAGTTTGTTCTCTAAGAAGATGTTTTTCATACCCTTTTGTTGTTGTGTTTCCAGTTAAATCTTAATTTGTGAGAATTAACCTCACATATCTTGTTATCCTTCTGTTGCTATGAGAGACTTCAGGTGAACCTGGTTGGTCATGAGAACTCTCTTGTGGGCAGTCAGACTTTGGAGTCTTGAGAACCCAGAGAAAGGAAGTGTGAGGAGAAATCTTCCTCGACCCATGTGGGCATGTGCTCTTTTGGCTATCAGGGTACAGTGAGAAGATTGCTTGTGATGGTCAAGTAATCCCTCACCATGGTTTGTCCCTATTGAAAATCTTCCTCCTCCTTGTGCTCTTTGTACCCAGTTGTTAGGTGGTTTAGTAATCAATTCCTTTATTTCGCTCTGGGCTGTATACATTTCAGTGGTGACTGGTGCTATTCAGTCTGTCAAACACCTTGAAACTCACTACAGTGAGAGGTAATGTGTAATGCAAGTTGTGTTTAGATGTGCTTACATGTACTTCCAGTTCAACAGGTAACTTCTCCCTCATTGCAAAAACTCAGTCAGTTCAAACTCCTACTGTTCAGGTTTGACCAGGTGGTTTTGTTCTTTACTCACAAAATACCCATTACAGACATTAGAGTTACATATCAGTGATGATTTCTTTTTGGAGTATTTGCAATGACTTCAAACAGGAAAGTCAACTGTAAGATGGACATGTGACTGAGAGTTTCACCGAGACTGCCAACTCATTTCACATAGGTCATGAAATGGCTTTCCAAGCATGTGCTGCCTTGGTTTTTGAACCATTGACTTAGAGTGGAACTATTTCATATCCATTACTAATGGCTTGAGCAAGCTGGCCTTCCACCTCTGTGGCTGTAATTTTTAATGAGAATCAATTAAGTACAGAAATTTATTTTTGTGTTCTTTCACTTAGGCCTCCAGCATTCTGTGCTGTGTCAGGAAACCTTTATGAAGTCTGGGAAAAAAATGTAAAATAATAAGGAGACTGCAAAAGAGTGGCTTTTCTTTCTAAATGGTCACAAAAAAACCCCCGCACTTATCAAGCAAAAATGTTACATAACTCTCCTAGTTCAGCAGGTGGAACCAGTTTATCACTGTGTGGGTGTGACCAAAGCTCTGTATTCTACACCTTCTATTCATTTCCCATGAACTTTTAACAATGGACCATTTGCAGCAGCTGCCTGGGGCACACCTGACCCCTCAGGCTGTGAGCTGGGTGTTAAAGAAGCCTGTGAAATAGGCGCTGTGATAACTCCCTTCCAGGAAGTCGTTAGCACCTCCACACCCAGCCTGAGGTGTCATGTCTTCTAATGGGCCATCAGTGATTCCAAATACCCCATGACTCACAGAGTTAGGTCATCCATTGTGTAATTCCCCTGCTGTGGGGGAGGTACTGGGCGGTCCCACCTTGACCTGAGCGTATATAATCTTGGGGTTTTGGAACTTGGGGACCATTTGTCGGATCCAGAGGAGGACCAGAACCTTGACAGGACTGCAACCACCACTCTCGATCAGACTGTGATTGTCATCTGCACTGACAAGTTTCTCACTTCTTTTTACTTTGGACTCAGGGGGAACCACGTGAGGCTCAGCACAGGGGCCAACAAACACCATGTTTGTGCCCCAGAGGGCTGAGTTATACTTCTGGGTTTTGTGGGTTAAAGCCAATTTCTCTTCGTATCACTGCATTTATTGTAATTTTTTAAAATTAAATTGTAACTCTGACTTATAATCTCTTTTGTGTTGGGTTCGTTTCTCCTGCTGGTTTACCTTTAAACCAGCACAATAACATTGCATAATAATTACAACTTTCTCAGCACTGCTTGAATTCTTGTACTCTTCTCCAGACTAGCTGGGCTATTTGATTTCAGGGGGTTTCCTGGTTTTGTTTTTTACTTTCTGTCAAAGTATAGAAAGAATTGAACTCTGCAGCTGAGCGTTGTGTATAAAGCAAGATATTAGATCCCTTTGAGTCTCATAGGGAGCTTTTTCATCTGATGAGTCAGAAGATCAATAAGAATTTTCCAGAGGATGACGATGTCTAATTATTGCAAAGTGTAGACCTCAGTAAGAGATTGATAGCTGATGTCTGTTGACTGAGGGAAAATGAGAACAAAGAGACTTCCAGCGCACTCTGCCTGCAAAGGCATCAAAAGCCCTTTATTAAAAGAAGCTCGAGTTCATAAAGGGTTCTGGTGAGAAGATTCTGGAACTTGGATGGGATTGGTTAAAATCAGGAGTGAAGAGTATGTTACTAGGGAAACCAGATAGCCAATGGAACAATGGTCACCAAAAGCCAATGGGAAAACAGGGTCTTGGGGTCTTGGGCAAAGACAGGAAAGCTAACCAATGGTATTCTAGGGATCAGGGCAAAGGTGGAAAGAGGTTATAGGGGGAAGAAACAATATGGAGGACAAACCAGGATAAGGCTGATGCCTAAGGATTTTAGTGTTTTTGTGGATTTTTAGAATCATATAAGTTGCATAGACTCTTCTAGGTTGCTCACATCCTCAAGTCAGTTACTGAAGCTCTTCCTCACAAGTTGTA
This sequence comes from Sakesphorus luctuosus, assembly GCA_013396695.1. Taxonomy (NCBI): domain Eukaryota; kingdom Metazoa; phylum Chordata; class Aves; order Passeriformes; family Thamnophilidae; genus Sakesphorus; species Sakesphorus luctuosus. The sequence goes on from VWZD01011785.1 coordinate 131,474, forward strand.
AGCTTTCTCATGCCCTGCCAAGGCCATGGTGTTTGTGAGAAGCCGCCTGTAGATAGCGAGAAGACAAAACCAAAGAAGAAGGGCTAGAGGTCTTGGAAGATCTCTGAGGGGCAGTTTTGAGGACCCCTATGGGTGGGGCACACAGGGAAATGAAGATCACGTTGGTTATCGATATCTCATATGTAAATTACTAGAGAATTTATAAAAATTGCAACATTCCTGGTCATGGGATGCAGACCTTCTGGTGTACATCTTAGAAGCTTCTAATAAAGATAACCTATGTATCTTTCTCTGTTAAAACAGTTTTTGAGTGGTTTCACAGCAATAGGCAACAAGGCCATGAGGGAAAAATGAGGGAGGGGAATACACAGAACTTTTATAACTAAAAACTGTACAATAATAAACGTAATGAACTTGAACCAAACTGCGGTTGTAACAGTCTTAACAGTCTCTCAGGTTGTTTCATGTCCTCCATTTGTCATCTGATGTGCGTTCTCCCATAAATAGTTTCTTGATGAAAATAAAATTGCTGAAGAATGATTTAATAATGGCAAATAAGATTCCTAGAGCTGACAATTGTTGCTATGTTCAGTAGTACACAGTGTTGATAAAATTCTTCAGCCTGCAATGTTACATGTACTTGCAGAAATGCCAGTGGTCATTTAACTCTAGAAGATTATTTATTTGTGATAGTTGCCATCTTTCCAGAGACAAGCAGATCTGATAAACAATGTATACATGCGTATCTTGAATCTCTCTGGCTCCTAATTCCGCATTTTCTTCCCAACAAGAATTGTGAAACTGGCATTTCAAGTTACAGTATTTCAGGAAGCTACATTCCTTAAATATGAAGGTAGAGAAGGAACTCCAAAAGTGCATAGAACAAAATTATGAGAACTTTACATATGGTCTGGAAAATGTCTGAAAAGCTGTGGGTTTCCTTTTTACTCATGCCTCTAAGCAGATTTGCTTTATTGTAATGCTAATATATTATTTGAGTAATTTATTAGAGGCCTTGTGATCCAGTCATTAGGCTAGTGGTTTTTTGGTTATGATGATAGAAATGTCCTTGTTTTTCTTCTGGTAGTTCTATCATGCAGCATCAGTAGCTTTTTTTTTTTGTCTTAATTGCATGGACATCTCATGCCTTATCAATGCTATTTGTAACCTTTGCTGATTAGAGCACCCATAAGAGTCTGTTACCATCTGTAAAGAGTGAGATGAATAGTCTCGTTGCTGTGGTACATAAGTTAGGAAAGTTGGCAGCTTGTTTCCAATTCTGCTAAAAACTTCAGGAGCAGTCTTTACGCTCTTTCATTGTCTGAAGCAGTTTATTTGCAAAATGGTTGTAGAATATTTACTTTCTAAAAAGTTTAGAAAACTTTTCAGCAGAGAGGTTAGGAAACCCTTCAAGAATGTTTGCTCTTGAGAGCATCTTTTGGAAATTGCTCTATCATTATAGAGTAAAAGAGATTTTTCAGAACTGGTATTTCTATATATTTGTTGTTTGACTGTATTTTTTGCCTTTCCCCCCCCCACTTGGTAATTTTTTAGGATCAAGTGATAACAGTATCATCCCCAGGTCCAATTTTGTTTGATAGTTCTGTTTAGTAACAGTTTAAAAACAATGTTTTCCTGCCACCATCTTTAGTAGTGAATAAGTGGTAGTGGTGTTCTA
>VWZD01011785.1:137101-156842 GCA_013396695.1 Sakesphorus luctuosus
TGATCTAATTAATGGACTGGAGTTGGCCCAAGAGTTGAACTTGATGATCTGGGAGGTCTTTTCCAACCCTAACGATTCTATGATTCTATGATTGTAAGTCCTTGTTGTCCTACGCTGAAGGAACTGGAGAAAGGTCTACCCAATGTTAATGAGAAAAAACAATCCCAATAATACTTCATATCAGTTATTTTCTCCATGGAGAAACACTTTAAGACTAAAACAGAACAAAAATGCCTGAGTAGTGCTAAGCAATTTGGAAAGACCTTGTGTCAAGGAGAGTTGTGGCATGTAGAAGTGCTGCTGGAAGCTTCTGCTCTGCAAGCACAAGAAATCTGCCATTTTCTATGGGGCAGTCAAACTCAGAACTTCAGGCTTGGCTCCGTTCTCTGCCTGTCAACTCGAACCTTAAGGTGGAGCCCTGAGAAGGAACTTGTCAGTATAGTCTGCTAGTGCTGATTCTTCCCTTCAATGGATTTCCAAATTATAAGGAAAATTAGTTTGACCTTGAGCCTGAGATACTGACTGCTCAAATTTTAGTATATAGAGAAAAGTCTGTATGTGGACAGTACTTTTCTACATTTACTTTGGTGAGGGCAATGAAATGAAAGGAGACTCTATCAATATAATACAGTAATAGGCAGCAAAACCACATTGCATCTTCATATTTTACCACCAATCTGCAGATAACATACTATCAGACAAAAGCTCAGAGGGCTTCAGTATAGGCAAACTGATAGACTGAGCTGTAAAAGAATAGGCATTCTTGAAATTTGTATACCAGCTAAGATGTGAGTCTTGGCATAACCTACTAAGATCCTCTTGATTCTAGAGATTCTATGCTACAGACTTTTTTACCTATTCTAGTGTTTTTAACCACTAGTTGTAAGTAAATAACTAACAAAAAATATTCAGGATATCTCTGTATCTTGGAAATAATACTAGTTCTGTGTGCAATGATAGTACAAGGTTCAGGATTTCCACAGAGAGGAACCACAGGAGAGTGAATGTACAGAGTATTGCTGAGGACAGACCAGCAGAGATGCTCTCCCTTTTTTCCTGAGAAATGTCAGAGGTCATTCAAACTTCACAAGGACACCAAACCAACATCATGTGGTGAGAATTGTGGTTCAGGATCAAAATAGTTTTTTAACTTGTACCAGTGCTGAAGTCTATGAAGAATCCTCCCGGAGTAAATGAGTTAGGGAACAGGATATCCATAAATAAGTCCAGGTGTTAAAAGTGCTTTTTTTTATAATAAGCATGGTTGGGGTTTTTTTGCCATAGACTCTTTTGTTTGTAGGGGGAAACTCAGAAGAACAGTGGAGAGCTGCTCTTGTACAGCTTGTTATGTACAAAAATTAAAAAAATCAAAGAGATCCTGTCCTCTAATTTAAATTGCGCTTTTGCTTGGGAAGTAACTGTTTTTAAGCAGAACATCTAATATTTAGTCAGACTAGACTCATCAGCTCCACAGCAATGTCCTCTGACTGCAGCCCAGTCCTGCTTTGCAGGCCTGGCTACAGAAGCAGATTCCAGAAAATTAGTTTAGCATGTCAGTCCAGCACGCACCTTCAGGCTTTGTGGGGAGGAATGAATGGAGGCACAGTTCTTGTGCAGACCACATGGATTCAAGACTGCCTTCTGATTTACACACATGCTGAGCTCGAGGGAGCTGCACAGGTGTATGTAGAAGCAGAAACAGGCATGGTTTTGTTTGTTTTTTTAAAAGCAATGCAGATCTATACCACTCAAGAACATGATTTATGTCCATCCAGTAGCTAACTTCATGTCTGAGGCTAGATTGTTAGTTCAAAGTCACTTTGTACTGTTGCCAGCCAAGGAACCAAGCTCATTGTTTATTCTTCAAATCAAAAATAGGTTGTAAAAATGACATAACACAGAATTAGGGTTCCATTAAACAGTCAGCAGAACCAAGATGAAAGATTTCTGCATCTGCATTAGCCTTAAGCCAGGCTATTTGTATTACTATTTTTCTAGCTAGACATGTAGCTTACTACCTGTGCTTGGTCTTGATGAACTCAGCAGTGACATTTTTGTGTCATGGGAGGCAAACAGAGCCTTGAAGTGGGCTGGTACGAAGTGGTACCAACTTGTGACTGTAAACCTCACCAATGCATCATCTGGTTTAAACTGTGGCTTGATTTGACCTCAAACCATTTCACAGAATGAGTGGTGTCTCGTGATGATGTTTACTCTGTGTGGCTGAACACAGAGGGCATGGATCTATTTCCTTAGGAAGATAATGCTTGTAATGTCTGACTGAGCCTAAAGTACATGTGCAGGTCTGCTGGAATCTGCAGAAACATTTCCCCCTGTTTAAATAGGTATAATCATGAGATACTGAAACACATTAAGTATGACTCCTTGGTAATGACAGCTGCATCTTGATCCTACCCATCCTCTTGTTTTTATCAGCCAGATAGCTGAGCTGACTCTGGAAACAAGTTTGATTTGAGTCTAGCAAAAGCCAGGCTGGCTGGAAGAATTAAAAACTGACTGATCTGCTTGGTCAAGCCCAAGAAAGATCAAACCTGAACTTCAGGGCCTTCAGTGAATTGAATTGCCCTTATCTATGTTGACAAAACTTGTGACACTCAGAGTTCTGAACTATTTCAGGTTTTTATCAGTGAATATCTGGCTTTACCTAGGAGCTATTTAACATGCTTCTGGGACATGTATGCTGTAAACTGGCTTAAGAAGCATGATCCACAGATTGTAGATCTCTCTCACCAGCCCCTGTAAGCACTGGTTGAAGCATGCAATCCTGTAGATTCATAGCTCTGTAGTTGCAGCTGAAATGGTCTTGAAAGCTGGTCAAGAAGAGCAAGAGCATATGCCTACATCTGGCAAACACAGCCAAAGGTTCTGCACTATTATTTAAAGATCTTATTCCAGGTTAAATGGGTTTGACAAACTCATAATTTAAGACTCTTGATTAATAGTCCAAGAAATAAAGCTTGTGGGTTTTTTCTCTTCCTGTTCTGTTCTATACTGCTTAATTTTGATTTGGAGCAGGTCTTTTTCTCTTGAGAGTGGGAGAAAAAAAAAATCCCTGGAAAAGTGATGGCTGCTGAAGCTTGCACAGTAGCTCATGGGTAGGAACTAATGCTATAGGCTCTGATGTTGGCAATGTAAATCCCTTTAGAAAGCCAGTAGGTATGTGTTAGGCTGTGCTGCTGCTCAGAGCAGCCTATGATAGGAGAGAAGCAGCTTCAACACTGTTAAATCTCTAGAAATAAAATTTACTAAAAGATAGCAAATGAAGAGAATCCTTTTGATTATCAGCCTGAGAAGATGGACCCTGAGGGCAAGTATTGGGGTAGAAGGTATTACTGTTAATCACAGCTTAAACATATTAGTCTGAGAGCAGTAGACTTTCTGGACTGATTTCCTTCACTCATCTCTTTCACTGAGGCAATTGGAAGATAACGTGGTGTGTAGTCAGATTTTTGTTAGCACCAGACTGATAATCTACCTCTTGCTTACAAGACTGTGAGTGAACTAAATTGGACTGATTTCCCATGTGGATGGGAAAAGCCCTGATGTGGAGTCTGTCTTTCTATCAAATCTGAAACTGTGGTACTCTGAAGCCTGAAATGTCTCTGTGAAACAGCTACAAGAACGTTTTTCATGTGGTCCAACATTTTACTCCAATTTTTGGAAACACCTGCAAAAACAACCCCAACCAAAAACCTCCTTCAAACTGTCATCAAGTACCATGACACAAGTACATAGCATGGAAACTTCTATTCATACATTTAATACTGAGCAAAGGTATAAGCTACTGCAAAATGAGTGTCCTGTAATGGAAAATGTTATGCAGGAGGAGCTGGCATGAAGAACTGTGAAGCTATACGTGATTTATTTCTCCTCTGCCTTTCCACCTAAGTTGTACAAGCAGCATCTGCCACTCAGGTTATTTTTGTATCAAATTTCAAACTAAAAGTAGAATTTACAAGCTAGTGCTCAACTGGGTGTTTGGGTTTTTTAAATTATAAATATACATGCTTTCAAGTGGGATCTTTCAAATTTAATGCCAAGGGAATAATTCATACTCAGATTCTGAAAAAGAATCTTTTTTTTTCTGAAACAGTATGCAAAATGTCAGCTCTGATTCCTTGACTTTGCTTAATCACTGGAATTACTCTCAAAGGGTGGTCTTATCTTTTTTACCTCCAGAAAGATGATGAGAGAGAGACAGACTTTAATTCACTTGTTTTTCCAGGACAGTAGTCTGCAGTTTCAACCTCTTTATCTCTTTACTGTGAATCCAGAGTGATGCCTTGAGAGACCGCAGAAAACAGGACTCTGAGTCAACTTAGTGTGGGATAAGATAAAAAGGGAAGGTCCTTTAATTTCCAGGCCTAGGGCCCACAGGAATACATATCAATGTGCACACTCAAACCCTGATTTCCACGGGTTTTATAACAATGTCCACCCAATCCCCTGTTCACCCATCCTCTCAGTCCAGCTCTGTCCTGCCCCCAGCACACCCCATCGGGAATTGAGTCTGGGGGAGAGTGGGACCCTCTCTTCATCATCCTTCTCTTCCTCATAGTACGTAGGGATCTTGGAGGCCTTCCAGTGTTCTGGGCTTCGACATCAGTGTGCCCATGTTTATGTTTCATGGCACAGACCTTAAGATATTATTCAGACTTCTGCCTTGAAAACAAGACTGAATATATAACAGCTTGATATGGGATAAGGGTTAGTATGCATAACATTGAACTTAAGCTGTTAGAAACACTGGCACACCAAAATCTACATTTTACTACAATGACTTCTAAAATCTATAAAAATTAAAAAATCAAAAATCAAAACAACCCTGAGGCATCAAGAGAAACTAAACTGTCTAGGACTTAGGGACCCCTTCATCCTTTCTGTCTTTCCCTCAGCAACTCCCCACACCACTGTAAAATCTGTCTAGGGAGAAGGTGGTGGAGAAGCAGTTGTTAAGGGAAAAGAAGTCCTGGGGTAAAGTGGAAGGGCTATTTTATTTGCCAGAGAATACAAACAGGCTCTCAATGGCCCTTCTCAGGTCTTTCTTTCCCCTCTCCACCACAGAAGATGACATAATTTCTCTACAAAATGCCACAGTGGCCATTTTTCCAGCATGGCTCCTTTTGGGAATTTTTAGACCTAGTCTGAAGACTTAGAAAGGTTCCATTACTCTTCTAATTAGGAAAATAAAAAAGGCTCATTATTTTATAAGAGGCAAAAAACTTAAGCCTTTTAAGCAATTATTTCCATGGTGAAGTACTACCCATAATTGTGAAATGAAAACTGAAGCCAAAGAGATTAAAATCCCAGCAATTGGTTTGACATGAAATAGAAAGGGGAAAAGCCTGTAAGATTTATGATAGCCTCTTTTGTAATAGTCCTTCTTGCCAGAATGCAAAAATTTGCCTAAATCTGGAAGAACTAGGTTAGCAAGAGTGAATGAAAGAATTTGGGTGCACATGAAAGGTTACAACAACAAGCAGAAGATGACTTATAGAAACAATGTGCAAAATGCTCTGTCAATATGAACTGGGAAGGAGAGGACTAAGAAAACAATGACCCAGTTTTACCAAAATATTCAAATTTTAGGTGTTGAGTAGTACAGATATTGCTTAATATCCAAGCTTTCCCAGTTTATGTTTACCACTGCACTAAGTCTGGCTTTATTCTGCTACATCTGAGCATAATGAGTGACTTGTGCAGAAATACGACTCTTCCTCATTTGAAGGGCACAGGAAACTGCAAGAAGGGCTACAAAATCTGTAGGATGTCTCCAAGCCTAGATGTAACTTGCTTCTTGATTGGTTTTCTCTTTTTTTTTTTTTAAATTTTGTACAACTTCTAGTTAAAATATGAACAGATTTAAAATTGGCATAATAAACTGATTCATCATTGATTCAGGAACCATTCTGCCAGGTTTACTGTGTGTAGTGGTTCAGATGACCACCGGGGATCTGTAACTCCAAATATGTCCTTCCTCTTTTATTTCCTCTGCCCTCTCCAATAATGAAGTTACAATACAAGGAAATACAAGTAAAAAAATAACAATTTAATAAAGCAAATAGCTCAGTTGGTTAAAACTTGGTTGTAATAATGCCAAGGTCATAGGTTCAATTCCCTATGGGGGCCATTGACTTTAGAGTTGGACTCGATGATCCTTGTGGGTCCCTTCCAACTCAGAATACTCTGTGATTCTGTAAATACAGAAAATGGTTTAAACCGACATAGGAAAAAAAATGTTACCTGGCCCTCTCCACCCCTAGGACAATGACAAAATCACTCCCACCCTGCGCTTTGTGTGCCATGCCGTCTGCCTGGAGTCAAAGACAAAATGGTGGAGAAGCTTCCCCCTCCTCCCTGGACCACTAGGTCAGGAAAAAACAAAATAAAACAAGGCAGCAAACATTTTTCTGTGGGAGGGCAGCAAACAGTAGCAGACTTCAGGCTTTCTTTCTTTCTCTTTATGGGGGTGAGCAAGTGACAACAGTCTGCACAAGGCAGTTAGTGAAAAAAAAAGAAAAACAAGCAAAAAAACCCCAACCCTGGAGCAGCTTGCAGTGGGGTGGCCCCTTTTCTCTCCATAGATTCTGTCTTGGTGGGTGAGAGTGGTGACTACAGTAACAGCACAAATAGCAGCTATCTCAAGGGTAGCAATGCCAGCACGGGATCTCCTGGCAGCAGCCGGCTTTCTTCCCCCAGAAATGACAGTGGCGATGGGATTTGTGGAGCAACTCCAACCTGCAGCAGGGTGGGTGTGACCTGTGGCACGGCTTGCAAAGCAGTGACATGCTTTTTTGGGTTCAAGGTGGTCCCCTTTTGGCTGGGACTTATGAAGTGACCTCAACCTGTGGTGAAGAGGCCATCCCTGCTCCTCCAGGGAGATGACAATGGTGATGCTTCTGCTTCTGCCCTGTGGCTTAACTAGGAGGGCCTGTCCATTCTCTTCTGCAACTCAGGCAAAGACAGGCAGTTCTCCCTTCCATGCTTAAAGAGACAGTTCATAAAAAATGATGAAATGGGGTAGAATGCGTAATTGGTTACAGCCAATTAATGCTAACCCTGCCTCTTTTTCCTAGATCTGGGGCACTATGTAACAAAGATGAGTTTGGGGGTGAAAAAGGTTTTTCTGGCCAACCACTTCACAGTGCAAGCTGCACAATAAAAGCTGTACAACTGCTGAAGAGAACATGGTCCAGTTGTACAGAAACTGCTGCCCACCAAAATCTGTAGCTCTTCAATTATGGAAGGACTCGCACTTGTCACTCTTGGTTTCAGCTGATCCTCTGAGTTCAGTAGAGCTCAAAATTGCTTTGGGGGTTTTCACATCCCTATTAGTATGACTCTGCTCTTTTAGATGGCTATTCTTTTCAATACTGATGTTCAGTAGTTGATTCTGTGGTTCAGAGACTAGGTGTTAAAAGCTAATGTTGAGTATTGAACAAATGAAAAAACATACAATTTTATTCACATGAAATGTTTACAGTAATTAGAATTTGTCCAGACTCTGCAAGCTCTAGTGGAAGCTGTTTGGTTTATCTCAAGGTATAAGTACCTGCTCTTATCTCCTGTTTAAAGAGAGGCTTGCTGAGTCTAGAGGTCATCTGTAAGGCCTGAATGATAGCTTGAAGGAATTTAAATTCATGGTGAAGTCCTAACTCTGTGAGGGGTGACTCTAGTCCCCTCCATGCACTGTAGAGACTCCTGTTGGGGTTTGCACTGAAGATAAAAAGATTTGGACATGACAGAGAAGGAGCAAGTGCAGTGAAGGATGAGAAATGGTGGATAGGACACAATCAAGTTGAAGGTGTTTAGAGAGTTGATCTTTGCCTGGGTAGGATGCACCTTTTATTAAAAGCCAAATGAAGTTTTGGTGTGGGTAATGTCTGGATGGAAGATCACCTGAAAAGTTCTATAAATGACAGCTCCTCATTAGGGTGAGTTTCAAAATACACCAGTGTGAGAGTCTGGCTTTGATGTTGATTTAACAGGAAAATGATACTGTGTGTAGAGAATTAGAATCAGTGTTCTCAGCATTTGTCATGTTTGTGTGGGTGTTTTATAAAAAGGGAGTTAAATCTGAAAATATTCATGGAAGACACCCAGGCACAGTGGGTAGGGGAAGATAAAAATTTAACTTTCAGTTTGCTTTGGAATATGCTACATCTTCAGGAGAGGGAATATAAGTTTCTTAAAACCACAAGGAAAAGAGTCCAGCCAGTTTGTCAGAGTTTTATAATCTTTCATCACTCACTACTGTCCCACTTGATTTACACTGCCTAAGGTGAGCCAGACACACTTGAGCACTACAACAGCCAAATACATAATAATAAAAAGCTAAAAAGTCTTAAAAGTTTTACACAGAGGATGTGACCAACATAAATAGCTCACAACATGTGTGTGCTTGTTTAAAGGTAAACTGGCAGAAGAAATAAACACAACACGAAAGAGATCATAAATCAGAGTTACAATTTAATCAAAATATTACATTAAATACAATGATACAAAGAGAAATTGGTTTTAACCCACAAAACCCAGATGTATAACCCGGTACCCCAGGGCACAAACAGAATGGGGTTCATTAGTCCCTGTGCTGAGACCCATGTGGTTTCCCTGAGTCCAAGGAAGGGCGAAAACGTGGTGCAGATGACGGTTGCAGTCCGGTCGAGAGTAGTGGTTGTAGTCTGGTAGAGAATGGTGGTCGCAGTTCTGTTGAGGTTCTGGTCCCCCTCTGGATCCAATGAGTGGTACCAGAAGTCCCCAAACCCCAAGATTATATACCCTCTGGTTCAGGTGGGAATGCCCAGTACCTCCCCCAGGGCGGGGAGTTCCACAATGGGTGATCTCACTCTGTGAGTCATGGGATGTTTTTGGAATCATTGATGGCCCATTAGCAGACATGACCCCTCAGACTGGGTGTGAAGGTACTAACAACTTCCTGGAAGGGAGTTATCACAGCTCTTATCTCACAGGCTTCTTTAACACCCAGCTTGCATTCTGGGGAATCAGGTGTGCCCTGAGCAGCTGCTGCAAATGGTCCATTGTTAACAGTTCATGAGAAATGACGTAGAGGGTGTAGAATACACAGCTTTGGACACACCCACAAAGTTATAAACGGTTTCTGGCTGTTGAACTAGGACAATGTGTCTAATGAATAGCAAAGGTATCTGTGGAGCAAGAAAACAGCCATTGTTTAAAAAAAAAAGTTACACTAGACAGTCTAAATGCATAATAGTTCTGATCGTGGTGCCTTCCTCTGGTTGTGTACTGGGATCTAGCAGCACAGAACAACTTTGCACCAAAATTTTGGAACATTTCCATTTTGGCAAAAAGTGCTGTTTGGAGGAGACAAAGTGAGTTGCTGAGGTACCAGGAAGTGGGAGAGACTGGTTCAACTCTGTTTCCTTCCTTCAGGCCCCAGATTTGCTTCCAAGATTTCTCCTAATTTAGGCAGGGAGACTGGACCCCACTTGTCCACACTGCAGGTAAGTTTAGTGGTTTAATTCTGCTATAGCGCAGAGGAAACTTAGGAACATTAATGGGAAATAAAAAAATTAAGCTTCAGTGAGTGAAGTGATAATTCATCTGAGAATTGCCCTTTTGTGCTCAATTCTACAGAAATTTGTAACACTAGGAACCCTTCACTCTTTCCCTTCAGCACCTCTTGTTGTAGATGAACTTACTGTTTGTATGTTTGGGGAGCACAAAAGCTTTTATGGGGGAATGAAATCGACTCCCTAGTGTTATCTGTTTACTCATCTGAGCAAAGTCTGCTGGCTTGTAGGATCTGCTGTTGTTCTCTAGAGAATATTCACTTGGTAGACTTTGTTTTTAAGCAAGCTGACTTTGCTTAGGTGTGAAGTCTCGAGTACTTGACACATCATTAAGGACTGCAGTGATCTCAGGCACAGTATTTTCTGTGTGTTTTCATTACAGTGCTGTCTATAGAATGTCCTTAACCTGGTCTGGGCTACAAAGATCTCTCAGATGTCTATTGTGTCCAGCAAAGCCTGTGACACAGAAGAAGCACAGAAAACTTAGGCCTGTGGACACATGGACACAGCTATAGTAATATAATAATAGCCCTATAATAACAGAAGAATCAATATAACAAGACAGTAAAAATAATGATAATTAAAAATTCAAAGAGAGGTTGATGTCTGAACTAGTAAAATACTTGGAGTAGCTAAGCAAGTTATTTTCTGTATTTGCACATTCTTTATCTGATCTTTATACCTCAGATAAAAACAGAAAAAAAACTGGAGAGAGATCTTGTGAGGTTAGGATTGTTTTGGAGGGGTTTTTGAGGCTTTCCATAGAATTGACATAAATTTGCTTATAGAAAATGCAAGGAAAGCATGATTTTTGGTAAAAGTAGAATCAATGCAAAAAATTTTTTGACAAGGTAGGAATTTAAAAAATATCTGAGATTTTCAAAATTAAAATGTTTCTATGTGAGTAAAGGCCTCTGATGTCATTGCCTTGTACTCAGTGAAGCACAGCCACTGGGTTATTTTCATTTTGTTTGTCTGTCAAACTAGTCTCATGTGATACTTTCTGAAAGCTGCCAGATCCTCTCATATCTTGGGTGGCCTGGGTCTGAAACAAAAAGTGGTCCAGTTTCCCATACTTTTGCAGTATGTAGCCACCAATGTATTTTTATTCCTGATTGAAAAGGGATGGAGTTTATAAAAATACTCTCTTCCTTGGAAAAAATTAATCAAAATACATTTTACTAATCCTTTTGGGCATATGAAGCCAATGTTCATAGGCTGGAATTTGCACTGCGTGATTCTTTTAATCAGTTACAACTAATCTGGAAGATAAGCTGAAAAAGCAATAGGGAAATTGGTCACTGTATGAAAAAGATTAAGCCAAATAATTTTCTGGATATTTACCTGTACTTTTTCACATATCCTTGGTGGCTTCCAAAAGAGATCATAATAGTAAACCATGAAGGAATAATATTACTTCAGGAGCTAAAATTTCTTCTATTGGAGTCTTTATTCACAGATTTGCTGAATATATATATCATTGAAATGTATTTCATTAGAGTTTTTTTAATCCCTTTTTTGTTAAATATTATTAAAGGATTTTGGAGAGCAGTTGGTGCACATTATCTGAGCAACCATCTCTCTTTCTGATACTTTATTATAAAGTTCAGTGGAGAGTTAGAAAGGACATTGTCAAGTGAAGGTATATTTGAAACTTAATTGGAAGTATTTTTCTTCCTTCTAATTAAATAATGAACTCAAGGATATATCTGAAATGTGAGAATTTCCCATAAGACAGGCATTTGGGAATTTGACCATCCCAGTGAAGTGTTTGAATAGAATTTTGCCTGTTTGTAACATTATGAAAATATTGTTTAGCACTCAGTGTGCCTTTGGCACAGGTAGAGCATGGAACAGTTCACATCCACTGCAAGGGAGGGGGTGGCTTTCACAGCAGCTCTTCATGGCTTCAGGTGGATGCTGAGCCCGATGAGTGCTGGTGGGATTCTGCAGCTGGGCACAGTGCCAACTGAGGAGTAATCTCCACTTACGTGGGTTGAGGAGAATGAGCAAATCCTCTCACTGTGATTTTATGAGTTCCTGACATACACTGGAGGCAGGATGATGCTAGTTTGAAATATAGAGTTATACATTCCGGTGTGTGTACTTATCCTACTGCCTAGTTGTGCAGTCAGCAGCTTAATGGTTTTCTAGTCTGGCTCAGCATCTGTCAGAAATGAGTCTCATGTCTCATGGAAGGATGGTGAATTTGTTCATTATCTAATCAGAAACACTAAGTGTTTCCAGGGACTTAGGCAAACTGTTCGTTTCTTTGACATTTGATTTGCACATATCTGCGTATGGAAACCCTTTATGATTTTGAGGAAGCATTCAATTGTAGATAACTGCTCAGAAGCCAAATTAAATAAGCCAAGGGTCAATCTTTTCAAACAGATATGGAATATTTGAGACTTGCTTTGTATACTAAAATTTGGCCACCAAATGCAGGAGCATGCTTCTGACCCATGATCTATTTAAAGCCTTTTTAAAAACTATGGCCACTTTTCAGAAAACCTATCAGCTAAGATTTTTTTTCTTTTGCTTGTGCTGTTATCACATGCTAGATTCTGCGAAAAGTCAAACATTATATTTCTTCTAATGAACCCAAACCATAGCTATTAGGAATTCAGCATGCATTCTGACACTCAAGGCATGTGTATGTTTATCTTGATGGCTATATTACCATATGTGGTAGATGCTGGCAAGGCCATCCCTTTCCTGTATCCAAAAGCATTTAGCAGAGGTGAAAAGACTTTTATGAAAGCAGGCATAATTCTTTCAATATTTGTGCTTTTAGAAAGGGCATAGTTTTTTGTTTATGGATATTGTCTTTGTGGCTGAAAATATTAAAAATATTAACCATGAGCCACTGGTTAACATCATCTTTACACCTAAACTTGCAGTACTGGGAATTGCTATTAATGACTTGTGAGACTGAGTACTAGAAATGAGATGAATGTGGTAACGGTGCTGCCTTAATAAAGGAAGCATATGATAATCTACAAAGTTTTGTGCAAGAATAAGTTCTTTTCTTTATAGGAAAATATAATGAATCCTCAACCAAATGCTCTTAAAGATGTTATTTTCAATTTCTTAATAGGAAAACTTGCAACCTTTCAAAGACTTTTTTTTTGGCTATGTATCCTGAGACTCTTATAAGCCAACTGCAAGATCTGTTTTGAAACACATACTCTGAACATGTATCACAGACATCCCATGCTAATTTTTTTGTGGGAAAACATAAATCAGGAATACAACGCCAATGATGGCAAAGAACATGCTTTGCACCCATAGAAAACTGTGATCTGCTTGCATTACTAGGTTCCCACTGATGCTGCTAAAGAAAATAAGCAGTGCTTCCTTTCAGCCATCATTCAAGGTATCTGGAAGCTTTAAATTTCACCTTCTGCCTAAAGGGCAGGCCAAAGTAGATTTGATATAATGTACAGAATGTCACATTCTACATAAACCTCAATTTGCCATAAGCTGTGGCTGTACCACTTGTACAGCAAAGCACAGGGATCTAATCTCTTGGAAGCAAAGTATTTGGAAGTGCAAAGGAACTGGAGGCTGGAACTGTGAGAAACATATGAGCTGTTACTCCTCTTTTCTGTATACTTTTGTAGTTACCTCATCATGTGTTATGCCAGTGATGTAGCTTGTATAAACAAATAGCATAGCTGTCTGCTTTTCAAAATCTCGGCTGCACCCTTGAGAAATCCTGTCATGCTACTTTGTCAATACAAATGATTGAGATGTTCTAGGAATATTGGAGGATAGGAAGCATAGAATGAAATGTAATTAAAAACCATACAGCATGGAGGCTTCCGTACTGGCCCTATTTTTTTAATTAATACTTCATTTCTTTTATTTAGATGAAGATGCTGCAGGACGTTGTGTGTCAGAGGACATAATCCAAAGCACTTCACAGAAAGCTGGGTGTGTCTAGATTTGGAAAGGAGCAAATGTCATGCTGAATAGTTAGCAAAAACCCACTATCCCTCTCTTTCTATATGAGAGGGGACAGGGAAAGTCATTCCACTATGTCCACTATTGCACTAAAAGCTGCATCCTTTAGAGAAAGTCCTTCTGGAGTTTGTACTTTCCTAGGATTGCTGGCATGGAGACCTGCTTGCACACAAAGGATTTGGTACCTGGAGATCCCACCAAAACAAGTGCCCTCCACATCTTGCTGCTGTGGTATGAGCAGAGGGACCATCTCATAGGAACTTGAATCTTGACTGAGATGAGTAGGTGATGTTGCAATAGGAATAATTGTCACAACCTGCTTAGGTACAAAGAGGTGAATTGTGCCTCTAGCTGTAAAAGTGTGAAGGGATTTTAGGTTTGAGTATACCTGAAAGTGAGATTAAGACACAAACGAGATCAAGTGTTGAGATCCAAAACAATACCTCAACTTTATTAACTATAGGAGACTCAGAAAAGGAAAGAAGGAAAAATAGAGAAAAGTGAGAAAAGCTAAGAACAATTATTAGAAGGGAAGTGTGTTACTACCACCATGAATGCTGGATCTCGTCCTTGGTGATGGGGGTGGAAATCTCTGGCCAGGTCGTTTTCCGGTCTTTTGTACGGCCATCATGAGTGGAGTCTCGTAGCGTATATCGGTCCCGCAGCGCGTTGTGGGTCCAGCCGGGCTGGTCGCGGTGCTGCGCGGGCAGTGCTGGGATGCGGCTTGTGTGCAGACAGCGGTGTGTGTGCCCGCGGCTTGTGCCGGGCAGTGTGTGTGTGTGTGTATGCATGTACCCCCAGGACGTGCCGGCCGTGTGTGTGTGGGAAGGGTTTTGCGCCTTAGGTGGCGCGGCGCAGCCCCAGCTCGCCGGAATGTGGAGGAATCCCCGCAGCCTCTCTGAAGCCGTGCAGCTGCCTTGTACATGTGGGGTCAGCATCTCCCTGCGGCTCGTGTGGGGAGGGGGCAGAGTTTCCGCCTTTGATCGTCCGCGCGGCTTGCCCGATCCCGCGGCATGTCTGCGATTTCTCCCCTCGGGCACGTCTTAGGCAGGTGGAAACAAGGTAGCAAGGACACGTTTAATGTGCACTGCCTGTAGGTGCTGTTGTCACAGTCAAAACAATTAACTTCTCGCAGTTCGAACGAAGACAAGCAGAAGGCAATGACGAAGCATGGTCTTGCTCTGCTTCTATCAGCTCTTTACAGGGCCTTCTCAGCTTTGGGACAGCATACACTAATACTGCTAGAAGAATGTTAGGGACTTGGTGCATTCTGATATCCAGTTCTCATATTTGGTCTGTGGTATTACAGAAGCCATATTGCTAATGTTTCTTCATTTGCTTCCTCTTCTGCTTCTCATTATTTAATTTCTTTTGAGGCAGATGTTGCAGTTCCCCATCCCTCCATTGAGTACTGTGTTCAGTTCTGGGCCCCTCAGTTCAGGAAAGATATTGAGGTACTGGAGTGGGTCCAGAGAAGAGCAGCGAGGCTGGTGAAAGGACTTGAGCACAAGTCCTATGAGGAAAAGTTGAGGGAGCTGGGGGTGTTTAGCCTGGAGTAGAGGAGGCTCAGGGGAGATCTTATCACTCTCTACAACTACCTGAAAGGATGTTGTAGCCAGGTGGGGGTTGGTCTCTTCTCTCAATCAACCAACAGTAGAAAAAGAGGGCATGGGCTTAAGCTCTGCCGGGGAGGTTTAGGTTGGATATCAGAAAGAAGTTCTTTACAGAGAAAGTAATCAGGCATTGGAATGGCCTGCCCAGGGAGGTGGTGGATTCTCTGACCCTGGAGGTTTTTAACGTGAGACTGGATGTGGCACTTAGTGCCATCTAGTAATCAAAGTGGGGTTGGATTAAGGGTTGGACTTGATGATCTCAGAGGTCTCTTCCAACCCAACTGATTCTATGATTCTATGGGTAAACTCAAGGTCAGACAGAGGTTTTGGATTAGCAAAATGCCTGGGACTGGTATTAAGACTTTGTCTGCTGTGCCTGCTACTCTTACAGACTGCATGTCAGTGGTGATGATGGAAATTGGGCATTTCCAAGGAAGTGGCAAAGGCTTGTTCCGTCCAGAGGAGACTGCATGGCAGGAAAATTAAGGGAGGGATGTACACTGACGTGTAGCTCTTTTCACAGACCCACTGTGTGACTTTGGCACAGTCTGACAGAGTGTGATGCAGGGCCCTGCAGATCTCATATGTGCTCAGTTTGTGGCACAAAGCTGCAAGTGGTTCATTTGTTCTGATTTAAAGAAAATCTAGATATTGATAGTAAAGCACAATTTTATTACGGCCTGGCCATCGCCAGGGTCACGCAGGGGGCCCATGCCTCCAAGTACGTGTCCACTGGTCCACTGGGTATACAAAAATTCAGTCCTTTTATGCAGTTAGGGCTAAATATTATCTATTACAGGCACCCTGTAGATTTATGTAATGGAATTATACATTCTGTTGTTTATGTCTTAGATTGTTTACTATCCCCCCCCCCTCGGTTCTGCTCCCCTCCCCCCTGCTGTGTTAGAAAGCCATTCTCATTTATTTCCAGCTGCTTCTCCATTCAAGCAAGTCCTCTTATCTTGGTTGGACATACTCAAGTTCTCTAGTTCTCTTTTTATCTTGACTGCCCACTGCTTGGGCTGGCCCTACTTGGAAACAATTACATTACATTACATTTTGCAAAGTCTCAGCAAATTCAAAAGCTAGGAACAAACCATATTATTTTGTCTTTGTTTCAGTTCCCAGCTAGGACAATGTAGCTCTACCCTCTGTGTGTGATAGCAGTAGGACTGTGAAAGCAGAGCCTTTTCACTGTCCTGCTTTTCCTAGTGGTGGCTTTGCTCAGGTACCTAAAAAGTCTTCCAGTCTTTTGCCATGCACTCTGCTGCCTGCTTTCTCTGTCTCCTGAATTGTTGTAGCTTCTTCCTGCCTCGCCCTCTGTCAGCTCTCTAACCTGCTACAGTCTCTTGCAGTGAGTGAAGCTACATGCTGGTAGCCCACATGCTACATGCTGGTGTGAGCTGCTCAGCAGAGCTGGTCAGCACAGCTGGAGAAATTATCCCTTCTTGGTAGGGATTGGGCTAAAATGGAGAACTCTGGGTTCCTTTCTTGGCCCTGGCAGATGCTGCCTGTGGGATGTTAGACAAGTCACTGAAAGCCAGCACTACACTGGACAGAAATCTTAAATGATGGGAGCCTTAACAACGGTATCAGTATGAGCTGAATGTCTGAATACCTGTGTGGATCTGAGCTGGATCTACATGGATCATTCCAGCACCTTGTTTTCATCTTTAAAAAGTGAGAAATACTTCTTGCTTTCTATCATTCTTGTTTTTTATTTGTGTGGCACTGAAACTCATTGCTGTACAGAAACAGAGTTTGGATCCTCTCTGTAGGAATGAAGTGTGGCCTGAACTAGTTAGAAGGTCTTGAATTTGGAGGAGATGTAAGGAAATCTGTGACAATAAAATACAGCATGAACAGTCTGGAAAGTGGTGACTGCGTTCATGCTCTTCCCTTTATGCATGTGCTGCATGGATAAAACATGGATAGGAATAAATTTACTGCTTGAAGCAAATTCCAGAAGAATCAAGTATTCTTGCCAGCAACCTACAAACTACCTCTACTTGATTTTGCTGAGTAAGCACAGCCTGAGGTGCCTTTCTCTCTCCATTGCTTGCCATCCCTAGGGACATGGCCATGGAGAAGACGTGGCAAGTGTTGAATTCTGTTACAGTAGATAAAGCTGTACAGGAGACCTAAATGAAGATCACAAAACTTGTTTGCAAACATGAGCATTTATGGGACTTCTTAAATGGGCTTAGCCCATGAAACTTTTATTTTTCATTTGAGTTCAAGTTAATGACTGAGCTGTAGCCTTTGTTCATTGCCCTAGCCAAGCTCCTGAAGCTGAATAGTGCATTAGCATCACAGCACAAAGGGCTCTGGTTCTCACATTGCTGTAACAATAGGATATGTCAGAGAATATTGATATGATTAGGCTGATACTTGATTTAGCCTGGTCCAAGTGAGAGCAGAATCAAGGTTAGGAAATACGCCTCACCCTCAAAATGCTTGTACCAGCAGCTGTGTAATTTGTAACCCAGCTGCAAAAGTAGACGATGATAGCATCTTTTTTGTCTGGAAAACAATGCTCAAAGCCAAATTCACAAAGGAAAAGTGTGCACAGCGCAATTGTTTTGGGCAAATATACTGATTTTTCTCAAAACAAGGTAAATTGAGAAAGTGTGCAAATTTCTGAGCACTGCTACATTCGTTGCATGTAAATTTTCATGACGGATGATGGAAAATGGAGATGTTTGGAAAACTATGTACATCTGCTGTTCATAGTTTGCACTCTGTGTGAGAAGTGGGTATGCCTCTTAGGAAAAGGGATCCCTGAGAGCAGAGTTCCCTTTACATACGTTCTCCTGCAGAACATGTGTAGGAAAGTCTCACTTTCCAAAGCAATACAGAAGAGCTCTTTTTAAACTTTCTACTAGTGAGTGAAGGTGCTATGAAATCTCTGTTCTTTGGGGGGCACTGTGTACTAATAGCTCGGCTCAGTTTTGTGGTGGAAAAGTGCAGGTGTTCTATTTTCTTTGGAATATGGGCCACTATATTGTTTGTTTTGCTTTCACTGTGTTCATTATTAGTTCTTTCTTGTTGTGGGTAAAATATCTTTTTTCAGCAGGTTTCTGGATGCCATTTTAGTTTTGATTTTTCTTTTTAATATATAAATGTACTTTGCATATATTTAACTGTCTAAACCAAGAGAAATGAAATACTTCACCTAGCAGAAATAGGCAGATATGTCATATCAAAATGGATGGCAACAAAGCATAATTATAAGCCTACTTTCTAATTTTTCTAATCCAAGGTGAGGGAGTGCTGCTCATGAAAACTCTTGACTAAACCCTACTATGTGTGCTAGGTAACTCTCTCTTCCTCATAACACAGTGGGCCTTTCTTTCCCAATACCCAAGGTGAAAATTTCTGTCCTGAATTTCTGGCTTGGTTTTCATGGATTAATGCATGGTATGTTTTTTGATTCCTGCACCTTAAACAGGATCCATCGTTTTTAAATTTATTGCTTTGTTAGCACCCAGAAGAGTCACAGTACCTTTCAGGCAGAAAGAAAACATAGTCTTTGCCATTCATGGGGGATTTGGGACACTTCAAGTGAGATGCTTGGTGCCCGGGGTGTATCTTTTCTGGATGAGCTGAAAATTCATGATGTGAAAAGCTCTGTCTCTTCCACTGGATATATACGAGTCCTAGGGAGACTAAGGCTAGCATCTGTGTTAAGAAAAATACGCATTCTTCTTGGTATTTACATTCTAGTCCTTGTTATTGTGTCTAAGCAGCACTTGCTTTTTGATTTTCAGCTGACCGATATTGTACTGCACACAGACCTGCATTTGAAAAGATGCTTGTATTTCTCTACTCCCTTTTGTGGTAGCTTTTACACTCCCTTTGAGTGCACTGGTGGTTTTGAAGCGCTATGGATTGTACTGTTTCAGGCCAAAAAGTATTGCCCGAAGCGGCATGTGTAAAATTTTCCTGAAGAGATACCTCTACCTGTCTAACACACCTGGGCAGCTTTTCTGTGCCCAGGAGGTAATCATAAGGATGATCAAATCTCATGGTGTGTGGGCCTTAGGAGCAATCCCCCAGACAGGCCTGCCAGCTGGGTGACTCAGGAACATAAGCTTACTCACCTTCATGTCAGATGGCCAAAGCTGTGGAGCACCACCATCTGTATATAAGATGAGGCTGATTTCAAATGAGCCCAGCCATAGCATTATTTAGAAATCATCTGCTGGGGTGGGGAAAACCCACACTGTGCTTTCTTTGTGTTGTGAGGAGGTATAAGAAAATGTGCAGAGCCAAACCATGTTCTTCTGCTCTGGCCTGGAGCAAGAAGAGAGGTATGAGCCAGTCCAGGGTGCATGGCACATTTCCTGCCCTTTGCACTGGGAAGAAAAAAAGTAAAGTCTTCTGGAAAGGTTGCCACTACCTGTGTTTGACAGAGAACAGGCAGCTTAAGTTACACTGGTGTCCCATCTCCTCAACTGTTCCTAGTGCTAACTTTTCTGAGTATGCTTCTCATCCAACCCAGTTCTAGGGTAATTGTATTCTTTTTGGGTTAGTGGAGGTTTACACCTTCCTTCTGTCCAAGTCATCATGGTTAGGCTTTGCAAA
>VWZD01011789.1:9731-38969 GCA_013396695.1 Sakesphorus luctuosus
ACACACACAGTGACACAGTGACACAGTCAGACAGTGACACAGTGACACAGTCACAGTCACACAGCCACACAGCCACACAGCCACACAGTCACACACACAGACACACACACAGTCACACAGTCAGACAGTCACACACAGCCACACACACAGCCACACACACAGACACACCACTGTGTGATGTGGAATTCACACAGTGCAGAGGATCTGGACTTCACACAGTCAGAGGACGTGGAATGTTCCTGAGGGAGGTCCACACACCATCCCTCAGCTCCATCATGGGCCAGAGACAGCAACCACTTGGAAAACTATTTTCATAAAATCATGGAATCACAGCATGGTCATATTATAAAATTCCACAAAAAAAAGCAGCTCAGATCTGGGAGAATATTTCCAACCTTTTTAATACTAATTTGTCAATGTGGGCAACAATCTCCTTGGACGATGACCTTCAGTGCTTTGGTTTATTCCTCATGACCCACAGTGAAAACCACAATGGAGCTGCCCCGTTCCCTGTCTGGGCACAAAGGAAGGGGCTCAACAGGCCAGGGCAGCTGGAATGAGAAAATAACAATAATAGTAAAATAGCAACAACAATATAGCAACAGTAACAACAATACACAGCCTGATTTGGTACCTAAGAGGAAAATCTTGAATCTGTTAGGAAGGAAAGAGCCGAGGAAGGCAGCGGCTCCAGGGATATAGCAATGGGATAGGGAGCCAGGAGAGGGCTGAGGGCACCTGGGAGAGGGGCTGGAGGCTGGGAGGAACAGGGCAAAGCTGCTGAGAGCCAGAGAAATCACAAAGGACAAGCAGTTCCTACACAGCTCTGCCAGGTCAGAGGGACCACGGGGAGGCTGAGACTTAGAGAAACAAGTAGGAGAATTAAATAATATTCCTGATACTAATTGCCCAAACCAAAGTGGTACAGTCTCAGTTCTGCTGCTTCTCAGGCTACTGCCTGATTGTGTAGCCTGGAAGTTTCTATAAAAATGAACATGTTTGGTTGGGCAAAGAAATAGAAAAAAATTAAACCTTAAAGATATTGCCTGAAAAACCTGTAACAGGAGCAGATGTTCTTTGCATTTAAAATTCTTGCTGCTTTGTGCAGGGAGACACAACACACCAGTGATCTGCAATGGAGCTTTAAAACCTCCTCCTTTACTGACCTGGAAATGGGGCAGGCAGTGCCACAGGCACAGGGCTCCACCTGCTGAGACCAATGAGGCCTTTGTGCACTCCACAATTGTTTCCTTCAATGAACCCTAATGGCAGGGGCAGTGGGAGCCAGGTTAGCCCACAACTTGAGGAAACAGAGGCAGCTCCCCAGGAGCTTCAGCTGCTTCCACTGAATGGCAGGCACAGCACAATGTGAATGGTACAGGAACTGGTGAGAGCAATTGCACTCAGGACTCCTCTTGACAGACAAGGGCTGGGAGAACTTCTGTTTGTTGGCTTACAGAGAGTAAAACTGAGGAACTGACAATGTGGAGCTTGAGACACTTGGTGGGAATCCTGTCTGAGGCTGATTTGTGGAACCATGTGTCTTCACCTTTATGTTTTTAAGGTTTTTGGTTTTGTTTAAATGTTACCAAGGCCTAATTGTATGACTTGGTACCACCACTTCATGTCAAACAGCTGCCTAAACCTCATTCTTCTGTACTGAAAGGAAAAGGGCAGAAGTGGTTGGCTAATTTCAAGGCAGAAAGGTTTGTACAGAACCATTTGCTCCACAAAACCTTTAAAGAAGAACTGAAATATTATCAAGAAGGTCATAGAATCCCACACTGGTTTGAGTTGGAAGGGACCATAAAGCTCATCCCATTCCACCCCCTGCCACGGGCAGGGACACTTTCCACTGTCCCAGGTTGCTCCAAGCCCCATCCAACCTGGCCTGGAACACTTCCAGGGATCCAGGGGCAGCCTCACCCTCTCTGGGAACCAACACTGGAAATGCCTCCCAGATGGGAATGCTGAAGCCTTAACAAGATTTTCCCAGAGAGCTCAGGACATTCTGTGATTCTATAACTCACGTGGCTTGGAGTCATTGATCCATTCAGTGCATCCAGGGGTGTTATTCCTGGGACAGGAATGGGAAATAGGACTGGACAGGCAGGTTCTAGTGACACCCAGGACCTTCTGAGTGTGCAGTGGGACAAGTGCCATGGCTGGGCACCACCACAGTGCCTGTCTGCCCTCCCAGCAAGGCCAGCCCTGTGGCCCAGGGCAGCTGTGCCTGCTGGGGATGCCCCATGGAGGAACCATTGGGGACCAGTGGACAAACTCCAGGCTTAAAAGAACATCTCTCCCAAATGCTGGGAGAAGAACAGGCCACAGGAATAGTCCCATTGTTGTGCTGATACAGCAGCAGCAAGGAGGGGGTTCAGGGGACACAGACCTGCTGCTCCTGCTGGCTCTGGCTCCAGGGGACACATGGGGAGCACAGGAGGCTGAGGCACCAGAACTGAGCCCAGACCCTCAGCAAACCCAGCCCCTACAGGGAGCAGAACAGCCCCTGGGACTCCTCACCACATGCTGGGCAGAGGAGACACTCCCTGGGAAAACAGCCACCTGCCTTTGTACCTTCCCTTTATTGTTCCACTGAGTTACAGAGAAGGGACATCTATCAGACACTTCACCTTAACAGAACAGAAAGGTCCTCACATTTTTGGTTCTGGGAGAACAGATTATGCATCTGCTTCCTGGCACGTTTGATATTGAAAACAGCATCAATAATGCAGCAGAGCTGCCTGGAGCTGGGCTCAGAGCTCCCTTTGCCTCCTGACTTGCAATTCAGACATCAAGGCTAATTGGAAAATGTGTTTTCTAGGTAGTAGTTTCTGAAATCAATGTTTCACTGCACTTAACAATAAATGAATAAATCCCTACCCAGGGTACCAATATTTTAAACAAAACACAGCTCAAGCAACACACCGTTCTTACAAATACTGAACATTTCCAGTGTCTGCCACAGCCCCTGAGCGCTGGTGTTCTCTATTTCTGACAAATTGTTCTAATTAATTACTTTAGACAAACCTTGTTCAGCCTCTGGTGCACCTCAAAATACAGTAATAGAAAGAAAATGCAATATTGTCTATGGCTGAGTTCCCACTTCCTCCTAGGAGCAGTCTCCATGTTCCATTTAGGATTGCAGCAGCCTATAGATCTGAATGCAAGAAAATGAGTTTTCCTCTTAAAAGGAATTTCATGTTAAGCCAATGCAATCACCTCCCGTGATGGATTTGTGCCTCGGGGCTTTTTGTACAAACATTTGTCACAAATAGTGTGTCATTCACTCAGTTGCAACGTGAGGAGAAAACCTGTCAGAAATTACATAGAAAATGGAGTAAATTGGTAGCTGAGATCAAGAAACAATTGCCAAGGCCTGGATTGTCCTGTAGCCCGGGGTATGGTGCATTTCCTGCAGGCACAGGATTCCAGGATCAGAGGGTGGCAAAGCCCCCCCAGCCCATGGAGCCCACCCTGTGCCTGATGCCCACCTTGTTCCCCAGCCCAGAGCACTCAGTGCCACGGCCTGTCCTGCCTTGGGCACCTCCAGGGCTGGGCACTCCAAACCTCCCTGGGCAGCCCCTGCCAGTGCCTGCCCACCCTTTCCAGGCAGAAATTCCTGATGCTGTGCCCCCTGCCCCTGCCCTGGCCCAGCCTGAGGCCATGCCCTCCCCTCCTGTCCCTGTGCCCTGGGGCACAGCCCGACCCCCTGTCCCGGCTCCCCACTCCTGGCAGGGATTGCAGAGCCAGAAGGTGCCCCCTGAGCCTCCTTTGCTCCAGGCTGAGCCCCCCCAGCTCCCTCAGCCCCTCCTGCTGCTCCAGTCCCTTTCCAGCTCCGTTCCCTGCCCTGGATATCCCGTCAGGATTTTTTTTCTCTCTGCTGTTTAGACAATGATTGAGACTGGTTTGATAAAACCCTGTTTTTTAAAAAATACAATCACTGTTGGTAACTCAGCACAGATCCCGAAGAGCCCTGTCTGCCTTGTCCATGCTCTTGCTGAGACAGGTTCAGGCTCCCCACCCTGCCCAGCTGATGTTCTCCATTACCCACAGTGGCTGCTCTAAAGCAAATCTCCACTTCCATAAGGAAAAAACCAACCATCAACATTTCTCAGTGTGAAATAAGCTCTGAAACCGACCCTTGATGAAGTAATATCTGCTTAAAATTAAAAATAATGCCTCTTTGCCCCCCAAATCTTGACACACACACACCCCCCCAGCCTCTGCAGATGGAAGTCCAGCCAGAGTTCTGCAAGGATTAGATCAGCTCCAGCAGCAGCTGGAACAGACACATGTCAAATCCCGACTGACCTGGATTTTCCCCCAAAGATTAATCCTTCAGCTGTTGTTGGCTTTAAGTCATCAATGGATGGATCATGTTTACAAACCCCAAGCAAACCCGTGCCCTTTGTAAGCTCTACATTTGTAGCTCACACAGAGTCCTTTATGCAGACTCACCTTGTGTCTGTAGTTTGGTCACACACCTGGATCTAAATCCCATTCTCTGATTTTCCATCCTAAGTTTTACACAGCTTTTTGTTTGTTGGTTGGTTTGGGTTTTTCTTTTAATGCAAACCATGGCTGGGTGTCAATTATGTGAACATTTATTGGTTTATAGGGAATGGCTGGAGCTGTGCCAGGGCAGGGACAGCACCCAGGGAATGGCTGGAGCTGTGCCAGGGCAGGGTCAGGTTGGATCTCAGGGAAAGGTCCTTCCCCCAGAGGGTGGTGGGCACTGCCCAGACTCCCCAGGGCAGTGGGCACAGCCTCAGAGCTCCAGGAGGGTTTGGATGATGCTCTGGGGCACAGGGTGGCATTGTTGGGGTGTCTGGGCAGGGCTGAGGGTTGCACTGGATGGTCCCTGTTGGTGCCTCTCAGCTCAGGATATTCCACCACTGAGCACTGACAGACACAACTGGGGCTCAATCCCAGCTGGTACATTTTAAACCATGACACCTGTTTGATTTTGTAACTCCTGGGGCTAATTTGCAGAATGAGCAATAATTAATTAAAAACAGGTGAGCATGTAGGAAGCTGATTTTTCTTTTATCACAGATAATCCTCAACACTTAAGGTACAAAAATCCTTTGCAGTTATTGCAATAACACTGCAATAACACACCTATCCAAATCCTCTGTTAAAATGCAGCAGCTCAGCACAATTCCAGTGCTTTGGGGAGGATTATTAGTGGGGAATATCTTGCAGATTTAATTCCATCAGTTTAATATTGTGTCACTGTTATCTTGCTCCCAAACAAACTGTTAGAGCAATGCCATCCCTTTTCCCAAGGAATTCATGCCTGTATAATTAACTAAATCAACTGTAACACAGATGGCATCGCACCATCCAAAAGCACTTGATGGAAACATTTTAAGCATGTTATTAACATCCCTAAATAACTATTTAATGCCACCTCTCCAACCCCCTTCGGCACCAACATTCAACACAGCTGGATTGGAGGGTGGAAAAGGCACTATTTAACTGCTACACTCTTATAACAGATTTTCAGTTCTTGGATTTATTCAATTTATAAATGAGCTTGAAAATAACAGACTTGACAGTGGTAACAAAAACATTGTGGTTTGCAGTTCGGAATCAAGATTAATTTCCAGACTGACTCATCATCATCAGATCCAGCTGTGAGGAACTGGGCAGCAGAAAAGGGCTCTGAGGGAGGAGGAACTTTTCTTTAGGCTGGCCATGGCTACCCAAAAATTACATTTCTATTGACAGTGTTTTACAACTCAGTGGTGTGTGCCCAGCTCTAAACCAAGATAAAAATGTACAATTAACAGTAACAGACAAGAATGTAAATGGAAAGTCAATTAACCTCCCAAATGCAAACAGCTGCAAGTTGCCAGATGCCCATCAGGCTCTGGTGAAAAGCTGCTCCTTCAGCCCCAAAAGCTGAAGATCAGATTATTTCAAATCTGATTTTTCATTACTAAATATCCCAATCTAAATAACCTTTTCTTGACAGTTGCTGTGAGTGCCCTCCCTCATGTCAGCCCCTCTCTGCCCAGAGTTTGAATAGCAGTAACATGCCCCTTGTGTCATAAGCATTAATAAACATAATAATAAATATTGATTTAGAAAGAAAACAAAACCATGCCCAGAGAACCAGACTGGTTGGAGGTCAGTTGTGAGGGGGGCTGGTTTGGTACCCACCACAGGCAGCAGTGCCAGGGATTAACACCATTCCTCTCCCACCACCATCTGCTGGAGCTGGGCAGTCCTGGGGGGGGCTAGAGGGCCAGAATCTGATGGAATCAGGTGTGAGCCCCCAGCACGGGCTCAGCTGGGAAGATGGTCCCTGGGGAAGACCAAGAGAGCATCAGGTACATCCTGGTGACAGGAGATCTTTGGCATAAGAACAACTGAGACAACATGCTGCTTTCCCTGGTCACCTTCTGGCAGGGACAGTGTTAGAGAAGGTAAAGGGAGGGACCCAACGCTGAGAGGGCAAAGAATTCAGAACAGAGAGACTTAAAATGGGATGATGGGGCAGCCACAGCTTCTCTGGGCAACCTGTGCCAGGGCCTGCCCACCCTCACAGGGAAGCATTTCTTCAATATCCCACCTAACCTGGCACCCTCTGGCAGTGGGAAGCCATTCCCCTTGTCCTGGCACTCCTCTGTGAAAGTCCCTACCCAGCCTTCTTGCACCCTTTAGGTCCTGAGTAAGTACATATTTCCAAGTGCAAAGACCAGATCCATCACAAAAATGCTTTTCAAACAAAATCAGCCCCCACCAGATGATTGAATAAAATCCCAAAAGCAAATGATGAGCCAGAAACCCTGAGCAACCCTGCAGGAGCCAAGCTCGTGTTTCCCAAAGGGAGCCAGAACAACAGGTGGGAAGGACCAGCCTGGAGGCACATGAGGAGCTCTCCCTGGGCAGTGAGAAGGGCTGGGTGACACCAGCCAGGCCTGTGCCATGGGCTGACCAGGACACAGCCCCAGGGACACCCAGAGGTGGGTCAGTGCTGTGCCCTTGGCGAGCTGAGCTGTGCCAGGGCAGCACCCACCAGATGTGCAGGCACAGGAACTCTCGGCTATAATCTGCTTGTTTAAAGCTGATTTCATTGAGATGCTGCATCAGCCCTCACAGGCAATTTGCCTGGCATGTGGATACCCTTTCCCTGCAGTTTCACAGAGCAGGTCAGAAGAGGGTTTAAGGTTCCCTTGTACCAAAGCAAACACAAGGCCAAGGGAATATTTCAGGCCTTTAGCGGGAATAAAAGGGAAAGGGCTGTTTCAACCTCATTTTAACATTTGAAATCAAAGGATCTCAGGTTCAACAGGGTGCCCAGAACAGCTGTGGCTGCCCCAGCCCTGGGAGTGTCCCAGACCAGGTTGGACAGGGCTTGGAGCAGCCTGGGCTGGTGGGAGGTGTCCCTGCCCATGGCAGGGGTGGCACTGGGTGGACTTTAAGGTTCCTCCCTACCCAAAACATTCCACAATTCTGTGACTTTATGATCCTCTCCTCTAAGAAAACCTTATTTTCAACAGAAGAGCTCTGTAACTTTTTTTAACCAAGATGAACAGCCATGGAGAACCACATTCAGTTTGTGCACATGATCACAGTCAAAAGATATCCTGAATATTCCAGTCACTAACAAACATAACATGACCTGACCCTCCCAATCTACACTAAATATAATAAGCATCACATTGAACGTGAACAAACAGAAATAATTTATTGAATTAAAAACATAATTGCAATGAGCAACTCAAAGATGGACCATGCAAACTGTGTGTGTGTCTGTGTATGCAATGAGTAACTTAACAGAGGTCAGACCACGTTGTACAGCCACCTGCCAGCAGGACAAAGAATGACAAACCTACACAGAGGATTAAATCTCCAATAGCTCCATGTGCCTCTATCTGCCTCCAAAAGACACCCAGGGACCAAAACCCAAACCATTTTTAACCTCTACCACAACAGCAATGGCACAACTGCATTCCCAAGAGTTTCTGGGGCTGACCAGAGCTGAACAGCAACTTTGCAACCCGCCTGATCTTCCAGCTGGGAGATCCCAGAGGACACGGCCCCTGGGCAGCCCACTGGCACCAGGATCAGCTGGTGCCCACAACACTGAATTGCAGGTCAGTTTGTTGGTTCTGCTCTGGGAAAGAACTGGGGCAATCTCAGGATATGTAAGTGTAAGGAAAAGTCTCTCCTTTAGCTACTGAAGGGGAAAAAAAGGGGAAAACATAGAAAGAAAGGGAATCTCAGCAGCTGCCTCTGCTCCTTCTCTGTGGGATCCCCAAAACTGACTTGCTGGAGTTCCCCTCTGAGGCCAAGGGATTCATTCCCACGTGGCATCTCGTGGCTGCCTCCTCTCTGGAGAACATCCCCCGTGCAGGGATCTCCCTCTCAAGCAGCAGCAGAAGTGCTGGCCTTGCTTTGCAGTGTGAAATGTGCTATCTATGAACTGCGGAAACACTCCCACCACGTGCAGATGGGACAAGGTCCAGAGAAGCTCCTCCCCAGCTACTGGGTTAGTGTGGCAGCTGGGTAAGCTGGGATTTGAGTCCCAGATTTCCCAATCTTTTAGCCTTCTGCACTCACTCCTTCAGGGAAAGTGGCTTCTCACAGGCTGCTGATCCCCTCCTAAGAGGATGCGCCCATCTGGCTTCTGCCTTTCTGGCTGCTCACTGCCCTCAGAGCAGGGAGGCACCAGGTCCTGCCCATAGTCAGGATGCCCAGGGCCACCAGAGATGCTTCCTGCAGGGACCTGTGTCCCACCAGCTCCTTCCATCACAGCCAGGCACGTTCTCCAAGGCAGCAAGGGTGGAGCTGCAGGTCTGCAAAGCTCTGGGAGGCTGGAGAGGGGCAGGACTAAGAACAGCAATAGCTGTGGCTGCTCTGCTTCAGGGTAACTGGAATTTGTGAATTTTAAGGAAAAATAAACAAATTCATATCACTCATTAGAGCCACCAGAGAAGCCCAGGCCCAGAAAGCCCTGCTGGTGCTCCTGTGCCCCCGTCCAGACAGACAGTGACCCACCAGGCACAGGGGCTTAGAAACACGAGCTGTGAGTGGGGCAGCAGAGTGACCCTGACAGATCCTGGCACCTCAAGGTGTGGAGGAGGCGAGAACAGAAATCTGGTCTCAGTTTCACAGGTACACCCAGGGCTGGCCACGTCCATAACGAACTGCTCGAGAATCACAGAACATGCTGAGCTGGAAGGGACCCCCCAGGACCACTGAGTTCAGCTCCTGGCCCTGCTCAGGACACCCCAGTCCCACCATGTGCCTGCATGGAGACTGTCCTGTGATGTGTGAGAACTCCAGTCACAGGGGGGGATGCCAGCAAAGCAGGAGGTGCTGCCACAGGGAGGAGATTCCCAGCTGGACGCTCCAAGGCACAGGGCTGGCATTGTTGGATATTCTGGTGACCAGGTGAGGAGTAAAGGGCAGGACACAAAAACCTGCTGATAACAGAGGATTATGTAGGTCAATCAAGAGGAAGAGGGGACTACAAAGCAAGCAAAAGGAAGAAAAAATGAAACAATAACCTCAAAGTAGAAAAGATAGGTAACTAAGCAACATGAAATTCAATCTGGGAAAGTACAAGATAATCTATATTTAAAAATACAATTTGACATCCTGCACACAGAGATTTAGGAGAAAAGATCAAGACATCACTAAGGATGTCTGTTGTGCTCACAGTAAGGTAAATAAGGTATTATAATGGCACCAGATGGGAAATAGGGTGAAAAGCATTATGATGCTGCAGAAAGATAAGTGGTAGGTACTCATTAATCTACTCAAATTCATCTAAAAGAAACACAATAGGTGTGACCAGGTAATAAAAGATTCAGGATCTGTGATTTTTTGGAAGAGACACTGCACACGCAGCTATAAAAAGATTTATAGAGTGTAGCCAAAAAGGATGTTTCAGTTACTCTTTCACACTAATGCAAGAACAAGAAACCACCCTGTGGGCACTGGCAGGAAATTATTTTTTCAGTGGAAAAATGAATCTTCCACTTTGGATCACACTACAAGCCCTGGGGACAGCCCTCCATCCTGCATCCTCCATCCTCCATCCTGCTGGGCTCACACCACCAGCAGCCAAACACAACAGCAGAGGAAAAGCTGGTGCTGGGAGTCCCCACGTCCTGGGGCCAGTGGCAGGGCCAACCCAGCCCCTACACACCAGCACAGCACTTCCCTCCCACCCAAACCTTTCCATGATTCCAGGAGTGTGCAGGGCGAGGCCAGGTGCTGGAACTGACTCTGAGGTGTCTTGGCTCTTCCATTTAAGGAGAACATTTGCCCTTCTCGTTTACTTCTTTTATTTCCGTACTGAAATCACAGTTTCTTCCCTCACCTTGCTCTGTGCAAAGCCAGTGGAATGGGACAGAATCCCGGTGAGACAGCTGAGGGCTGGAGCTGCTGGGCAAGGAGGAGAGGGGCCCAGGGCTCAGGAATGAGGAGAGGCCCCAGCTGAATTCCTCAGGATGAGAGGAAACAGCCCAAAGTTCAGCCAGGGGAGGTTTAGGTTGGATGTCAGGGACAGTTTCTTCGTGGAAAGTGTTGTCCAGCCCTGGCACAGCTGCCCAGGGTGGTGGGGTGGAGTCACCATGCCTGGAAGAGTTCAAAAAACGTGGATGTGGCACTTTGGGATGTGGCTTAGTGGTGTGGGTTGATGATTGGCCTTGATGATCTAAAAGGCCTTTTCCAACCTTAACAGTTCTGTGATTCTGATTCCCTGATCCTGCTGCATCCCTCGGGGATGGCAGCTCAGGCCACAGTGCCCTGGGCAGAGGTCAGGCAGGTGGGGCTGGGCTGGTCACCCACTGATCAGCAGATAAAGATACTGCCTAAAGATACTACAAGGCTTTTCCAAGGCTTCAAAACCTGCTAAAAAGTACATGGAAAACATCTATACAGTTACAGCAACTTTGGATTTACTTTAGAACCCCGATCGACAATGTAAAGGACCATGGATAATTTGAAATAGCCATTCAAGAGCATTTTCCTCTCTCGATAATCTTGGCAGCATTTAAACAGAACCAGAATTGCTTTCAGCTGTCCAATGCTGTATTTGAATGGTGCTGAGTGAACTCCCCTGTCCCTGTTCCACTTGCAGCCTCCCTGCTCAGAGGAACCCACCTCGCCTTCCTTCAGCGAGCCCCAATCCCTTCTCCCTGTATAACTCCCCTGGATCTGACACCCACTTCTGTGGAGAAGACAAAAAGGCTTTGGAGAGCAAACAACCTGGGGCCGTGCACTGAGCCCTGAGCCCCGGGGCACGGGGCCCATCCAAGGGGCTGCAGCTCCGAGCACAGGGCCCGGACGGCGCTCCCGCCCGGAGCATCCCCCCGGAGCATCCTGGGCTCTGTGCGGGCACGGACGGCGCATCCCCCCGGAGCATCCTGGGCTCTGTGCGGGCACGGACGGCGCATCCCCCCGGAGCATCCCGGGCTCTGTGCGGGCCCATCCCGGACTCGCTGCAGGCACGGACGGCGCATCCCCCCGGAGCATCCCGGGCTCTGTGCGGGCACGGACGGTGCATCCACTCGGGAACGCGGAGAGGCTCCGGCAGAGCACCCGCCGCGGAACGCAGCCCTGGAAGAGGGGAGGCAGCAGCACACCTGGACACACGGCCCAGCCCGGAGGCAGACCCGCCCTGCCCTGCCCTGCCCTGCCCTGCCCTGCCCTCCCAGGGGCAGCAGCCCCGCGGCGGCTCCGTCCCGCAGCCCGGCCCGTGTGCTGCCCACCCCGCGGGCAGGGCTGCCCGTGCCCACGCCAGGGACCCGCGGAGCGGCAGCTGACCCCGAGCAAGTCCCAGCGCCCTGTCCCGCCGCAGCACCGCTCCCAGCCCTCGGGCAGGACAGGGATGTGCCCAGGATGTGCCCGGGATGTGCCCCAGCGCAGCCGTGCGACCCCCGCCCTGCACGCCAGGGATGCGGCTGGACCCTCCCACAGGCTGAATTCAACTCACAGTGCACTTCAAGGAGATTTAAAACATCATCTCAGGCAAGAACAGCAACGGCGAAGCATCCTGGGCAGCCTTTGCTCACCTCTGCCTCACCTCCGCCGGCGGCTCCCGCTTGTCACGGCTCCAGCTCCGGGACTGTGACTCAGCAAAGGCAGCAGCTTCTTATTTTTCCGATGGAACTTACCAAGCCGTGCCAATATTCCGGGGAGGATCTGCTTCCTGGCTGCTCTGCGCTGCCAGCCTCTTCCGAGGTATCCCCCTGTGAACCCGCCCCAGCTCCTCACCTTGAGACAACAGGAAACAATTGCTTTGAGGGGAAAAAATCCAATGCGAATCTGCCTGGGAACGGGGCTGGGCGGGGGAGAAAAGGCTGCCAAGCTCTACCTACGGCAGATTTAACAGAAAAGGTGACGTGTCAGCATTAGCCTGGGAATTCTGCTGCCCCTGGTCAGACAGCCTCGGATCTGCGAGTCTGGGATGAGCTGCAGCTCGGGAAGGAGAGGCTCTTGCCCCAGGAGCCCCCAGGCTGGCAGCGGTGTGGGCAGTGCCCCAGGAGTGAGGCAGCTGCCCTGCTGTCTCTGAAGGATCCCTTCCACTGGCTGAAGGATGTCCCTGGACCCCGTGGCACCCCCAGGGAAAGAGGTCCTGACCCCCCAGCCACAGCCCCTGGGGTCATGGGCCTGACCCCACTGCCCCCTTCCACTCTGCCCTGCCCAAGGCATGGAGAAACAGCTCATGGAGTCTCTGGTTTCCAGGTGAGCTGTGGAGGGCAGAGCTCCTGCCCTGTCAGGCTGAGCCCACCTGAGGGGGCAGAACGACGGGGGCACAAACCTGGCTGGGCAAGCTGCTGGCAAACCAGCTCCAACAGCTCAACAACACAAAGCTGAGCCACACCATAAAATCCCAAGCCTGTTCCAATGTAAAGCCCAACCTCTCACACCCCCCCATGGCCACGTGTTCTGGTGAACCCACAGCCCCAGTGCCAGCGTTCTGTGGGTCCAGAACACACTTGGCACCCACCCAGCTCCTGCTTGTCCTCCTCTGTGCCGCTGCCAGGAGGGATGCACAGGGCTCCTCTGAGCCCATGGACCCTTGGCAGCTCCTGGGAACGATCTGGGTGCTCCCAGCACCGTTGTATCATCCCTAAGTGGTTATTTTCCTTGTCCAAGATGTCTCATTCCCCGTTTCACTGGCACAGGTGCCAAGAGAAGCTGTGGCTGCCCCATCCCTGGAAGTGTCCCAGGCCAGGCTGGACAGGGCTTGGAGCAACCTGGGCTGGTGGGAGGTGTCCCTGCCCACGGTAGGGGGTGGAACAAGATGATATTTAAGGTCCCTTCCAACCCAAACCATCTCAAATAATGGAGGACTGGTTTTGCCCCAGGGTTGTTTTCCAATGAGTTTGTTACTATCCCACTTTAAAACAAAGATAAGGAAGCTGTCACTGCCACCACAAGCTCCATTTGCCAATCACTCTCAATGACAGAGGCTCCAGGCCCAGCCCGTGGGCACAGCGGGCACTGCCAGGGGTTGGGAATGATGCTCAGCACAGGGAGGGGCCCCAGGAGCCAGCGGTGCTGCAGCCCCAGGGGAGCTTTCCCCATGCCCAGGGGAGCCCTGGCCCTGCCCACTCCCTGCCCTGGCCCTTGGCATTTAAACCCATTCAGGTGAATGATCAGCCCATTCCCATGCAGAAGGAAAGCCCGAGGTTACTTCCAGCAGTATCCAACCAGAGTTCAGCCTGTGACAAGTTAGCAAACACATCCTTTAATCAAAGAA
The DNA here is from genome assembly GCA_013396695.1 of Sakesphorus luctuosus. Classification (NCBI taxonomy): domain Eukaryota; kingdom Metazoa; phylum Chordata; class Aves; order Passeriformes; family Thamnophilidae; genus Sakesphorus; species Sakesphorus luctuosus. The sequence goes on from VWZD01011789.1 coordinate 23,470, forward strand.
AGCCTTTCTCTTCAATTGTTTAATTAGAAGCAAGAATGTGGATGCCATTTACATACAAGGATTGTCTTGCTTTCCTTCCAGTGCTGCCATGACCGAATCCCAATCACATCCTGCAAATTCCCACGGATTTAACAAAGGTTACAAAGCTCCTGATCATCAGGTTTTGAGATACAGGGTGTTCCAGCAGCAGCCATACATTGGGGCAGAAAAGATCCATATAGAATTTGGACATCTCTCTGCGGCCACAAATCTGTTTAAAACACTAAAATACTACAGACCACCAGGTGCAGTTTTCAGGTGGGTAGCAGTGAACAGCCACCTCTGTAAAATGAGAAATTCAAGGTGCAATTGAGAGTTTTAGAATGGAATCAGACTGGATGAGTAAGAAAGCAGAATGAAATTTTCATGGCATGCAGGAGACATGGGGTGAATCCTTGAATAAAAAATACTAAAAATGAAAAAAAAAAATCAATATTAGCCTGCAGCACTCGAGAATCCCAATTTAAACCAGCTTCCCAACCTCCATGGAGACCAGGGCTGCCTGTCCTTCCCTCCAGAGCTCCTGCCCACAGCAGCTCAATACCTGACCTGTCTTCAAAGGGAAGGAAAGCACCAGCCTGGATCCCCCTCCAAGGAGAGAATCCCACCAGATTCCCCCTAATTACACACCAGACATGGACATGTCTCTGGGAGGGGAAGACAGACCAGAGGAAAGGCTGTAATATCTCTTCCTCTTGGATTTTTTAAGCAGTCTGGCTCTTGTTTCAGTCAGAGCACCCTTAAAATCCCAGGCTGGTTTTGGCTGGGAGGGACCCCAAAGCCCCCCAGTGCCACCCCTGCCATGGGCAGGGACCCCTCCCACCAGCCCAGGCTGCTCCAAGCCCTGTCCAACCAACCTGGCCTTGGACAATTCCAACCCATGCCAAGGATCCCTTCCCCTGGAGCAGGGATTAAACTGCAGAAAATGGGAATGAAATATCCTGGTTTGAGCTAAACAGACACTTTCTGTGATCAGAGCTGACCTTGTCTCACCCTGCTCTGCTCCCCTCCTGCTCCCCCTCCCACGCAGGGTGAGGCTCCTCCCCGGGGGGTCTCTGGCAGCCGCAGCCCCACCGGAGCCCAGCAGGACCCGCTCGGTACCACCCTCTGCTAACTGCATTAAGGAGAAGATGACTTTCCTTGCTGGCAAATGGGCTTGTAGCCAAAGAGATCTGAACACAAATGCATCCTCAGGAGCACCTTCCCAGGCAGCAGCTCCGCAGCTCTGGCAGCCGCTGCCGTTGCCATGGAGGCTGTGCCCGCTGCTCTTCGTTTATTTTGGTTTTTTTTAAAGGGCAGTAACTGCTCCATATCAGTAGCACAGATTTACAGGGAGCTCTCCCAGGCCACAGGCACAAGGCAATATCTGACAACTGCAGCTGCTGAGGGAACTTGGCTGCCTGTAGGGTCTTTGTGATGGATTTCTCTCCCCCCCATTTTAGTCAAAATATTAAGATAAAGAATTGAGATAATGTCAAAAATTGAACTGAAATGCCTTAGAATGACATCTGAATTTTTAGAAGTGCTTATACTTGGTTAAAATCAAGAGTTTTAAAGCCCTGGTTTGAAATTGGAGCCTCTCTGTCCTGGAGCCAGGCTGGTAGAGCAGGGGGGGCTCACCCGGAGAAGAGAAGGCTCTGGGGACACCTGAGAGCCCCTGCCAGTGCCTAAAGGGGCTCCAGGAGAGCTGGAGAGGGACTGGGGACAAGGTATGGAGGGACAGGGCACAGGGAATGGCTTCCCACTGCCAGAGGGCAGGGAGAGATGGGATATTGGGAAGGAATTGCTGGCTGGGAGGGTGGGCAGGCCCTGGCACAGGTGCCCAGAGAAGCTGTGGCTGCCCCATCCCTGGGAGTGTCCCAGGCCAGGTTGGACAGGGCTTGGAGCAGCCTGGGCTGGTGGGAGGTGTCCCTGCCCATGGCAGGGGTGGCACTGGGGGGGCTTTAAGGTCAGCTTGAAGGGTTACTCAGCCAGGAAGCAGGATGGGTTTTATCTGCTATTGCCAAAGAGAAGGGAGCTATAAATGTTGTTCTTCTTTGTCCTTTCTCATCTCTGATGACTTAGCAGCAAATGCTAAAAATAATTTTTCATGCTTCATCTTCAAAGTCGATGTGGCGCAATGTTTAAAAAAAAACCCAAATCCTTTATCCCAGTGAGAATATTACAAACATTTCAGGATCCAAACTTTCTGAAGAGGTGCTGTAGGGCTGCCAAATGTGACATTTCACACCAGCTTTTCTCTCTGAGCTCCCTCCCAGCCCTCTGCTCGCAGAGACAGCACTTGAGACAGTGACACATTTCTGAGCAGGCTCCCAGCAAGTGCTCAGCATTCAGTGCACAGAGGCACGTTTGGGAAACAGCCACATAAACTCCTTAATGCTGGAGAGGAAATGAAACAACATTCTGATCCCCAGGGGAAAGTCTGGGCCATTCAGGCTTTCCCTTCACATTTCTGATGCTCAGTACATCCCTACAGTCAGCAGCAGGCAGGACAAAACCCAAACTCAGAAACAGGTTTCAAGATCCACAGGAAAACACAAGAGCAAGGAAACAACGACATTGGTGTAAGAATGACTCCTACCAATCCTGCCTGCATGGTGATGGCCTAAATTTAGATGTAGTAAAAGCAATTTGTCCTGTAAATAGCAGAAAATAATGAATCAAGTGAGTCAAGCAGGCTTGGAATGCAGAACTCCAGGGAAACTGGAGGGACCTGAGCTTGCATGCACATTACTCTAAATAGACGAGTCTCATTAATGTGAAATGATGGTCTCAATGCCACAGGTACAGCATTCCTCAGTAAATGTGACACAGAGGGGTCACAGGCAGTACCACCCACCTCAGTGCAATATCCAAGCACTGTGGCATCTCAGCTGGATGCTCAAAGGGCAAAATCCACCCAGGGACTCAGGGAATGATGCCTGAGGCCACTTCTGCATTTGTTTACACGCCCAGCAGTGGGTTCTGCCCCACTATCCCCCCTGCCCTGCCCTGGCCCAGCCTGAGGCCGTGCCCTCTCCTCCTGTCCCTGTGCCCTGAGGCACAGCCCGACCCCCTGTCCCGGCTCCCCCCTCCTGGCAGGGACTGCAGAGCCAGAAGGTGCCCCCTGAGCCTCCTTTGCTCCAGGCTGAGCCCCCCCAGCTCCCTCAGCCCCTTCCCAGGTGAGCAGAGGCAAGAGGCTGATGCTGAACAGCTGCTCTGCATCTTCACCACAGGCACTCAGTGAGTTTGTGGCACCAGCAAAACAGGCCCAGCCCAGCCCTGGAGACACTGGAGTTACTGGTCTCGGGGAACACTGAGGTGGCTGTTTGGTATGTGTTTAGATGTGCAGTTCCAGTGCCAAACCTGCCCCAGCTCTGGACCTGCTCCCTGCAGGTGTGACTCCCTGTGCCTGGAGTGGGGCACTGACAGAGGCTGCAACACGGGGGTTAAATTGGCGCTGACCAGACAGAAAGTGCTCACAGTGCTCTTACGTCCCACCCAGAGAAACTGCAAGCATTCCTAGAAACAGGGAATTCCAAGGAGTGCTGAGGAGCTGATGGATGCTGGGAAAGCCGAGGCGTTTGCCCGAGGGCTGGCTGGAGGCTGGAGCAGTTTCACATTCCCAGGGCAGGTTCATCAGTAACTGAGTTACCTGGAGTCGTTTAATGCTGGTGTACAATAATAGCTACAAACTCCATCCTAAAGATGCAGCTGTTCTAACAACCCCTTGGATCTTTGCTCCCTGCCTTTCACTGCCGATTTGGGGCTGTGCCTGTCCATCCCTGTCTGTGCAGACCGTCCTTCCCAGGAGCCACATCTGCTCTGCTGACACTGCCTGGTCCCCCGTGCTGGCTGACACGGAGACACAGACAGAGGAGCAAACGCTCCTGCCTCTGTAATACCTGCAGTGCCAAAGGCAGTTGTTGAGTGGCTTGTTTGGAAGTGACAGCAATGATATTTTTAGCAGAGCACCTATTTCTCTGTAGTTTCACACGTTTATGCAGAACACCAAGTTAACCAACAACCTGTTTCCCCTGGCACAACTGTTACTGCCCTTACAGTCAAACACATTCAAACCTCAGCTCAGCTTCCAAGGGAAAAAGCCCACTCAGCACCAGAGCTCTCTCCAGCTCCCTGTGGCTGCTCCAAGGGGTTGGGCTGTGCCCCCTCTGTCCATACCAGATTCACTCTGACCATCTCCTGCCATCCAAGGCCACGTTCGATGGGGCTTGGAGCAACCTGGGCCAGAGAAAGGTGTCCCTGCCCATGGCAGGGGGTGGCACTGCAGGGTCTTCAAGTTTACTTCCAATCCCCCCAGTGTGGGATCCTGCTAATTACTGGACACTGCTGCAGAAACTCATTTCACACACTCCCAGTTCAGACTTTCCCTTTGAACAAACAAAATAATAATAAAACACCTCTAAAGAACGACTTTGAGGGGAAAAGAGCACAGTTCCAGTTGTCTGCCCTGGATGGTAACCCTGGCACCAAGCTCAGTGACCCCCCTCCCTGTGCTCTCTGCTTTCCCAGTCTCAGCCATCCGTACCCACCTCTCACCTCCTTCAGCACAACTCCAGGAGGACACCAAGCATTCCTTTCTTTTCTATTCTTCTTCAAATCCACGATATATCCCACTTTCTGGGTTGCTTGCTTCTCCACTATGTTTTCTTGCTTAATTTGTGGTTATACAACCCTATCGGGCCAAAGCCATAACCCAGTCTTAGGTGACACACTGATATTTTGGTAAGAAGACAATTAAAAAATTATTCCCAGACCAAAAAAAGCACAAAATTGCCTTTGTTCAGGAAATGCTGCTGGCAGAGCTCTCTCAGCCTGGAAGCAGGTCAGGCTGCTGGGCCTGCTGAGTGACTGACAGGAAACAAGGGGCACCTGCCAGCACTCAGCCCCTTTAACTCCTGCTCAGCCTGAGCGTGTCCAACGGGAATCAGCCCTAAGGACATTCCTTTCCCCTACAACTCTGCAAACCAGCAAAGTCCAGAGCTTTGGCAGGGGTGGTTTTGTCCCTATAAACTGGGATTGGCAAGAGATGGAATTGGAATTTCTACATGTACAAATCCAGGAACCATCCTGGTGTTCAGGAAAGCTTGGGAAAAGGAGAAAAAGCTAAACCCAAATGTATCCCTTTGTTCCAAAGGCTTGTTTTTATTTGTCTCTAACTGTGCTGCTAAATCACAGAAGCATGGAATTCTTAGGGTTGGAAAAGCCCTCTGAGCCCATGGAGACCAACCATCCCCAGCACTGCCAGGGCCACCACCGACAATGTCCTCAAGTGCCACATCTGCACATTTTGAACTCTTCCAGGGACGGGGACTCCACCACTGCCCTGAGCAGCTGTGCCTGCTCTGGACAGCCCTTTACATGAAATTTTTTCCCTAATGTCCAACCTGACCCTCCCTGGCACAGCTTGAGGCCTTGGTGACACCCTGAGCTCAGACGTGACAACCAGCAGAACAGGGGACATCGCTGGGAACAGACACAACCACCCTGAGGGCAAGCAAATCAACTCTGTGACCAGTGACTGCTAAACTAAGCCAATGAATGGTTATAACCAACTTGTTTTAACACACTCTGGTCAGATCTGCTGGAATCTCAACCCTTTGTGCCCCATACTGGGCACCAAAATGCCTGTTGTGGTTTAACTCCAGCTGGGAACTCCTTCCCATGCAGCTCTTGCTCCCTCCCTGTGGGATGGGGAGGGAATTGGGTAGAGGTAAAACCTGTGCATTATAGACAAATATAGTAAACAGTAATAAAAATAAGAGTAATAATGATGATGATGAGAAGGAAACTGAGGAAGAGGAATAAACCCCAAGAATGGCAATGCCACCCTCTGACCCTCTCCCAGCTGTCCCCACCAGGAACCAGGGGCTCCCAACCCACCCTCCCCAGTTTATATCCTGGACATGCCATTCTGTGCTGTGCAATATCTCTCTGGCCAGGGTGGATCAGCTGTCCTGGCCTTGCCCCCTCCTGCTCCTTGTGCCCCTCCTTGCTGGCAGAGCAGCAGACACTGAGCAGTCCTTGCCCAGGGTAATCACTGCTGAGCAACAACCAACACCTCGGTGTGTTATCAGCGTTCTTCCCACACTGAAGCCAAGCACAGCCCTGGCCCAGCTCTCAGGCACAAAATGAGCTCTGTCCCAGCCCAAGCCAGCACACTTCAGGCAAACACTCCCTTTGTCTGCAGCTTCCCCTGACTCTGAATGCAAACCAGAGGTCTTGACCCTTCCAGGACCCCCACGCCAGTCCTGGCAGCCAGACCTGTGTCCCTCTCCCCCAACGTTCCTGGCAGCAAGCTCCAACATGCTTGGGGTATTATCCCCACTTTTCCAGGCAGGGACAGGCTTTGGACAGGGGGTGGGAGAGCTGAGCAGTGAGTGTGGTCACCTGTGTGGTCACAGCCACTTTCTGCATGTCCTGTTCCTTCTCCTGAGACATCACTGGTGCTCCAGTGGTTTTTGTTGAACTGAACCATAACTGGCCTTCCCATCCGGTGTTTCCCAAGGAACACTGTCAGATAACCTGGCCTGACTAGCAGGCAAGAAGGAGTTATGATATTAGCAATAATGAAAAAATGCACAGTTATTCATCATTTTCTTTTGCTGACAACACAAGCAACATGTAAAGATAAAAATGCCAGCAAGTGCCCCATAATCACTGGATGTTTACTGGGATGGACCAAACCCTCACCACTCACTGCTCTGCCCTTGAACCAGGACAAAATCCAGATGTCACATCATTGCACACAGATCTCTGCAGTTCCCCACAGTGACAAGGCTGGGGCTCTAAATTACTATTTACTTTGACACACAAACATGACCATATCAACTATATTTAGGGAATGTTTTGTTCCAATTTGTGTGAAAATCTGAGACTCAGCCTTGGAGGTAAAAAAAATCTGTGCTTTGGATGTCACATTTTACTCTGTCTTCAAGCTTCTCATTAACTTTCTTTGCTGCTATTTCCCTCCAGATAAAGCAAGTAAATCTCACACACAAGAACAAACCCTGTCGCTACAAAATACAAACATTATGGAACATTTTGATGGAACTTCAAAATCTAAGGTTGTCCTGCAGTGTGAGCACCAGCTACTGGTTGGAAATCACCTTCTGATTCAGTTTTACCCAAAAGGAATGCAGATTGTGGATGCTGAGACTACACCATCTCTCAAAGCAAAGTGCAAATGGGGATTATCAGGAGATTTGCTTTAACAGCACCATCCTCATCCAAACCAGACACGTTCTCGTTACAGACCACGGCTGGAATTAATTTGTTATGGGAGCAGCTGGAACAGCAATCCAATATCAAGTGAACAGAATCTTTATTTTAGTATAGAATTAGTTAAAATGCAGCAAACACATGTCAGGAGGGCCATGGGAATATGAGTGTCAGAGTTCTGCAGAAGTTGGTGTGAATCAGTAAATCTTCTGCCACTTCAGGTCTTTGGTTCTCCCTCTGGGCACATCCTGAGGCCCTGCAGTCAGTAGGATTTCTGACAGTGTCTCAGTGGCAGCAGAATTAGAGCTTTGTGTGCCATTTCTGTTTAATTAAACCCTGTTAATAGGGAGTTTGGTGCAGATTTACATCCAGTAAATATTGCCTGTGCCATCTGGAGTCCATTAAGGCTGTCCCTACTCCCAGGATGTGCCAGGGGACACAGGGATTGCACAGCCCAGGGTTGTGGGAGACACAAGAGCAGGCAGCCAAAAGAGGGAGATGGGTTTTAGTGTGAGAAGCCTGAGTTGAACCATTTGTACCTGTACTGATTCCTGAAGGGCTCAGCTGGAGGAACCAGGGTGGCCCCAGAGTGATGGCTGGTCTGAGCAGCCTCCCAGCCCAGCCCAGCCCAGCCCAGCCCAGCCCAGCCCAGCCCTGCACTGCTCACATCCCTGCCAGCTGCTCCCAGGGCATAAATTCGGGCTGGGAACTAGGACCAAGTAATGTACAATGCCCAGCATTTGGGCAGCAGCTCTCCAGACCAGCTGCAGCTCTCAGCCAGTCCTGGCACATCAGCCTGCCCAGAGAAGCTGAGGCTGCCCCATCCCTGAAGGTGTTCCAGGCCAGGTTGGACAGGGCTTGGAGCAACCTGGGATAGCAGAAGGTGTCCCTGCCCATGGCAGGGGGGGAAAGGGTCCCTCCCAATCCAAAGCATTCCATAGCTCTGTGGTTCTGTGCTCCCATCCCAGTGAGCTGGGAAAGCTGAGGGGCCCAGCCCACAGCGCCCAGTGACCAGCCAGGCCTCCAGGGCAGGAAAGCTGAGCTGGAACCAGCAACAGAGGAAAAGAAGAAACATTAATTAAACAAATAGAAAACACTCTCTGAGCTTAAACTGACTCTTCTTAAGAACTGAGTCCCATTTGCACATGACCATGTCAGGGCTGAATGACCAAAGCCCAGTATGATAACTCAAACCCAGGATATCCCTTGGGTTTAAGGGCAGCCAACACTCCCCACTCTGCTCCTGGTCTGTGTGTCTGAGAAACTCATCCTGTCCTCCAAGCATCCCCCCAGGCCTTTCCCAGCTCTCTCTCCTCAGGCACTGCCTTTATGAGGGTCCCTCTGGGGGATTACAGGAAGCTCCACAGCTGAAATCTGTTGAACCCTCATCTCAGTTCTGCCCCAGCACTGAATAACAAATCCCTGATCACGTGTGCCTGGCAATAACCACCTGTGGATCTGCACTGAACTGGAGAGATCGTAACAATCCTACCAGGATGTCATTCTCCATGAGAATCATTTCTACAGAACTATTTGGAATTCCTGAGATCTTCTGGGGTTTGTCTGACTGCAGCACACTTGGCTGTAATTGCCAAAGGAAAACCAGAACTACTTTTCCAGGTTAAACGAGGGGTAGAAATAGATTAATATTTTGTCACTAATGGTATCCAGCACTTGATGCTCTAAGGACAAGCTCCCTTTCCCTTGCATGAAGATACACACTCCTGGCCAGCTGTGGGCAAATAGAGACAGGAGCACAGGAGTGATTTCATTTGGAATTCTGACACACTGGCTCGTATTTGGCTGCTTTTACCATGGCTACATTAGTACCAGTGCTGGTATGTGTCTTACCATTGCTCAGTCCTGTTGGAGCCTCACTCCCAGAGAAGCTGGGTGGGTTCAAATCCTACATCACAGTCAACCAGAGCATGAAAAATTTTCAGAACTTGGTTTTTTTTATTTTTTTTTCATTTAAGCTGAACCTCTGCTGCTGATCATACATGAAGAGCTGCACTGCAGGTGACAAGAACACGTTTTAAAGGAAAATGTTAACAAATATCCTTATTTAAAGGCCTTCACTTGATAATATTCATTTGCTGAGGCTACTTTAAATTTGAGCCATCTGCAATAAAGAGTAGTGTTTTAGAGATGCACTTTGGAAACAAAAATTAAAAAAAAGCAGTGAAGCAAAGTTTTACTCTTCATGTGGACTGACAGTGCTCTGGGAAACTTGGTGAAACTTCACCATGTGGGAGGTGTTGACAACTGAACTTGTAATAAGTGAAGGATTTACAGGCACACAGTGCCACAAATATATCCCAGACTGGTATTTGTCAAGACAACCAATGGGCCTTCAGCACATTCTTTAAAGCCTTATTAAAATGGGGTCTTATTTTCTCCATCAGGGCCCTGGTGACAAATGCACCTTCCTCTGGTAAGGGTGTTCTTGTGGCCTTTAGTCACCACAAACACCAAAATTCCTACCAGGGTGATATTTGCAGGTTACAAATCAGAAAGCTGCCACGAGCCAACACAAACCAGGCAGAAATTCCACTGCAAAAATCAGGTATTTAGACAGTCCCCATGAACCTCTCAGTTTCTGAGCATATTTTAAGCCCCCCCCCAGCAGTTCCATGCCCAGGGAGGAGCTGAGGGCAGGCCAGGGGCAGGGCCAGGATGCTGCACGTCAGCTGAGAGCCCAGACTGAAGCTGTGACTGTGTTCTGGCAGGAAATTATTATTTTGTACTACACACATTTCTCGGGGAGTATCACAGTGTGAGAAATAACAGGCAAAAGCCGACCTGACTCCAATGTGCTTTCTAATTTCTGTCTGCATTTTAAACAGTGTCAGTAGAGGCATCACATGAACTGCAAGGAAAAGGAATGGGGATGAGATAAATGACATTTAAAACCACTGAGGGAGTGAGCAGCTGGGAAGGAATAATGAAGGGGCTTTCTTTTTTTAATCTAACAAGTTCAACAACACAGAATAGGATCACAATCCCAGACTGGTTGGGGTTGTGAGGGAACTTAAGGCTTATCTCATTGCACCCCTGCCATGGGCAGGGACACCTTCCACTTGGCCAGGCTGCTCCCAAGCCCTGTCCAACCTGGTCTGGAACAGTCCCAGGGATGGGGACTCCGATTTCCTGACAGGGACAGGCTTGGAATGGGAAGCAATTCCAAGACATGCAGTCGATGGAGTTCAGCAAACAGGAAATGCCCGAGTCAGTTCCTCGGTGAGCACTGAGAGCAGAATTTGCTACAGCAATTCGTCATCACATGCATTGCTCCAAACACCAACATCTACAGCTGCAGAGGAGATGTCTCAGCAATCACAGGCCCAGGCATTTCAGCTCCATCACACTCGACTGAGCTTCTGTGAGATCCCCAGGAACAAACAGAGCAGGAAGGCACAGCCGGCCCCGGTGCCAGGCAGAGCCATCCCCTTCCTGGCATCTGAGGGCAAATCAGAGCCGTGGTTCTGACCACACCGAAGGGAAGGGGGGGATAACCCCTAATATGGAATGCAAAATAGCACACTGGAAAATGGATCCTACAAAGCCTTAGGCAGCAGATGGGTCATACATAACGTATCTACAGATTTATGTGTCTATATACCTGAATATATACCTGGCACACACATCCAGATTTATAGATGCACAAACACATCCAGGCACTGCTAAACACACGGAGGCACTAATAAACTTGTACAGGCACTGATAAACACACAAAGGCATTAATTAATAAACACAGGTAGGCACTGATTAATAAACACAAGTAGGCACTAATTAATGAGCACAGGTAGGCACTAATTAATGAGCACAGGTAGGCACTAACCTCGCTTCATCCTGCTGCACAGAGGGAGCACCAGTCCCTGCCTGCAGTGCACTTCAGATAAAACCTGTAGGCTGCTCCCAGCACACACATTTAAAGGGATTTTTACTATTCACGCTGCAAAAGGCTACAAAAATTAATCCATCCCCGCTGCATACGATTCTATTCCCTCTCCGTCCTCTGAACAGCGGATGAGGAGTGATGCCTCCCTCGGTCCGGGGAAGCCTGAGAGGACGGAGAAGGAAATAAAATAAAATAAAAGATAACAGTGCACACCAACCCTGGATGGGAACGTGCTCCCCCGGCGCGGTCCGAGCGGTGCGGGGTTACGGGCAGGTGCGCCGGGCGGGCTGCGGAGCGCGCTCCGTGCCCGCAGCCTCAGCCATTGCGGAGGCACTGCAGCTCCCTCCGGCTGCACGTCAGCACCGCCCGGCTCTGAGCCCTCCCTTCCCATCCCTTCCCTTCCCATCCCTTTCCCCGCCGCGGCCACAGCCGGGGATGCTGGGGCAGCCGCGATGCGCCCGCACAGATCGGCATCTCCAGCTCAATCGTGCGGCCAGAGCTCCGCGTCCTTCCCGCTACAATCCGCGCGGAGCTGCTCCCGGAGCAGCGCTGAGTTACTGCAAAGGGCAGGCAGGGACTGAAGGACATTCGGGTTTAAAAACAGCCGGCAGCCTTTGCACTTGTTCCTCGCAAAAGGGATGGGATCGAGGTATAGAATCACGGCATCACACACTGGTTTGGGTTGGGAGGGACATTAAAGCCCATCTCATTGCACCCCCTGCCATGTCAGGGACACCTCCCACCAGCCCAGGCTGCTCCAAGCCCTGTCCAGCCTGGCCTGGGACACTCCCAGGGCTGGGGCAGCCACAGCTTCTCTGGGCACCTGTGCCAGGGCCTGCCCACCCTGCACACCCTTCCCAATATCCCACCTAGCCCTGCCCTCTGGCAGTGGGAAGCCATTCCCTGTGTCCTGTCCCTCCATCCCTTGTCCCCAGTCCCTCTCCAGCTCTCCTGGAGCCCCTTTAGGCCCTGGCAGGGGTTCTCAGGTGTTCCTGGAGCCTTCCCTTCTCCAGGTGACCCCCCCAGCTCTCCCAGCCTGGCTCCAGAACAGAGAGATCCAGCCCTGGGGCATCTCTGGGGCCTCCTCTGGACTCTCTCCAGCAGCTCCACGTCCCATGGAAATCCATATCTGTGGAAATGCAGGGCCAGGCACTGGAGCTTCTCTCTTACAGGAATGGCATTCCTGAGTAATGCCATGCTCTAAAGTTACATGGGAATATGGTGGGAAAAGGCAGGGTCAAGACATTCCAAGGCCCTGTTCCAAGGTGTGATTTGAGGATTAAAGCACGTGGATATAAATCAGGCCTGTAACCCTCATTGTGCTGGGTCCCACTGCTCCTCATAACTGAGAAAATAACCACTGTCAATAGTCACAGCACACTGGGAATTCCCCTCTCCATCAGAAATGAATAACTAAAGCACATAAAATAACTGGGTTTGGGTACAAGATACTTATAAGAGCCCCACTCCACAAAGTTCTCTAGAAATAGGGCCTATTTGTTTGTTTTTTGTCTTCCTGACAAAAAACAGGAATGGCTGGGAAGAAGATTGGGAACCATTCCCAGTGTGTGTCCATGAACTGCTGACAGGAATGACAGTGATCCAAGCCCAGGGCTGGGAAGCAGAAACCTGTCTTGGAGCAGAGTCTCAGTTTCAGAGAGGAGGCTCTGATTTGGGGTTTTTTCCCCTTTAAACAGTACCCAACCATCTGGAACTTTCCATTTAAAACCCTGTTTTTTCCCAAGCCCAAAGGCCCTGACTCTCCACAGCACCAGAATGCAAAGCCAAGAAAGATCTGTGACTTCCACCCAGATTCCTAGAAACCTGTTCCTGTTTTTGTGGATAACCACTGCTGTGTTTCTCCTGCTTCTTCCCCTGCTCTGTGGTTCAATTATCCTTTGCAAAAGGGACAAGTAGCAGCACTTGGAGACAACAGGACTGGCTGTGGCTCTGAGAGCTGGGACAACAACAGCTTTGGGATAAATAGCGAGATAAATAAAACTATTTTCTATTTTTAGAGCTGAATTGCAACACTCTGTGGCAGTTTGTAAGCAAAACAAGTCACGTTGCAGGCAGTGTCGTAAGCGATGCACAGCCAGAGGCTGACAGTGCTTTGCATCACTCAAAGAATTGGGGTTTGTTTCTCAGCTGGCAAGAGCTCAGGGAAAACATTCCTCTGGCAACTTCCATGGGCTGAGCTGGGCACAAATGGGAGTGGGCTTTAAAAACCTGAACTTAGGAAGTAAAGAAGAGCTGAAATAATTTCATGCTCCACTTCTCTGATTCACAGTAGATGCAGTCAGAGCTCCTCGTTGCAGAGGCTGAAGGGCGAAGCAGCAGCGCTCTGTTCAACCCAGATGTGTGCCCTTTCCAGCTGTGCCAGCCCAGTCACACCTGGCTGTGCCACCCAGCTGTGCCAGCCCAGTCACACCTGGCCATGACACCCAGCTGTGCCAGCACAGTGACACCTGGCTGTGCCACCCAGCTGTGCCAGCACAGTGACACCTGGCTGTGACACTGAGCTGTGCCAGCCCAGTCACACCTGGCCGTGCCACCCAGCTGTGCCAGCACAGTCACACCTGGCCGTGCCACCCAGCTGTGCCAGCACAGTGGCACCTGGCTGTGACACTGAGCTGTGCCAGCACAGTCACACCTGGCTGTGCCACCCAGCTGTGCCAGCCCAGTCACACCTGGCCGTGACACCCAGCTGTGCCAGCAAAGTGACACTTGGCTGTGCCACCCAGCTGTGCCAGCACAGTGACACCTGGCTGTGACACCCACCTGCAGGTCGGCCAGGGGGTCGTACAGGTGACCCTGCAGGCATTTTACCTGTGCACTCCCTACAGAAACAGGGCATGAAGTGTCTCCTCAGCCTCTTGCTCAGGAGCTGCTGAGGCAAATGCCACAGACACTGCACAGGACACTCGGCAGAGCCCTGGATGGGCAGCAGTTACACCACAGGCAGGTCTGGGTTTGGTTTTCTTTTTTAACTCTCCAAATGGAACAAAATCACAGAATCACAGGATCCCAGACTGGTCTGAGCTGGAAGGGACCTTAAAGCTCATCTCGTCCCACGCCCTCCATGGGCAGGGACACCTTCCACCAGCCCAGGCTGCTCCTCCTGACAGCAGCCTGGATAGTGGGAGCAGCTCAGACAGGGCTGGGGAGCACTGGGTGGTTAATGATGAACTCCATTCCAAGAAATGCTCAGGATAAAATACCCGTACGGTTCCATTTCCAGAGGCAGAGGAAGGTTAATGACTAACCCCTTGGAGGCAGGGGAACCAGATGGACACAGGTATGCTCAGATTTCAGGAGGTTTGGGGCCTGTGTCTGCACAGGTGAGCAAGAATCCCAGAATCACTGGGGTTGGCAAAGCCCTGCCAGCCCCTGGAGCCCACCCTGTGCCCAATGCCCACCTTGGCAAAGCCCTCCCAGCCCATGGAGCCCACCCTGTGCCCGATGCCCACCTTGTCCCCCAGCCCAGAGCACTCAGTGCCACGGCCAGTCCTGCCTTGGGCACCTCCAGGGCTGGGCACTCCAAACCTCCCTGGGCAGCCCCTGCCAGGGCGTGACCACCCTTTCCAGTGAGAAATTCCTCTTTATGTCCAATCTGCCCCGCCCTGGCACAGCTTGGGACTGTTTCCTCTTGATCTGACCCCTCTTCCCTGGAACAGAGCCTGACTCCCCTGGCTCCCCCCTCCCGACAGGGAGTTGTGGGCACATTCTCCCAAATCAGTCCTGGCATTCCCTCTGTCTTACACCATATCCATTATAACGTGGAATGGATTACTTTGAGGGGGCAGGTCACTGTTCCTAGTTTAGAAGGAATTAATCGAAACATGATTGTTGTGGTGACATATAATGAACAAAATCCGAGTCCTGGCTGGGCAGAGGATCACAGTGGGACACACCAATAACCTTTCAAAGACTTCACCCAACACAATTTTCAGTTTTCCCTGATCACAGCACGGTGCATTTCTACCAATAACCAAAAACCTTTTAGCATAAATCTATATATGAAAATAAAGGCATTTATACAATGAGTACTGAAAGAGAAGCTGTGGCTGCCCCATCCCTGGCAGTGTCCCAGGCCAGGCTGGACGGGGCTGGTGGGAGGTGGCCCTGCCATGGCAGGGGTGGCACTGGGTGGGCTTTGAGGTCCCTTCCAACCCAAACCAGTCTGGGATTCTGACTCCACGACTTTATGGCCCACTCGTCAGCTCCCGTTCCTCACGCCCCGCAGCTGGTGCCGATGGGGAGGGCAGGGACAGCTCCCGGAGGGGGGAACCGGCTGCCCGGGGGGGGCAGAGCAGAGTGCCAGCCCCGGCGGGCAGCA
>VWZD01011790.1:0-85315 GCA_013396695.1 Sakesphorus luctuosus
AGATAAAGATAACCAAGTCATTCCCTGCTTTTCTCCTTTTGGATTCTTTCATCCATCTCCTCTGTTGGGTCCAGCTTTTTCTGGTATTTATAATGAAAATATTGCACTACTGATTTATATCAATGCCAAAGATGTAGAATGATCTGAACTGAACACTTCCTTCATTAGCCCTTTTTCATTTTCTAGCTCACTTTCAGGATGTACATTGCAATGTTTGAATGATCCTCACACAACTCTCCATTTCTGGCTGCAGGCTCTAGAGATCCTTTCTTTGAATTCATTCCAGGTCATATTCCCTAACAGTTACTGTTAGATTAGAACAGAAAACTTGAAGACCTCACCAATGTCACAATTCACCAGTCCAAAATGAAAATAAAGGACAAGTTGTAAAGTTATCAAGACCTTTTTCCTGGTTTTCTGCTGAAGTCTTGCTGCACACACAGTGTTGAAAGCCAAAACAAGCTGCAATTGGTGGCACATATTGTGACAGAATCTTGACCTAGTTCCCCAGGACAGATTCTTAAAAAGAGCAAACATGACTGTGCAGAAGATTCTTGGAAAACTGAAACAGCTTTCAAGAAGTGAAACAAAAATGCAAAGAAACAATATGAGGTGTTTACATATATTAAGTCATTTATTTATATTTTCTACTTTTCCGTGTTGCACTAGTTTGACATTAATTGCAAATTGATCTTACCTCTAGGACTTAGCAAGTTTTACACACTCCAAAGTACCATTAGCTACATGCAGTTTGCCTTCCCCTGTTTTCCTTTGAAATTAATGCTGGAAACATAAGAACATATGTTTCCATCCTTGGAATGGAAACATAATGCAAATGTAAGATTTTAGAGCAGAGTGCTTTGGTCAGATAGGAATTCTATGGATAGGGAATGTGCTCCAATAGCATTTTACTCTCAGCACTGACAACACACAGCAGCAAGAAGGGTGATTCCTATGACACTGTGCAGAAGACAAGACTATGTGTCTTGGTTTAATATGTCAAAGTTAACATGGTTTGACAGCCTCAGGATCACAAATATTTTGGTTTTATACCCATGTCAATAAACACCGGGTGAAATAAACCAGCGAGCAGTTCTTTGTAGAGAGAAACTTGTTCCAGTGTGACAGTGCTGGTTTGGCACAGAGGAGGGAGACAGGAGCATGGAGGAACCACATACTAACACTGCAGCACTTTAGGAACTGGAGTCACCATATTAAGTCCAGTTTAACTTAGCAGGATGGTGCTTCTTTGGATTGATCCAGAGTAATAAAATTCCAAGTCTTCTACAAGCATTGAGTATTCTCCAGCTACACACTGCAAGAGTAAATATCTCTCCTTCCCAGCTTTTGCCATGAAAAACTTCAAACCACTAATAAACCTGTATCTTTTCACATCTTAAGCGCATGATCTATATTCCACACCACTCTGACATTTCTTTCAGAGTTAGGAAGTCCTAACATGTAGGATGAAATTATTAATGCTGCATGTTTACATGTGCTGAGCAGTGCAATGCAGCAGCCTTTGTTGCATTTCTATGGTGTCTGCCCAGGGAGAGGCCCACTCACAAAACAACTTTTCTTCAAGCACTGCTGTCCTGCTTCTACATGTGCACAAGTGTGGGAAGGGCTAGCAACTGGCTCTGCTTTCGTGCCAAGCCATGAGCACAAAAGTTGTGTTGCACACCAGCACAGCCTGAATGTCTGGGATCTTCACAGAAGTGAAAAAAGTTCTTTCTTATGTAATTTCTTGTTTGTGCCCTCTGTTGCTTTGACTGGGCACCACTGAGAGGAGTCTGGCTCCATCATATTTGCCCTCCCTGGCCCCATCAGGAATTTGTACACATGGATGAGAATCCCTCAAGCCTTCTCCAGATGGTCCCATCCCGGCTTTCCCGGCCTCTCCTCGTGGTGGCAGCTCCTGGTGAAGGGCTCTGTGTTTTGCCCTTCTGGCTGCTGCCCTCCCTGAGCTGCACCTCCCACGGCATTGCAGACCTGCAGCCACGTAGGTAACTTTCCTGGGCAATAAATGGAAGAATTTAGTTTACACTGCAAGAACACTGACTTCATGGAGGCATCTGGATGACTGTTGGCAGGGCCACTGACTGCACAAGAACAAACAAAAAGAGAAGTTTGTGGCATCTGCTTTCACATGGATGTCATGGATGTTCTTGGAAGTTCATTTTTTTCACATGCAGGTCCCACAGACTATTCAGAGCATGGACACAGAGTCTGGCTCTTTCAATAGAAAATAGAAGGGTTGATGCAACATGTGCTGTAAGCCACAAATTACTCTGAAAATCACATAAACAATATTTTAGAGAGGCAAGATGGGGAACATGACCAAGATTTTACAACAGCTTTCAAAACAAAAGATAAACCCAAACTTCTTTGTCAGGCATTTAGGCCGAGAGTTTAAAACAGGTATTGCACCAACAGTTCCTATCTCAAAATTCTTCTGAGATAACAGAAGTTAGACTTGGAGGCTACTCTGGAAACAAGTTGTAAGGAAATGCAGATTCTCCACCATTTCTGTCAGTTATTATCAAGTTTGCTAGACAAACCTGCAGTCCTGTCTTGGGTTTATCTCCACATCAGCACCTAAATACCTCTTGCAGAATAAGGACAAATTCAGTGTCTATTCCCCATAGCATCATTTTGGCAAACATCCCAAGACAGACATTTGTACCAGCCATTTGACTTTTTACAGGTTCAGCAAAGCTGACAATATTGTACAGCCGAACTGAGGTATCAGTTGGTCCCTGCTGGACAAGAATTCTGCCAGGGTCCGCTTTTCCCGACTCATGGTGCCTGTAACAGGGAGGGAGTTGTTTTACACTGGCTCTGAATAAATGCCTCAGAGAAAACCCTTCAGAGCACACCTGGCAATGTAGCTGAGCTGCTGGGTGGGACTGGCACCCAAGCGGCAGCAGTGGCAGAGCTGTAATTCCATCATTTCCATGCCCGCAGTGTCCCGTTTCCCGCGGCCGCGGAGGGAGCGGGATGGGCGCGGGGCGGGGGCACAGCGCCCCCTGCCGGCCCGGCCGGGCCCCGCTCCCAACGCCGCCGAACCCCGCGCTGGGATCGGCTCTGATCCCAAAACTCCATCGCTCCTCGAGTTCCCATCTGAGTTTTAAGGAGCGCCGCTGGAAAACTGCTAGTACAGACGCGTATGCCGTTTCCTTTCCAGAGAAAATCAAGCGCTGGAACTAACACAGAGATGTTTTACTTCCGGCAGAAACGGAGCCTCTGCACCATTAGATCAGTCTAATTTCATGCAAAGAAAACACAAACACCTGCAGAAAATCTTCCCGACTGAAGCTGTGATAGGACAAAGGGGGAATGGCTTCACACTGACAGAGGGAAGGGTTAGATTAGATACTGGGGAAAATTTTTCCTTGTGACAGTGGTGAGGCCCTGGCACAGGTTGCCCAGAGAAGCTGTGGCTGCCCCATCCCTGGGGTTCAAGGCCAGGTTGGATGGGACTTGGAGCAACCTGCGATAGTGGAAGGTGTCCCTGCCCACGGCAGGGGTGTTGGATCAAGATGATCTTTAAGGTCCCTTCCAACCCAAACCATTCCATGGCGATTCAGTGATGATGACGTTCCCACCACTGATTTGTGTAATCAGAGAGGAATGGGAAACTTGGTACTAATATTTTGACCTTTAAAATTTTCCATAGTAAAAGCTGCTAATGAATCGGCTTTATCTTAGGGGTGTGTGTGTAACAACAAACTAACAGCCAGTAAGAGGTAAAACTGATAACAGCAAAAAGGATTTGCGGTAGAGGATGAGGAAGGAGCCACCGTGATGGGAATTTTTATTCCTTGTTCCTTCTCCCCAACTTTGTGTTACTTTGTTTCCTGCACACATGGACTTTGACCAGAGCAAACTATTTCACTGCTGTACGACTAAACAGGTGTGTTATGATGTGAAACACACATATAATATTGTACTGTTGTAACAGAAAATAAGGTTGGCTGGAAAGCTCTGTTGATTTTATGGTAAAATCAGCAGGAAGGGAGGAGGTTGGTGGGAAATTGTGATCAAGGCCCCAACGCTTAACACACAGACAAAGTGCTGGGCTCTCTACAGCCTGCACAGTAGCAGAGAATACAGGTGATGGCTGAAGTCATCGGGACTGGCCCCAAACAAGAGCCAAATGATAACCCCAGAGGCTGCTGCTCTTGCTTTCATCAGGAGCCCTCAGATCGCTGTCAGAAGCAGGGCAGATTTTTCTCTCACTGGTCTGCCAGCCGGGCATCTCAGCCACAAAGGTCCCCTACCCAAAGGACAGACAGGATTAACCACCCAGTCTCCTCAGACCTCTCGGGGTGATGCCATCATAGCAGATTCCACCCAAACAAGAGAGATCCTTCCCCACCTCTGTGAACAACTCTGCTGAAAAAAGAAATCTCTCCAAGCACTGTTTGGCTCCCGGTGCTTGCTGCCATGCCCACCCCTGTCCCAGGCTTTCCTTGTTACACCTGAAGGACATGAAGCTCCACCCTTTGCACTGAAGGAAACAAATACAGAGACAAGATGCTACTCCTACACTGATTAGAACAGCTCATCTCACTGAAGTATTTTGTCCTCACTCCACGTAAGAGAGGTGACTACCCCCTTGATTTATAAACCCACTTTGTCACCAGATAAATTGTACCACCCACTTTAGTCCTACAGCAAAACTATGGGAAACAATCCTCTGAAAATCACAATTTGTCTTTGAGAAAAGTAAATGAATGAAGAAAGATGAGACTTCATGTCTCATGAAGTACACTCTTAGGTGATCCATCTGTTGCTTTCAAGCTTTAGGATACCTTTTTAGTTATAGAAAAAAACCCAAACAAACAACACCTTCAAAAATAAGAGTCTGCTTTCAGAGCTCATCCTAAATAGTTATCTTCTCTCTGGAGTCTAGTCTTGTGGTAGAGCTGGTGACATCACAGTCACTCAGCATTTCATCCCCAGGTCTCAATTCCCTTCTCCTCACCTGACCTCCAGGAGAACAGATTGCCCTGTTCCCGTTGCCTTGGGCCAGCTGGGGCCACCACTGCTTTCAAAAAATGCAGTTGGCACCAGCGTTGGAGCTACATAACCCCAGTAAAATTCTTTCTTTATTCCTCAGTGTTAGAAAAAAAGTAAGTTAATCTGAATCTTGACACGGCAGCCACTGGAGTCAAAATCACCTTCTCCAGAGGAAGAACAAAAGCTTTGGTTTCTTTGATACATATTTCCAGTAAAACAATAAAGCACTATTTGCAAGCACCAACTCTGTCATGACATCAGGAGAGTCAAAGTTGTTGCCGAAAAACAAGCCATTGCAGTTGGAGTGCAGTACAGTTCATTTCTTACTGTGTTGTGCAATTCCTATCAGGCAAACTAGCCTTAAATCAAAACGTTCCTGGAGCAGCTCCACCAAAGTATAGTTCAAGGAATTAGCTATGTCATACATGTACTTTGTACTAAAACACTTATTAGACAGGCTGACCTTGAACACACAGAAATAAAAAGTAAGCAATACAGTATCACACTGACATTCTCAGATCTCCCCTCTTGACAGATCCATAGCTCTTAGGGTCAGAATAGGGAATTGTGATCATTTTGTCTAACGTTTCATCAGGGAACTGGGGAATCACAGGACAGACTGAGCTTAGGCACTATGGAGAAAGAATTAGAACAATTTAGGAAAGAAAAAAGAAAAGCAGTATCTGGCTTGCAATCTGCAAAGCACATACCTGTGCTGCAGGCACTTGTAGGGTCAGTTTTGTCCTCTAACCTCAGAAAATAAACTGGTGCTGTCAAAGCAGACACCAAGGGTTTCTCTACACCACTCTCTCAAATAATTCACAAGCTGTACAGGTAAAAGGCAATACTAATTTCAGAGACTCAGCCCTCTGGCTACACTACACCAAGCTCAGAATTTAACAGCAGGCTCTTTCCTACTAACCGCTGAAGTCAAGGCTCACATTGCATAATACATTGTTTTCCCTATTGAATTTCTTGGTTACAGCAACAATCACCCACAAACACCTCTGCTTCCTCACAGCCCAGCTCCGCTGTCCTGAACCCAAAGGCACAGAAATACACGGTCGGGTTTCAGCACTTGACGCTCTTTTACTCACCACGATGCAACATCACCAGGGGCTTGTTGCCTTTGTCCTGGGAATTGTAGATCACGGCTGCAGTCGCACCCCTTCTGGTTGCCACCTGAATTTTCTCAGTAAAATTGCAACTGCCTCTCTCGATCAGTGCTATCCACGGCTCTCTGGTGACTGTGAACTCAGTATTTCTGTCACAGGCATACTGATTCTCAGATGCTGGAATGCCCACCAACCCCTGAGCAGTAAGGAGAAGAGAGTGAAAGCCATACAGGCCACACTCGCAGCGCTCGAACACGGTCATGTTGCTGCTGCTGTTGAAATAGAATAAACTTACAGAGGCCGGCACAGATATCGCCTCTGTAGGCTCAAAGAAAATTAAAAAATCCACCAGGAGAAAGACAGTCCACAACACCTCGACTTGCTTCATTGCTTCTTCCCAGCAGCGGAAAAGGGAGATGTCCAGAGGTGTTTCCAGCTGCTGGCGATCCCTGTCAGAGCACAGCCCGCCGCAGAGTTCCAGCGNGAGGAAACATATTAGAAATTACTACAAAATTTACCTTTCTTACAGATAAAGATAACCAAGTCATT
The DNA here is from genome assembly GCA_013396695.1 of Sakesphorus luctuosus. Taxonomy (NCBI): domain Eukaryota; kingdom Metazoa; phylum Chordata; class Aves; order Passeriformes; family Thamnophilidae; genus Sakesphorus; species Sakesphorus luctuosus. The sequence goes on from VWZD01011790.1 coordinate 6,690, forward strand.
CTGAGCTGCAATTGGTGGCACATATTGTGACAGAAGCTCGACCTAGTTCTTCAGGACAGTCTTGTTAAGGGGAAATATGGCTGAGGAGATTCTTGGAACACTGGAACAGCTTTTAAGAAGTAAAACAAAAATGCAAAGAAACAATACAAAGTGTTTACACATATTATTTATTTATATTCTCCACTCTTCCTCGTTGCACTAGTTCAACACCATATTAATGCCAAATCTTACCTCTAAGACCTCTGACTTAGCAAGTTTCATACACTCAGAAGAACCATTATCTAGACACAGTTTGCCTTCCCCTGTTTTTCTTTTTAATTAATGCTGGAAACATAAGAAACATGCAAATGTAAGATTTTAGAGTACAGTGCTTTGGTCAGATAGGAATTCTATGGATAGGGAATGTGCTCCAATAGCATTTTACTCTCAGCACTGACAACACACAGCAGCAAGAAGGGTGATTCCTATGACACTGTGCAGAAGACAAGACTGTATATCTTGGTTTAATATGTCAGAGTTAACATGGTTTGACAGCCTCGGGATCACAAATACTTTGGTTTTGTACCCGTGTCAATAAACACCAGGTGAAATAGCCCAGCAAGCAGTTTCTTTGCAGAGAGGACCTTTGCTCCAGTGTGACGGTGCTGGTTTGGCACGGAGAAGGGAGACAGGCAGAGAGTGGAGACGCTATACTGGACTGCCATCCAAGTAGCAGCAAGAATAGTGTTCTAATTCCGTGAGCTTTAATCCTCTCCGTAGTCTCCGATTTTCCCCTCCAGCCGGGCAGGAAAACAAGCACAGCCCTTGCGACGGGGGGACAGCGCCGGGCTCGGCCCCGCCGCTCCCGTTCCTCCCCCCGAGCCGCCGCGGGGCATCGCTCACCCGGAGCGGCTGCTTTTCTCCCTCCGATCGTCCTGCTCTGTCCTCCCCCCGGGTGCCTCTGCCTGGCACAGACTCCCCGGAGCTCCTCACTCAGCAAACATTTTCCTGAACCGCACCGGCGCTTCGGCGGCGGCAGCAGCGACAGCAGCGAGTCCACCGACCCGCTCCCGTTCTTGCTCCTCCTCTCCCTCTCCTGGTGTCCCTCTCCCACTCCACCTGCTGGCCCGGGCCATGCCCCTGGTCGTTCCCGGGCAGGGCCGTCCCCTCCCGGGCAGGGCCGCCTCCACGGTCTCTCCTCCGTGCGGCTGCGGCGCTGCTGAACGGGCACCTGTGGCCGGGTCTCGGACAGCCTCCCTTGGCTCCGCCGGNTCGCAGAAGGCCATCAAATCCTTGCGCCGGGATCACACCTGGCCGTGGGGCGAGCTGGTGAGTGAGCGGGGCCAGTAGGAGAGACCGGGGCGTGACGGGAGGGGATGAGCCGAGCCCGGGAGGCTGGAAGCCGCCAGGACACCTCGAGGGAGAGCGGCCGTGGGGTCAGTGGGGACCGGGAGCATCCCGGGCTGGGTGAGAGGTACCAGACCGACCTCTGGCACGGGATCAGCCCCACTGACGACAGCCCAGCGGTATCCGGCACCCCTGGAGATCCTGCTGCTGGACGTGTCCAGTGGGTTTCATGGCGTCGTCCAGCTCCTGGAGCGGTTCGAGGTCCCCATCAGTTTCTTGTTAATGATGGAGCGACCGGAGCCGTCTCGGCACCTCTCTGACTTAATCACGGAGTGGAGGTTCCTGCCGGAGGAAATGGCCTGGGGACTGTTCCGCCAGGTGCTGGTGGCCATGCGACACTGCACTGGGACATCAAGCCAGACTGAGAACATCCTCCGCGACCTGGCCACTGGCAAGGCGAAACTCCCAGTCAGGCTTAGGCTGAAGCTTATTTGTCTTCTCTGGCACACCAGACCAGCCACCTCTGCAGAGAGCACCGGACCGCCTCCACAGAGCACAGCACTGCGGTCGGGGCTGAACGAGCTCCCCTCCGTCCATGTCTTGGTTGTTTGTCTGAACTAAACCCTCCCTGTATCAAACCCTCACTAGGATGACACCAGGGTACACAGCCAGCCAGCCTCCTGCTCCAGCACCTGCAGCTTGGGGCTCAGATGATGGTCCCAGACGAGCAGCCAGAGATGTGGCTTTCGTTCAGCATTTGGAAGGGTTGTGTCATCATCTCCTCCAACTTCTGGGGAAATAACTGCCCTGTTGGTGCTGCCAGGCCAGCACTGCCTGCATGGGCAGTTAGAAAGGCTGAAGGTCTTTCCTGCTCCAGAGGAACTGGCATTAAGCCTTAGCAGGGCCTGGCAGGTGCAGAGCTGAATCTGCACAGCATGGCCAGTCCACCTCATCTGCTGTCTGGGACTCAGTGCCCACCAAACCCACCCCTACACTCCACTGAACAGTTACACAAGGGTCTGTTTATACAAGGGTCTCTTCCATGTCTTTGTATGCCTGTATATATAATAAACAGTGACAGTGGAAGTGAACCACAAGTTGCTTCCACTCTCCTTCCTTTACATGTAAAAATATATATGTACATGCCCATATATAGATATATTAAAAATATATGGATGGATAGAGATTGCCCACACACCTCTAGGGCCAGCATCACTTACCTTCCGAGCCGGTGGCCATGTGACCTTTTCACAGCTCTGTGGGAGGAGCTGTACAAGGGCTGAAGGGACCAGCGTTTAGCAGGAGTTCAAAGATTTCCAGGCAGGAAGTGTAGCTGATGACCATCTGTGTAATTCGCCGTACTCATCAGGAGGGGGTGCTGGCTCTTCACGAATATGGAACAATGGAGCCACAGAAGTGGAAAAATCACATCTCTCTGATTTGTGCAAACCAGGGAGCAGCGGAAACACGGTCTGTGTGCTTTGGAGGGCACAAGGTACAAGGAGCTCCAGTGGCAGAGGGTGAAATGGGCTGGTGGCAGGGTAAGTCCTCTTTCACTACATCATACAGTCACACAGGACAAAGCTACAAGTACCCACAGCCACACTGACAAAGTCTTTCTGATGCTGCAGATAGTACAGGAAAAGCTGCTGTCACCCAATCCACTGGTATTTATAACTTTTATTTGCAATACTTTAGGTCCAAGTTTCAAACTGCAATATTTTTACACTCAAGACACAGTCATGCACAATCCATATTTCAATTTCCTATTGCTTCAACCACAATTTAAAATAACTTAATATTGGAAACAAAACCCAAAATCTTTAAAAAAAGGATGCTGAGGTCAGTAAGATGGATCCATGCCATCAGCACATTTACAAAGTAAATAACTTAGTTCTCTTTTTAAAAAGATCAGTTACCTCTTAATCCAAAGTTACAGAAGATTTTTCACTACACGTTTTTTGTTTTTATCTTTCATCTTTTTTTTCTCTTTTTTCATTTTTTCTTTTTTTTTTTAACAGATAACACGTCCTAAAAAAGGAATGTACAGCAAAATGAGATACATTTCTGATAGACAATGAAAATGTAGGCTCCTCCTCTGTTTACTTTTGTCTGAATACCTTGAAGAAAAAAAATCTAGCAGACACCAGTGTAGGTGTAAACTGGTTGCTTTGGACTGAACTGGAGTTTAGCACTGGTGACATCATGATACAGTCAAGAGCTGCAGAATTCTTTTGCAGATCTGCTCGAACCATCTGTCTGCAGGCACAGCACCTGCAGTGCCGAGGCACCAGTGCACCAGAATAACTCCGTTATTCCTCCACTGAGTTTGGGCTCTGCCCAAGGAGGAGGTGCTACGGTCTGTGCAGTCCTTTGCTACTAGTTCCCATCTGGAGAAGCTCCCCTTCTGCTGGCTTACCTTCTAAGGCAGATACTGGTAGCTACTCGCACCTGAAGAGCTGAGGCTTTTCCTCTGTTGTGGTGCTACAGACTGATTTAGCAGCATTGCTTAACACGGAGATACACACAGGGACCCAGAGCAGTTGCTTTTGTACACCTTAAGCTCAAAGGTCAAAAATCTCAGCAGACACAGATGGAAGAGACTTGCAGGCTCCCTGCTGGCTGTGTTGATCCACATCCGATCAGCACAGCTCTGCATGATGAAGAATAAGAACAAGGGGCAGCTCCCTCCCACCCACGCAGCCAAGGGACCCCTCTAGCCCTGGGACTGAGGGCACTGCCAGCACCTGCTTCTCAAGTGACCAGTTCTGCTGTCACTGAAACCAACAATGAAATTCTCGCTGACTGCAGAGGGAGCCACAGCAGTGCCTGCTTTATATCACTAAGTCTAGGGCAGGGCTGGACAAATGACACACACAGCACGCAGCAGCAAACTGACCTTTCAAAACAATCACTTGCCTCTATTCCTTCACGTCTGCAATTGCATCACACCAGCCCTCAGTGCCACCATGAACTTGAGACGGCAGGCCCTGTGCTCCTGGAGCATACCCCAAACAGAGGTGGTGACTCCCTGTCCAGACTGAGCTTCCAGATTGAAAAGGCTGCTGTGAACAGGCAGCTCAAAGGGCAGAGAAATGAGGGTCTCAGCTTTATCTGTGCCAGTTACACAGTCCTGGGTAGCAGCTCCTGAGCACAGGGGAGAACAGAGGGAACAGAAACAGGGACAAAACCAGTCAAGCACAGAGACTGGAAAGAGCAAGATGTGGGACAGGTAATACGCTGCTTCAGTTCTTTCTTTAGGAAAGCTCTTTCCTGTTTCAAAGCCCTGAAAGGCGTGAAGGGCTGAGAGGGGATGACACGCAAACAGTACTCATGTTTTCACGCACTTGCCTTTTCAGTGTTCTAGAAGAAACTGGATTAACTGTATTCTTCCCTCAGAGTTGTCTCACTTTGCATTAGCAGCTCAGAACTAGAAGCTAAAGGANATTTTTACACTCAAGACACAGTCATGCACAATCCATATTTCAATTTCCTATTGCTTCAACCACAATTTAAAATAACTTAATATTGGAAACAAAACCCAAAATCTTTAAAAAAAGGATGCTGAGGTCAGTAAGATGGATCCATGCCATCAGCACATTTACAAAGTAAATAACTTAGTTCTCTTTTTAAAAAGATCAGTTACCTCTTAATCCAAAGTTACAGAAGATTTTTCACTACACGTTTTTTGTTTTTATCTTTCATCTTTTTTTTCTCTTTTTTCATTTTTTCTTTTTTTTTTTAACAGATAACACGTCCTAAAAAAGGAATGTACAGCAAAATGAGATACATTTCTGATAGACAATGAAAATGTAGGCTCCTCCTCTGTTTACTTTTGTCTGAATACCTTGAAGAAAAAAAATCTAGCAGACACCAGTGTAGGTGTAAACTGGTTGCTTTGGACTGAACTGGAGTTTAGCACTGGTGACATCATGATACAGTCAAGAGCTGCAGAATTCTTTTGCAGATCTGCTCGAACCATCTGTCTGCAGGCACAGCACCTGCAGTGCCGAGGCACCAGTGCACCAGAATAACTCCGTTATTCCTCCACTGAGTTTGGGCTCTGCCCAAGGAGGAGGTGCTACGGTCTGTGCAGTCCTTTGCTACTAGTTCCCATCTGGAGAAGCTCCCCTTCTGCTGGCTTACCTTCTAAGGCAGATACTGGTAGCTACTCGCACCTGAAGAGCTGAGGCTTTTCCTCTGTTGTGGTGCTACAGACTGATTTAGCAGCATTGCTTAACACGGAGATACACACAGGGACCCAGAGCAGTTGCTTTTGTACACCTTAAGCTCAAAGGTCAAAAATCTCAGCAGACACAGATGGAAGAGACTTGCAGGCTCCCTGCTGGCTGTGTTGATCCACATCCGATCAGCACAGCTCTGCATGATGAAGAATAAGAACAAGGGGCAGCTCCCTCCCACCCACGCAGCCAAGGGACCCCTCTAGCCCTGGGACTGAGGGCACTGCCAGCACCTGCTTCTCAAGTGACCAGTTCTGCTGTCACTGAAACCAACAATGAAATTCTCGCTGACTGCAGAGGGAGCCACAGCAGTGCCTGCTTTATATCACTAAGTCTAGGGCAGGGCTGGACAAATGACACACACAGCACGCAGCAGCAAACTGACCTTTCAAAACAATCACTTGCCTCTATTCCTTCACGTCTGCAATTGCATCACACCAGCCCTCAGTGCCACCATGAACTTGAGACGGCAGGCCCTGTGCTCCTGGAGCATACCCCAAACAGAGGTGGTGACTCCCTGTCCAGACTGAGCTTCCAGATTGAAAAGGCTGCTGTGAACAGGCAGCTCAAAGGGCAGAGAAATGAGGGTCTCAGCTTTATCTGTGCCAGTTACACAGTCCTGGGTAGCAGCTCCTGAGCACAGGGGAGAACAGAGGGAACAGAAACAGGGACAAAACCAGTCAAGCACAGAGACTGGAAAGAGCAAGATGTGGGACAGGTAATACGCTGCTTCAGTTCTTTCTTTAGGAAAGCTCTTTCCTGTTTCAAAGCCCTGAAAGGCGTGAAGGGCTGAGAGGGGATGACACGCAAACAGTACTCATGTTTTCACGCACTTGCCTTTTCAGTGTTCTAGAAGAAACTGGATTAACTGTATTCTTCCCTCAGAGTTGTCTCACTTTGCATTAGCAGCTCAGAACTAGAAGCTAAAGGAGCTGAAGACTGAGGTCACAAGAGCTGACTGAGAGGAGAGTTTTAAATCAAACTAATGCTGCTAACATGGACCTAGCTGAATCCAGCAGATAGAATCATGGAATCACAGAATCCTTTAGGTTGGAAAAGACCTCTGAGCATCTTGAGTCCAACCATTAACCCAGCACTGCCAAGACCCCAGTAAACCATGTCCCCAAGTGCCACATCTACATGTCTTTTAAATACTTCTAGGGATGGTGACTCAACCACTGCCCTGGGCAGCCTGTGCAATGCTTGATGACCCTTTTGGTAAAGGAACTTTTCCTAATATCCAATCTAAACCTTCCCTGGCACAACTTGAGGCCATTTCCTCTCCAATTAAGAGAAGAGACAGACCCTCAACTGTCTACAAGCTCCTTTCATGTAGTTGTAGGGAGNTAAGGACCAAGGCGACAGTTCCAAGAGAATGAAGTAATGTCTGAAGGCAGCCAGCCCAGTGACAGTGAAAACATGTAAGAAATCAGGTGACCACCAACCAGAATTAAGTGATTGGACTTGGGGATGAGGTGGTACACGTGTAATTGAGAGGCATGAGTAGTAACAGAGGAACTGGAAACCTTCAGTCAAACCTTGCACTGATCAGCAGGATACCAGGGTTGGAACCTGTTACAGTGGCTGGCATAAACCTGTAACATCAGACTTGTGATTCAAAGGTGTGTCCATGTGCCTGACAGGTGTCCTGATCTGTGTTCAAAGCTGCCAACTCAGGCCATTGTGCCCAAACACAGTCCTTTTGGCTTTGTATAGAGCTGGCCAAGGCAGCTGTTGCTAAAAAGCCTCTCAGAAACGCAGCATGATCTCCAAGCAGCTGTGAATGTGGTGCCACCAGAGAGCAAAGGCACCTGACATAGAGGTGCTGAAGCTGATGGGTGACCTGCTGGACAACTGTGCAGGGCAAAGCCACTGTGCTCACAGGCTATCAAATCATTTACCAGTTTTCAATATTACCGGCTTTAACTAATAATATTGCCTGCAGTTTCCTCACTCAGGGTCAGATTCTGATAGAACCCAAGTGCTTGCCTTAGTGACTTGCTAAGTATCAAGAACAAAGTCTGCAGGCTCATACACGGGGCAACCCAAAGGGCACCCATGAAAAGCAAGCGGGCATTCCTCCTTCTCTTTCCTGTAAGACCATTTTTTCTTTTGTGGTGGCTCTTGTCACCAAAGGTATGTGCAGCCATTGGCAGGTTCAGGCCAGTGATGGTTCGTAGGCACAATGCATGCCTGGGATTGGCAATCAGCTCTAAACTGCACCCAAAGAGAGACTGCAAACTTCTGCAAGGTTCAGCCAGAAAAATAAACTACCCTGTAGGCTCAAGGACAGAAAAAGCAAAGAGAAGTTTCAAAGATCCCTGAATTGTACATCACACTCAAAGAAACCTTGGATGGTTTCTGTTGAAAGACAAAGACTGTCCTTTGCCTGCTTCCTGAAAACTGGAGTTAAAATTAAGACATTTACCTGGTCAGGGAAGATAAGAGGGGAAAAAAAAAAGAGATGAACAATTACAGGTGTTATTATATCTGATTATAGGTCTTTATCAGCTTGCACCATCACCCATCATTAAAGTTGCTGCACATCTGGGCATGAATGAACAGTCCATCAGGAAGGTGTGTAGACCACTGACAGCAAGGCAAAGCTGGCACTGGTGTGCATGCCCTGGATGTCAAGCTAAGAAACACTGGCTCCTGCCTTTAATGGTAGATGTTACAGGGCTCTCCCTGGCCCTTTGGTCACTGGATTTGCTGAGGACTGGACTAAGAAATACAAGTATTTACATGCTCAGTGTGAGGAATATTCAGTAGCCACACCAAGGACTATATATTAGAAAGAACTGCCACATGGACAATAAAGTACGGTGACATTTTCTACAACTAGAGGACAGGAGAATGTACTTACTCACTTCTCATGGTGACTGGAATGTGCTTCATTTTTGGTTGCAGGACATGGGGAAAGACTCACTGAACGACCTGCCAAAGTGCAGCCACTGGCCTTGAAGAAACTCAGCATAAACCCTTGAGTCCATTTGTGTGTAGTGGAATGGCCAACCAGTAGCCAAAGATGAAGAACAAACACACACATATTTACAAAAGCACTGGACAAAAGAAGTGAGAATGCAACCCCGGCCTAAGTTTGGGATCCAACCCTGAGAGCACTGTAAGATCCACCCCCGTGCAGGTTCCCAGGAGTGCATGCAGGAGCTGTATGGAATTTTACATAGGTATGGTTATCTTTTTTTTTCTTTTTCTTAAATAAATAAACTTTTCTGTGCTTCTCAAACTTCCCTGACTTCACTGCTATCATGCTTCTGTCCCCAAACACATTAAAACCACAGCACACTATCATCTCATTTTCACACATCTTCATTGCAGGGATAGGAATCATAGTCAACCTCTTGGATAGAGTATTTTACGGTTTAATTTAAAAATGAAGACAATTAATCAATGCTTTAAAACCTTGGAATGAAAGTGTCTGAAACTTTTTTAGTTTCCATTTTGGAACAGAAACAGCCTACTTTTAATATTTAAAAAAAATATATGTAACTAATTGCTTAATCTGAGGACAGCAGTCAAAAAACCCGAGATGGTTCCAGAGATTTTACAAGATTTGTCTCTTTACTTTCCGCAAGGTCATGCTATTGTCAATCCTAATATACTCTGTGAGCCTGTGAATAATGTACAAGATTTGACCCCTGCAGGACTTCATTTTTATGGTTTTGTGTTGTTGGGTTTTTAAAATATATTTATGTCTCTTCCACATTTCCTATCCAAGCTGGGAGGATATAAACACAGCTGCAACCTTTCAGTATCTAGTGAGAATTTAGCACCAGAGACTGTCTCAAGCGCAGAGCCACAGGGATACTGGAGGTGCATTTCCCTGCATGTCACACAGCTGGGCAAGTACAGTCCATGCTGAAAAAAGCCACTGGCAGAGATTATTTCTGCTGAATCTTCTCTGCCTCCCAGGAATTGATTTTAGAAGAAAAATCTCTAGCTTTGCTGATGCAAAGAAAAATAAATATAGTATTTCATAAAATAAAAAGTTAAGGCCTCTTAGGACAGCGGTTGTCTTTAAAAAGTCAGTGCCAACAATATTCTGTATGCTGGGGCATACACTGATTAGGAAAAAACCCCTACCATTTGATCTTGCTATTTTTAAAATCTGTTATCTTCTGGGAAATTGTAGTGGTTGGTTGGGGTTTTTTGAAGTAGAGATGCTGAAATACTTATAGGTAAAGAAAATAAATAGGAAATTGCCCCCAGTCAAATAGTGTAGTTTGTCAACAGAAATATTTAGACTCCATGTCCAGCAAACATGTGCCATTACAAAGTGCTTTCCTTTTAAAGGACGGCTGTCTGTTCCTTTGTGGTAGGACAAAATAAAAGCTATACTGGAAACAGAAACTGTCACTCATTTCTTCACTTCTTACAGGAATACAAACATGTTCCATTCTGATGAATGCTTTACACGTTGAGGGCAGCCCATCTCCAGCCCAAATTAGTCTTTCACAAGGAAGTCTCTCCCACAGACACAGAGCTTGAGCTGACAGAGAAAAATGGGACCTCACAAGAAAGAAACAAAGTCTTTTGAATAGAACAGAATCATTCAGGTTGGAAAGTATCTCTGAGCTCATTGAGTCCAACCATTAACCCAGCACTGTCAAGCCCCCAATAAACCATGTTCCCAAGTGCCACATCTATGTGTCTTTTAAATACCTTTAGGGATGGTGACTCAACCACTGCCTTGGGCAGCCTGTTCCTATGCTTGACCACCCTTTCAGTGCAGAAATTTTTCCTCTATCCAATCTAAACCTCCCCTGGCGTAACTTGTGGCCATTTCCTCTCATGCCATCACTTGTTATTTGGGAGAAGAGACCGATTTCCCCACAGCTCCACCCTCCCTTCAGGTAGTTGTACACTGCTGGCTCATGTTCAGCCACTACTGACAAGCACTGCCAGGCATGTTTTCAGCCACTCTGCCCCAGCCTGGAGCTGCAGGGGTTGTTGTGACCCAAGGGCAGGACCTGGCACTTGGCCTTGCTGAACCTCATCCAACTGGCCTCAACTCATCGATCCAGCCTGTCCAGATCCCTCTGCAAAGCCTTCCCACCCTTCAGCAGATCAAAACTCTCACACAACTTGGTGTCATTTAAAACTGAGGGTGCCCTTGACCCCTTGATCCCCTCGTCCAGATCATCAATAAATNCCCCTTGATCCCCTCATCCAGATCATCAATAAATATCCTAAATAGGACTGGCCCCAGTACTGAGCCCTGGGGAACAGCACTGGTGACCAGCCTCAGCTGGATGTAATTCCATTTCCCCACAACTCTCTGGGCCCAGCCACCTAGACAGTATTCTACCCAGGGAACAGTGCACCCACCCAAGTCATAACCAGCAAGTTTCTCCAGGAGAATGCAGTGGGAAATGGTGTCAAAGGCTTTACTGAAGTCCATGTAGACACATCCAGAGTCTTTCCCTCACCCACTAGGTGGGTCATGCTTACATAAAAGGAAATCAGGGCACTCAGGATGATCTGCTCCATGTCCTTTCCCAGCACCAAGGCCAGACTGACAGACCTGTAGTTCCCTGGATCCTCCTTCTGTAGACTGGTGCCACATTTGCCGACCTCCAGTCCCTTGGGACCTCCCACTCAGCCAGGACTGCTGCTAAATGATGGAAAGTGGCTCAGTGAGCTCTTCCGCTCTCCCTCGGTACCCTTGGGTGGATCCCACCCACCCCAGAGACTTGTGAGTGTCCAAGTAGTGTAGCAGGTCACTGATCATTTCCCCTTAGATTATGGGGGCTGCATTCTGGTCCCCACTTCTGTCTTCCAGCTCAGAGAGCTGGGTGTCTGGAGAACATCTGGTCTTACTGAGGCAAAGAAGGCTCACAGACACTGCTCTCCCTGTTCACCTCCCATAGCTGTGTTCCTGCTGCTGTCATTGGGACTGGCCTCAGAGCAGGGTACAGCCTGCAACTGACACCTGGATGGCAGCAGGATCCCACTGGTGCTCCATCTGGGCAGCTGTGCCAGTTCTGGTGGGTGCAAAGCTCAGAGAGGACGTAGCTTTCTGCTGGGTGGACACCATTGCTCCCTGGTCAAGCTGGCAGGGCTTCATGGCCCTTCCTGCTCATCCTTCTGCACCACCTGCTGTGTCATGGCCTGTCTGCTCTCCCTGTCTGCTCCCACTCCCCAGGGGTTTCTTTGAGGAGGGGGAAGCTTGGCAGCCATTCCTCCCAGCCCACCCAGGTCCTGTCAGCCACTGTTGCACCAGCTGTGGCCTCCTGGAGGCCCCCTTGGCTCCTCCTGAGGTACCCCAGTTCAGGAAACTGGAGCTGCTCCTCTCTGCATGTTATCTGGCCATTTGAAAAACTGAACCTGTTGTGCTCCCCAGGAAATCAGGAAAAGTTAACTCCTGCTTAGCTGTGGTAACTCAAAGGAGCACTGTCTCTGTCTGTTGCTTCATCCAAAGACACTGGGATGGACAGTGTGAGCAAGGCGGGGGGGTCAGTCTGCAGCAGTAAGGACACTTGCCACACAAAGGATGCAACTGAACAGGAAGCCGAAGTCAAACAAGCTCATGGCCTGATTCAAGAACAGCCCAAGCCTCCTTCGTCGTTCCTGCTGGCAAGACATGAAGGTGGTAAGTACCTTAAAGGCTACAGAGCCTTCTGCAGGACCAGGCCAAAGCACGAACATTTATAGCAGAAAGCTGTTTTACTGTGGGTTTTTTTTTGCTCACTGGGTGCGTGTTGCTTCAGTTGCTGTTCTAAAGGTCTTGCATGAGTTGCACTCCTAAAACACAGCAACAAATATACCGTGCAAATGCTTTTGCTGAGTGAAGCCACATTGCGCCTTTCTTTCAGAAATGAATAGATAAAACACAAATTGCATACTGAAACTACTCTGCTCCCTTCCAAATCCGCTGACTAGTCAAGCCCAATCCTCAGGCACATCCCTGGTTCCCTCCTCCCAGCAACTCGGAGCTGCATTGCGCAGTGCCTGCCGCACGCCAGGCAGCGGAAACAAGGCTGGCTTGGTGCCTCTGAATGCTTCTGCAATCCACTCTGCATGTCACATGTGTGCTCTCGCTCGAGGCACAACTGCAGGCTGTAAGGCGCTCTCCTCTGGCGCTGGCTGCTGCGCCGGCTCCTGAAGATCCGACTGCGCAGGTCGTCCCTCGGGGCGGTCTCGGTTCCATGGCACAACTCCTGTGCCTAAAGGATGCTCACCTGTGTGCGAGCCTGTGGAGCAGCTCGGCTCCCTGTCGCCCTGCCCAGAGGGGCGCAGACACTCCCAACCTTTCCCAGGAGCTACAAGACAACCAGGAGAAGAGGAGGCAACCTCAGAAGAGACACCACCGCTCTGCCATTTTGCCCTTCTCTACTCCTGCAGAGACTCAAGACGGCAAATCCCACCAGGCTGTGCATTTCACAACACAGCCACAATTCATCTTGGGAGCAGCCTGCACCCAGTTTGGCTCTGAGACAGGGTGATTAGTCCAGTCCCAGGAAGAGGCCATCACCCAGGGCCGGGGTGCTGCTACTTGCCACTACAATGCCTTCTTCCAGCCTGGCTCTGTGGATGCTGAGGCTGCCCTATGCTCTGCCAGGGCTCTGCTGGAGCTCAGCACTGGGCAAGACTGGGCCCGCTGCCACCTCACATTGCTTTGACAGCTTTGCATCAGACGAGCCCTTTCCAAGCACACCAACTGATCTTTATGCTTTCTCAGTTGAATAAGACTCTCATCCAGGCAAAGAGATTTCAGTTAGTGATACAAATCCAGCTGGCAAGAACCAAAATACTACATAGTCCCAGTTGAACACCTGTATCTCCACAGGATGTTTTGTCTGTCCCACTCTTCATTCCTTTTTTGGTTGGAAATACAATTGCACTTTCTTCCTCATCTAGAAGTACCCTGACTGGGCAAAACCTGGTGGGCCGTATTCAAAAGGCAGTGCAGTCTGGAGTTGATGAATGAAGAATTGCCCTCCTCCAATTCCAAACCATACCAAAAACCCCCATAAACAGGACTTTACATCATTAAGAAAGAACTGACAATTTAAAAGTGAATGTACAGCTTATTCACAGGGTGAGAAGGAAGGGAATCTTCCAACTGAATTTGCTTCACCTTGGAAATGATTGAGGCAGCAAAGCATCTTCTGTCATTACCTCTCTGTCCTTAGCCCCATTTCATCTTAAAAATAAATTAAGGAGCCAGAAAGCAGGAAGAAGACAAATGATAATTTTTTTACTCCTTGAGGAACTGGGGTGGTCCTACCACCATGACTGTGACCGTTGGTTTGTTCATCCATCCATCTGTCCCGCAGCACGAGAGTTGAGGTTTTACAGAGTTTGTGTTCTCAGTCCTGCTCTGGGCTGGCAGGGCAGAAAGCCGACCTGGAGCGCTAACGGCTGCTGTTCTTAATCGCTTCCTTCGCTGCAATGATCAGAGGAGTGAGGCTGGAGAGGGGCTTGGCTAATTTTAAAAATGGATGCTGCCCAAAGGGAGAAAAAAAAGAAAGGAACCATTACTTTCCAAACTCAGATTCTCACAGGCTCAAGCAGGATTCCTCTGGTTACCAGAAATACACAGAAATAGGACAGAGGGGACTGTCTGCCCCTCTGCCTTCCTTGGATCTTGGTATCACTGGCAAACATGGACCACAGTCCTATTAATTCATTTATCCAGGTGTCTTCAGCTTGCTGGGATTTTTGCCTTTCTAGAGCTTGCTGGTTTCATTGGGTTCCTCCTCCACTAACACCATGTCAGGCCTCTGTACCTGGTTTCACTGTACTGCAGTTCTTTTGCCACCAGTTAAAACTCAGTGTACTCCCAAAGTACACATAGGTGCACAGAAATGACCAGGAAATGGAATACCCCTTGTCAGAGGAAAGGCTGAGTGAGTTGGGGTTGTTCAGCCTGGAGAAGACCAAGCCTTGAGAAGACTCACCTTGAAACTCTTCAATACTTCATGGGGACTTGTAAGAAAGTTGGGGACACATTTTTTAGCAGGGCCTGTTGCAACGGAGCAAGGGGGAATGGTTTTCAACTCAAAGAGGGTCTATTTAGATTTGATCTAATTAAGAAATTCTTTACGAGGAGAGTGATGAAACACTGACATACGTTGCCCAAAGATGATGTAGGTGCCTCATCTCTGGAAACATTTGAGATCAGGTTGGATGGGGCTCTGAGGAATCCGGTCTAGTTTAAGAATCCCTGCTCAGGGCAGTGGAGACAGAATAGATGACTTTTAAAGGTCCCTTCGAAACCAAACCGTTCTAGGATTCTACTTAGTAGTTTTCATTTGAAAAGCACAAGAACTGAGAGAGGCCACTGGATGCCTTTGAGTTTATCTGACAGGAAAACTGATACCTCGGGCAGCTGTTTCCCCTGCAGTCACTTCCCCCCTCACCTGCAGAAGTTCCTTGGCAGACCCTCGCCTGTCCACATCCATCTCCAGGCAGCAGTTGAGAAAGTCTCGAAATACAGCAGACAGTCGCTCAGGGTTCTGCAGCTCCGGTGTCCCATTTGTGGCTATCAGATACAGTGCCTAGGGAAAAAGGAAACAGGAGGCTGTGTCATTCATACCCACAGCTACTCAGAAAGACACAAGGTTTTAAGCTCCCAGTCTGCAGTGGCAGTTTCTTCCCCGGCAGAGGGCTGGAGATGATTTTTCTATACCAGCAAAAAGAAAACTCCTTACACAGTCACAGCTATTCCAACATCAAAATGATCTTCCCTTGACAGCTGACTTCATTGGCTGACCTAGTTAGTAAGAACTACATCAGCAAAAGCACATTTTGCTTCTCCAAGTATTGACACCAGCTTTACAAACTGCTTTTAAAGCGTCAGTGTGGTCTAAATATATTATTTCAAAGGATTATTACATAAAATGCATCTTTGCTGTGCTGACTGGTCACTAAAGTACAGCTTCCATAAAACAGTCATCAAGTTTTTTTCTCTCTTCTTGATAAAAAATGGCTACTGGATGAAAAGAAAAGAAATCCATCTACTTATTGCTTGGATAAAGAAGCAGAAACATTTGGAGCCTCATGTTCAACACAGATACATTAAACTGCATGCAGAAATATATTATGATGAAAAGGCATAATTGGGTAGACAGGAGCCACACACAACTGTGACTTTCAGCAGTCTCTAAATTCCAGATCAGCTCCACCCATGTGACAGAAGAAAAACTTTTAATGGTCTCATCAGAAAAAGAAGTAATGCCAAGCCTATGGTAACCCTCTGCTAATTTTGGCACCCAAGTATCAAAATGCATTTACTCAGGTAAATGCATTAATGATGTCCCATCCCAGAAACTGCCAGGTAAGAAACAGGTTTGGGTAGTTGAGTCAGTGAAAGCTCAGGCTTGATGACATGGAGAAAATTTCTTGGGTTACAAAAGAAATATGTTCACTACCTATTTCAAGAAATCCAACAACTGTGTGTCATCAGCTAAAAAACTCTGCCATAAAAACCAGTCTTGCCTATAAGCTCTCCTGTTTGGAGGTAGCTGAGATTTCTTATGAAAGTTTCAGGAATACCTGACTGTGCATTTCGGAGGAAATAAGGAAACCAAGTTATCTTTCTAACAGTTGACCTGAGGCTTCTTGAGGAGCTCTAATCATATTTTAGGTTAAGGAAGCAGGGAATTTTCAGCATCCAGATCAATAACGCTATTCTCTTCACCTGTTTTGCTGCCTTATACAAGGTAACTGCATACTTTGCAAGTGAAATAAAGGGTCCTGTCTTTACAGGAAACAGAAGCAAAACTAGTGATGTGTAAAAGTCTCTGCTGGTACAACAGGGCTGCAGTGACACAGGCCCACTGCCACCCTGCCAGCTGTGGGGCACTCTGCTTATCCAGCATCACTCTGAATTCAAACCTGTTTTTTTCTTATGCACCCTAATGAGGTGACACAGTGTACAACATTCCACATGTGTGCCCAGGAACCAAAAACTCAGGGCACCTACCAAACCAAAGGAGGTCTTCCAAGAAAACTCAGGAACCTTTTTCAAAAAGAGTGGAAGACTGAAATTCGTATAATTCATGTATTCTTTTCTTAAGCAGCATGGCTGAGGGTACACCCTGACCATTCTGTTGTTTCTTCTGTCAGTCTGTAGTACAGAGTCTGGGTGCCACAGACCAGCAAGTCCAGTCTTACAGCCAGGACAAAGCTAAAAGTCACACTCTGTTTTAATTCTAGACATAACAAAAATTATGTATGTATACACATAAGTAAAAATTAATTTCTTCCTAAATCTCAGCATTGTGTTAGGAATTAACCATGCAGCATTTTGTTTCAGCTGTCAGTCATGAGGATTTATCCTGGTATACATTCCTCCACTACTACACACTCATTTGGTGTAAGAACTAGCCATTTCATTTTCAGAAATTAGGATAAAACTGAAAACTTCAAAATACACTTGTTTACTATAAGTATCTGTGCTAAACCATACTTTCAATAATGTATTTGATATTAAATAAATATTTATGGCATTACTAGAACCAGTGACCCCTCCTGGAAGGCTCAGGTAAGCAATAAACACTGGTCTGAAACTGAAAAGAGTTCTGTGCCTGCCACTACAGCTCAATGCTTTTCATAACAATTCCCCAGTTGGAGAAACTTGCCACTGAAAAAATCTTGTCTTTCAGAGATACAGCTCAAAGAGAGTTCAAAAAGTGCACGACACATTTCAAGCATTGCTGAAGGCCAAAATGGCAAGTTTCTGCAGTGGCACATGTCACTTCCCTTCTGAAGTTCTCCCAGTGATGGAAGCAAAGCTACAGCAGATGCTGATGTGCTCCTGGAACATTTTCAGAAGTGGGCCTTCACAGAACAAGTTCAAGCTGATCTGAATGGGATTTTATCTCATGGAAGACGAAGTATGGCACAGATTAGAAAGACAGTGGTATCTGACAGTATTTCACCTTACCCTGAGAGGATTTTCATTAAGGTAGGGAGGTTCTCCCTCCACCATTTCTATTGCCATGATCCCAAGTGACCAGATGTCCACCTTGGGGCCATATGCTTTTCTTGTTACAACTTCTGGTGCCATCCAGTAAGGAGTCCCCACCATTGTGCTCCGTTTACTCTGCTCAGGGGTGATCTGAGCACAGAAGCCAAAATCAGCTGAGGAGAAAAACAAATACTGTTAAGGCCAGCTTGAATTATGAAACCAAGCAAAAGAATTCCCCACTCTAAGTCTGAGAATGCGGTGTTGAATCTAGCCATGCTCTGTTTCCTGAGGGCTATAGCCAAGGAAATACAGAATTGGCCACTTGAAGAAACCCTCAAGTTTCATGCAGTGGCTTTTATTCACTCACTTGAAGCTTTAGATTGTAACTCCCTCCCCTCTGGAAGGGATACACAAACCAAAGCCACTCTGGACACCGTGTTCCTCTCCAGACCTCTCTGCACATTGCACCTGTACTCTCAGCTCGCAGCAGGGCTCTGTGCACTCCCACAGCACTTCTGGGAAACTGGCAGTCACTCCAAGGCAGCCCCACACCACATCCTGGGAACGCTGCACTTGACCAAGAATACCTACTCAATTTGACAGATCCGTCCATCCCAAGAAGAATATTGTCACTTTTGATGTCTCTGTGGATCACTTGGTTGGAATGAAGGAAATCCAGCGCTTGCAGGCACTGACAGAGAAAAAAGAACTGTGAGGGTAAAAATTCATGATGTGATTTCATCACACAAGAAAGCAAATGGTTCTAAGAGATTTCAGTTCCAGGGGAACAGTGAGGTAATGGCAGAAAACAGTGCTGTCAAGAGGAAGAGCTTGCTGCTTCAAAACCATTAGAGTCATATCTTTCTGAGTGAAGGTGTACCAGTTTTTGAAAGAGAGACGTCAATTGTTGCTACATTGTCCCCTGCAAACAGACAGAACAACACTGCTGCAGTGGATGTGCTCTTTCTCCTCTGTATAATAAAAGCAACACATAAACAGAAGTAACATCCTGCGCAAGCAAACCCAAGCACAAGGGGGACCCCTCACCTCCCGACAGACAGCAGCTATCTGTCCTTCATCCATACACGTCTCAGTGACAACGTCGGTCAAAGAGCCGCCAGCCAAGTATTCCATCACCACCCACAGCTCATCACCCACAAGGTAGCTGAAAGGAGAGAACAGTGATGTGGAGGTCAATGTGCATAGCTAAATTACCTAATAATCATAACTCTACAACTGATTTTTGTTTCCAGGTCACTTGTAAAAGCAGACAGAATAAAATGAATAAAGGACATTCCTTCTAGGCTCTACAGTATTAGGAATCTGTGCAGTGTAAGTGAGAAAGGCACATCCATGAAAAAGGAGATGTCTTAGGTGACAAGCAAGTGAAAAATGCAGTTCAGTAACGGCAAAGATAAATGTGGAATCAGGACATTTGCCACCAGCTGGTTCACCATCTTAACTCATAAATTCCACCATTAAATCCAGGAGCAAGGCAACAAAACATTCAGAGTTATCCATGAGAGGAGGGTGTGCACCACTGAGGACACAAGTTAATCAAATGTTTGGAAAACTTGCAAAAAATAGATTCAGAAACAGGAAAGAGAATTTAAAAAGTGGCAAATTAGGTGTTTCTGGAAACAAGAACTTAGTCTTCCTGGCATCCACAGCAATGGAAAATAGCTGGGAAGAGCCCAAGGGAAATAATTTCTACATAAAACATAGAAAAAACCAAACCCCAAACAGCAAAACAACATGGAGGCAGTGAACTGACAGGCTGTTGCTTTAGTAAGATATGGCTGATCCAGGTTTTTGAAAACAAGGCTTCAAACTACGTATGCCAGAAAGATTAATGCAGAGCCAGTGCAATCTCCTCCCATCCACTGGAGATGAGCAGAGAAATAATAAAGAGCTCCATGTGCTGCCAGTGACCAAAGGGGTTTTCTAACCTTTGGCTCGCAGTGTGTGAACAAACATTCATGTGGTAATACCAGAACTACTTACCTGTCTAAATAGTTAACAATATTGGGATTCTTATTTTCCCTCATGACCAGGATTTCATTGATAATTAGTTCCTTTTTGGGCTGCTGTTGGAGATTCATTTGCTTTATGGCCACCTAAAATGACATTGAAAACCAGTAACCTGAGCAGTCTGTTGCACAAGATCAGAATAAACATGGAGTGAGCAATTATATGACTTTTGATTATATCAGCAACTTCTGCTATTCTTGACTGCATAACAAAGCAAACATAGACATACATTATGGATAAAATGCTGTCCTAAAAAGATCATTAAGGTTCCACAACAAAAATACACTCCTAGCGCTTCCTAACTTCTTGAATTTTGATTTTGCTCCTCTGAAGACCATTCTTAACATACTTTACATTTACTGTTACGCTCAGGGTTTAAAAAGGAATTATCCGCACAGTGGTATTCTATGGATATACCCAGGGTTATAAGGAGGGCTTAGGGCTTTCAGACCCTTTGGAAATCCCAATCTAAGCACAATTTGCAAGTGCAGCACTGCAGGTGGATAAGAAACTACTGGTGAGATTCATATCTGAGTCTTTGCTGACAGACAGCCAGAAACGAGAATTCAGGAATCTGATGCTGAAGCCCCAAAGAGCAGTGGGATTCTCCGAGACACCACCTCATCTGTTTGTTACTAACATGACTCTAATGGGCTGTCACTGACACCAGACAGAAACACAACCATATTCTTACCAGCTGCAGTATGACTGAAACACAAAACTGAGTCCAAAACATGACCTCTCCTTAATTAGGTCCTGCATTATACTTTGAAGATAAAACACATAATGGAAAAAATGGTAAACAGTATTACTGTCCAAACCTGGGATTAAGATAAATTGAGGCTGAACGATGGCAGTCGTCATCAGCTTGTTGATGCCTTAATTGATTTAGTAATTAAGACTGAGCTAACATGTCCTTCTCTGAAAAACAGTGCTGCCCTCTTTTTTTCTGGTCATTAATCTGGACAAAGTCTTTCTGAAATCGAGCAAAGTAACAAAGCTATTTATTCCTCACTGCAAGAGGCAAATCTGTGACCACCTTCAGGGTTCTCCCAAGGCCTCTCATTATGACAGATCTTTTGATTTTACAAGTTGTATTGCTAACACATCTGTGCCCACATGCACAGGCAGATTTTATGCTGTAGATATACAGAGCTAAACTGTGTATCTACACCAGCACTGTCTTGTGAAAACACAACTTTGTGCACTCTGGGAACAGAGATGGAACAATTTCTAAACCAATACATTTATCCTGGCAATAAAAATTATCTACTTTCTATCAGCACAAAAGCTTGCTGGGATTTCTTAACAGATTTCTCTCCATTAAAAAAAAACATTCAGGGATTATGTAACATGGTACCAGGGTGGGACCAACAACAGTGCAGAGAACACTGACCTATTCTGAAGAGTAAGTAAAAAATTACTCTCTTACAATTGGCCTTAAAAGCTATGGGTGAAGCATCTGGCCAAACATAGAGCACCAAGGCTGTAGGAATTCCCAGGCACCTTTTCAGGCATTTATCAACACCTCAGTTTGTGTTGCTGGAAGGTGTATGGCCACAGTAAGTGTTCAGTTACTGAGGCACAGAATCATCCTGTCCTTAAAGAGCTTTGACTGAAAAGCAGAAGACAGCAGATGATGCATTTTGCCAGCTGACACTAGCATATGCTTCAGAGGAAAAGCCTTTGCAGGAAAGATCTACTGGGCACCCAAAGCTCCAGCCACAGCTCAGACCAGAGGGGAAAGCACTCAACAACTGCAAAATCTGCTGGGATTTTTGACACTTACCTCCTGTCCTGTAGCGATGTCAATTGCGGTATAAACAGTTCCTGAAGCCCTAGAAACAAAACAGAAGCAAAGAACTGAGGAAAGGTTTAGTCTCTGGAAGCAAAAGCCAACCCAAAGAGGAGGTATCTGCTGCCTGGAGTGTTTATAAAATACCTGCATTCACTGACTCTTCAGTCAACAGCAGAGCAGGCCACCAGCCCTCAGCCATGCAGGGTGTCCAAGAGAAAACTGAGGCCTAATATGTGGAAAAAGGGATAGTGCAAATCCCCAGCACACACACTAAAGTATTTTAGCTCAAAACCTAACATGAGGTGCCTAAAAAATTGGAATGTCATAGATTTAAGAATTTTCTATTTTGCCTTGTTGTATTTAGGTTTTTTTTTCCTTTTTTCCTTGTGTGTCTATGGGTGTGTTTTTTCCATGAAATGTAACATACAGTCCAGTTGGGCCTTCTCACACCTCTTATCTGAATCCATCTGGCAAAGTTGGGTAATACCACACACTCATTCTGAGAACCCTGAACACGTGACAGCCATTTGAGGAGAGGATCTGAACACAGCCTGCTCCAGCATGCAAGAAAACAGCTCCCAGCCTTTCTGCGAGGTCACAGCTAGAGCAGGTTAATGCATCTACTGTTTCACATGCAAATGGAGAAGGATTCAGAACAGAAGATACTTAGACAGCTTCTGTGTGTGTGAGGAACAGTCAGCACCTGCTTCTGGTAGGTGCATCAGACACGTGAAGGACTCTTCATGGTGTTCATGTTTTGCTTCTGTGGCACACACAGGTGTTGTAGAGCCATCAGAAATAAATGGCATGCTCACCTGCAGACTAGACAGTGTGGTTTGCCATTTGCCTCTCACTCAAAGATGTTCTTCCCCTGTAATGATGTGAAGGACTGGAAAGGCCCCAGTCAGAAGAAATCCCTTTGGGCTTCCAAGCAACTGGGGGCTTGTAAACACTTCTTTCTGAAGGGCTTCCTTCTGAGCTAAACCACAGCTTTGCACTTCCATCATTTAAGAAGCCCAAGTTTGCAGGGGCAGTGAGGCAAAGGAGAGCCAGGGTGGGAACTCTCTGTAGCAGGAATGCACATCCAGCAAGTGTCCCACTGACTGAAAGCACCAAAATCAGTTTGCTCCTTTTCACATGTTCCCCAGGCTTGTTTGTTTACCTGCAGGCTGAAATATTTCTGAAGCAGTTTAACTCAACAGAGACCTTATGTCTGCATTGGGAACAATGCTCTCATTGGGCATGCTATGTACTCTTTTAATATAAAAGCAAATGCATTTTTCTATGACTAATTGACAAGATTAATCCAATTTGTTTTCATAGAAAGTCAACAACATTTATTCGGAATTGCTAATATTGTGATGATCCTCCTGAGCAAAGTCCTATTAGGCTTTATTTCAAAACAGCTCCTGCAATTAGGATGTTTTTGGGATGCTCCAAGCCACCTGTGAGGAGTTTAGATAAAGGTAACATAGGGAAATCTGTGAATTAATTGCAAGGGCTCTGCAATTCTGCATTACAAATATTAAGTGTCTAATTTCTGGTTTGTAACTTTTAATCAGTTCTGCAATACCTTGAGTTTACTGCAGTTAGGCAAGTACCAGGGCTCCCCATTAGATCTGTGCCACTGTGATGCAGTGCAGTACAAACACAGCTGCTCATGGCTCCACACTGATCTGTCTTCCTAGCAAGGTCTAATACTGCTTGAGTAAACACAACCTCTTTATCAAGTGCCAGTTAACTAAGTTTCCTTCAGTGTCAGCAACATTTTCAGTCCTCAAATGGAGACAGATGACAAAACAGGGACTCAGCACTGACCTGTTCTGCAGCATAGGCTCGCAGACTGCAAAGTGTCTGTAAAAACCATCACACTCTTTCTTAACTTACCAGCTGCATGAAGTGCTTTGTGCCAGTCAAGTTGCTGTTCCTTACATAAGCAGTCTGTCCCCATCTGCAGTTCTCCGAGCAGCCACACCTCTCCCTGCCTCGCAGGGCTCTAATCTGCAGCTACTAAAAACCTGCTCACTTCCACCACCACTGCTTTCAGCATAGCTGTACCCAGCTCACAGCTCATGGCAGAGCGGGCAGCTCTGGAACTGGCCCTTGCATTAACCAAGCACATCAGCACCATTCAAGGCAGTGCCTCAGAGCCTAGCCCTGCTGCAGACAGACACACCAACCTCAGCTGTGCAGCACTTTGGGTGCTCCTGAGCATCTTGTTCAATTACTTTCCTGATGATTTTTTTCTTTAGGCTCTTTCCCTATCACTGTGGTATTACAGGCATGAGTTGGTTACGGCAGGACACTCACTCCTCTCTAAGGAGGGCATGCAATCTTCAGGCTCTACTTAAAGCTGGAGGAAATCAATTTAGATACCCTTTTAGGCCAGATGTCGGCTACTTGTCTTTCCACCAGTTAATGAGGTACATGAGTCCAAGCTCACTCCTAGGACTATAAAATAGAAGAGTGTGAGGGTGATGGTCACATGCTCATGGTGACAGCAATAATCTGCTTCACATGCATGTTTATTCTGCTCTCACTTGTTCAGCTGACACTTCTCTTTTGAGACTTGGGAATAGCTCTAAGTGTCCACTGACATTTTACAAATGACAGTAAGAACCAAAGCTCTGGGTAGAAAGCAAGCTGGAATTTGAGAAAGGGCTTTTATACAATGAATGGAGCAGAAACATCTTCCCACAAGGGCCCTACAAATCAGAGAGAGAGCATGAGCATGTCTGTCTGTGCAGAATGTATCCATTCTAGGTCAGCAATTGGCTACCCTGAGCTCAAACCTCACAAAGAGTTAAGGCAGAAAACTGTCTCCTGATTCCAGTACAAAGCTTCTGTCCTACACGGACAGCGGCGTGATTCTGGTGCCACACAGATGGTGCCAGCCCTCCTGGAACTGCAACACTGCCAGGGAACCTCTGATGGTGCAGGCAGTCTGTATTTAATATGCAGGTCAGATACCTAATTTTAAGACAAGCTCTTTTGTTCTTGCCTCCTCACATAGGAAATAGTTCCAATCAATGCAATTTACAGTAAGCAAAGCTGGGTTGATTACTTTCAGTAAATGTCTAAAACCTGCAGGATTCACAATGGACTTGCCATCAGGCAGATGATGCATTTACCTCCCAAGTGCATCAGCAGTGTGTCTACTACTGAATTTTTGCTTTTTACTACCTCTGCTAGAAAAGAGAGCTTTTTATTCAATCTCTGGTTTCAGTTCTAAACTATGTCGTTATAAGCCTGACCCCTGAATATTGTTTTAAGTAAAATATTTGAAAGAAATGTTACTGAGAATTCTTATTTGAGTTGCTCTTCTTGGCAATAAAAGTTTTTTATCCTTCCTTGAGTGTAGTTTTATTATTTTGAGATACACAAAAATTATTTCTCCTAAGGAAAGAAGCCAACAAGTGCCGCACACTTGAGGGACAGGAGATCTTCCAGGTCCCACTCCTTGCCATAAACAAGATACTGCCAGCATCAAGTTGTCTTTGATGATGCCTTCTGACCACAGCTGCAAATTCTGATCAGTACTGAGAGACAGAACTATCTAAACCCAGTGTGTGAACATGTTTGGAGCCTGCCTGACTTCACGCTTGATATTACACCAGCAAAACACCTGGCCCATGGTTTTGCGTAAGTAACTGGGATTGGACTTACCCTTGGCCAATTTTTTCAAATCGAGTGTATTTCTTCTTAGGATCTCCCACACTCACAATGCTCCCTGCAAGAAACAAAACACAAGATGCTCACTCAAAACGGAGATCCCACCTGCCAGCAGATCCGAAATGCAGCCCCAGTCTGGGGCTGTCAGCCCTTTGTAGTAGTTGGGTAACAACAATGACAATGACAACAACAACAACAGAGGCAGCTCTGTAGCATAAATGGCCTCCATAAAGACTGATTTTCTACAGTACTTTGAAGGGCTATCTTTACAGGAAACTAAGCACATGGAGAAACATTCAGAGCAGACAGAGATCAGAAAATTCAAGTGTTTGTCCTCTACGAACATGAAGGAGAGCTGGAACAACAGTGCCCTTATTTTCTTGGGGATAAACACCCCGATTCAACAAAAGTTTGAATACTTCTGAAGATGAAATGCACCTTGGGTTCTGGAATAGTTTTTTATGAAAAGGTGCCATTTCTGGAACAGGCAGAATATTGCAAGGTGTTTCCAGGAGAGGAGGGGATCTTCTCAACCTTTCAGAAGTTTGCCAAAAGAATGCCTTTATGTTTTTGAAGAACAGCATCTCATGTTATAACCAAGAACAATGCTGTTTTAGATCTAGGACTCCCACCACTGATTACTTGGCTAAGTTATGAAGACAACCTTGTTTGTGCCATTTGAAGAAGCACACTGCTTGTCTTTATCCTGACACAGATCAGTCACTACCGCTGGGCTCTCCCTCTCAACACTGCACACACACTTCTTCACAAACCAGCACAACTGGGATGGGTAACAAAGGACAGCAAGGCCCCTTGAGCACTGGTGTGACATGGACAGCTGCCCAAATGAGATGCTGATCATTCATGAGCCCAGGTGATGCAGGAGACAGCCCAGAGAAGGGGCTGCTCCCTCCCGGCAGCTCTGTGCTGCGGCAGCAGGATGGTCAAGCTCCACAGCGTGAGCAGGAGGTTTATGCCTTCTCATCCCACATCCCTTCTTCGAGTCAGCTAGAAGGGAGTCCCAGAGTTCTCCAGTCATGTTCTTCCTACTGAAGAATTACTGTGTAGTAAAGACCCACTCTAGAGAAGCAGAATGAGCTTTGTTTTATGGTATGCGTCTCAATGAGATGAAACTATGAAAAGTTAACCAGGTTCTGAAAGCACTACACCCTCAGCTTGGGTTCCAGACAATCCAGTTCCTCTGACCCTTGCAGGGTGGCACAGCAGGGCAGGACCACTTCAGGGTACTTGAGACTGTGCTGGAATCTCAGGCCAGTGGACAGGCTCCCACTGCCATCAGCCGTGGGAACTGCCTGGCATTCCTGGAGTGCTGGGTGAGGGCAGCGAGTACTGTGGGGCAAAGGAAACTTCTTTTCCTGCAGCTCCCACCAGCACTCCTGCCAATGGCCGCAAAATTATTTTAGCAGGGAGTGTACCAGATGGTCTTGATGCCCTGTCCTCTTGCCATGCTGGTAGGCTGGATTCCTGGCTACATATCTGGTCAGATCCCCATTTGGATTCTTATCCTCTCCAGAAAAATGGCCTTGACAGGGGCAAGAGGTGTTTGTTACTACTTAAGAGTGAATGGTGCATCACTTAGATTTGTTTTGGAATCACAGGTAAACACGAGTTTGTATTTGTGATACAGGGATACTGCCAGATCAGTAAAAAAAAATATGTTGTGGATCACTGGAATTCTTTCCTTTTGAACAAATCTTCTTAAGCTACTTCCCTGATGTGTGTTCCAAGGTAAATATTTCGAAGTTATTTGCACTGAGTCATCACCTAAGGCTTCACTGTTTGCATTTTAGCTAGGAAATTACTGGACAAGAAAAAATAATACTGTTTCTCTAATAAGCCTTCAGATTTGTCAGAGTCTATTAGATTTTGGCTCTTTCATCAGACACAAACACAGAAACTTAATTACTGCTTTCTTTCCTTCCTGTTCAGAGACTCCCTACATCTCTGAGTTGGGCAAGAAAGCATCAAGCACAGCTAGATTTCATTTTAGCTTTCCATGGCATGAGCTCCATGATGGGTGATGGAGCCAGTGTCCCACACTGTCTCACACTCTGTGGCTCACAGCCCCATGAGGTTCTGCAGCAGAAAACCAAATACTGCTGGAATCGTGTGCTCAGCCTGGGCTGGACAACAGGAACAACACTGTGCTGGCTGGCTGGCTGGCTGGTAGTTTCAGCAAGTTAGTGGAACTGTGTATCTACTAGAACAGATACCAGAAGTGCATGGAAGTTCTTTCACATTAGAAAATAATAAAGACTGCAGAAGAAAGATTTTGAAAAATCATTTTTCCAAATTTTCCAGTGATTTCACATTTCAGACCTCCAGTTTTTCCTCAAGACCTGAGTAGCTGCTTTCCCAAGTTAGTTGTTTGTGGCTGGTTTCCTGTGCTTAAGCCAATGCACATCAAATATTGCAGTAAAATGACAGGTATGCAGCTCCCACTCAGACAAGCACTCCCTACTGCACACAAAAGATAAACATATCAGCTATTTTGATGTCTTTAAGCACTTTCCTTTATCAAGTCCTAAATTAAGTGGGTAAGAAAGCAGAATTGGGCCAGTTCTGTATTACAGATATCACTAGAACATAGTCATGATTTCATTACAAACAGAATTTTGTTTGATCTTACCTCAATACTACAGGCTTTGCTCACTAATAAAACTCTAAAAGCTCTAAAAGAACCCAAGTTATTTCAAGCAGAAAAGAATTATGAAAGCAATTTTAGATAAAAGAGGGCAGGGGACATCTTCCTAAAAGCAGCACAAAGAGTTGTGGGGGAAGTAGGCAAGGTGGAGTGGTCATACAAGATAAAACAACAGAACAAGCACCACACTGCTTAAATATAATTAGTTCAGAACACTAACAAAAAAGCATCACCCCCATTTTCAGAAAGCTTCATGAAAGCACAAAAAGATTTTGCTTGTCCACATCACAATTTGCCCAAAGCAGACCTTCAGACCTTGCTCACTTGATACCAAATTGTTAAGAAAAACCATGAAAGCATGTTAGATTTCAAAGAAATAACCCCTAACAACTCAAGGGCTCTGTCCTAACCTGGCATATCCAGAAGCTTGAATAAATGATACACATACTTATGTTCATAATGCTGGGTACCTGCAGACCTCAGCCTGCCCCAAACATTTAGCATCAGCTGAAGAAACGTAATTCCTCTCTCTGTAAGATGACTTACCTGCAGGGAACTATCTGCTCTGGAATTTATTTCATATTGTCCTCAGCTAAAGCTATTGAACTTGTCCCTTGGATACTCCCTAATGGCACTGAGATTCATGTCAGCCTGGTAATGGTGCAGAAAACTCTGTGCAAGCAGCTGAGATCTCACAGCTAAGGAAGGTCTCAGCCTCTGCAGCCACACCAGCTGAACACCTCCAAGAAGAAAAACTAACCCCAAACCCAACAGATTTCTGCAAAGTATTGGCTCTGATGACTTGTGAGAAGCCAGGAGTCAAAAGAGAATTTAGGAACCCGAATACTCTGTTCAGTGTGGCCATTAGCACACCAGAGTTCACTAGGTCATTTACTAGGTCACAGCCTTCTGCTCAACCAGAAACAATCTCTGCTTTTGTCTTTAGAGCAGAAAGAAGCTCAGACAAACCCAACCCAGTCTGAGCTGCCCTCCGAGGCAGCAGCAACACCCTGAGTGCTCTCTCCCTTCCTCAAAGCACAACAGTTTCTGTAGGGAGCTGTAAATGACTCTGTGACACTGAACTGAGGAGGAACATGTGGTACAGCCAATGCTGGGACATGCACACAATACACTGCTCTAGCAGACACGGAAAACACAAATACATACTCAGTTTCTCTAGGATCTCCTCATCTGTCATCTTGGATTTTTTCCGCTGCCGGTCTGTGTTTCTGTACAGAGTGCTTGTGTTTGAGTTTTCAGGCTGGGGAGTGGTGGCTTCTTTAGCTGGTGCTGGTGCTGCGGCAGGTTCTATTACAGAGCGTGTGTAGATCTGTGACAAAAAATTACCTCATGTCAAAAAGGTGGGTGGCAGAGATCCCCCTGAGATCTTATCTCAAATGCACACCCTTAGGAAGATGGTGTCAGCCACGCCCAGGGCTCTGAAACTGATTTTGCTGTTCACTTCTCAAACTGAATGGGCAAAAAATGAAAGATTACAAGTTCATGGCCAGTTTCATGTTCAATTTCCATGGATTTTCTGAAATAGTCCATGGAGAGTGGCAGGTACCTCCAAGGGACAGCGTGTCTTATGTATCCTTCCAAGATGTATGATCTGTGTCCTTGGACCGCTCTCTCCCCTGACTGCACAGGTACTGTGGACAAAGTGGCTCACTTCTACACTCGTAGCATTAAAGGACATG
Organism: Sakesphorus luctuosus; assembly: GCA_013396695.1. NCBI lineage: Eukaryota > Metazoa > Chordata > Aves > Passeriformes > Thamnophilidae > Sakesphorus > Sakesphorus luctuosus. The sequence continues at coordinate 36,061 of VWZD01011790.1, forward strand.
CTGCTACCTCTTATCTGATCTGAAGAGAAAGTCACGGCCCCTGTCAGAATCCTAGGAAACTGGCACCTAAATGTGAAAGTTCCAAACCAATTTTCCAGGTGTCAGTGGCTGGGTTGAAGTGCTATGCCATGGCAGGACTCCAGGCCCTCAGCATCTTCAGCCACGAACAGCAAGTACTGTGTGATTAGAAACCTGCAGCTCTGCACTGCACCAAATACAGTGCTGACCAAAGCTGGCACTTACTGATTTTGTATGTTCAGGTCGTGGTGCGATAACAGGTGGAGGTTCATTGTCATCTTCCTCCTCTTCATCATCTTCATCCTCTTCTTCAGACACAGAGGGAGCCAGAGGAGGTTCTGATGCTGTTTTTGTGCTCTGTGGACAGACAGTACTGTGAGTGACAGTCACTACTCTGCCACAGTGTAGCTTTGATAGTTACATACAATCTCAGCCTTCCAGAGATCAGAAGCCAATCCAGACATGCACGTGCTCCTATGGGCCTCAGTTCTGTTACACACAGCAGAACACAATTTAAAGGTATTTATTGTTAGGTGACTAGAACTCCACCAGTTCCAGCTGCTGCTCAGAGGGAGAGGGTTATATCGTGTCACTCCAAATTTGCTAGTGACATAAAAAAATGAAAATGTGCCTTGTGAAGTGTTTACCAACTGCTTTACAGCTGGCTACAACAGGCCACTTAGAGAACTGAAGCAAACAGAAGGCACCATCCTACATATTCACATCTCATTGGCACTCTCCTTAAAATGTCATTCCCTTGGTCCAGTAGAAACACCAGTAAGGGAAGCCCTTACAAAGAGGGAGACCTGAGCTGCTAACTTTGGACACGCTGACTGTCTCACTACTGTGTGCTAGAAGAAAAGTACCACAGCATCTGACAAGTGTCCATACCCCTGGAAAAGCTACTGGGAAGGCTTTCCGTGCTCTGGTGAACACCACACTTCCTCTGAAAAGTGTGTTTTATTAAAGATAAGGGAAATGGCATTGACTGAAAACCTGAAGTGTGAATATTCAAAGATAATTTTCATTTCATTATACACAGTCTGCTGTGTAATCACAAACCTCACATGAAGTTAACACTTAAAAATAAAAGCCAAATCCCCATTCAGTTACTTGCTATTTAATGCACTAACAATATCTCTAATAAACTTGGTCAGTACTAATGTGGATGTCATTCCTACATCTCTGTGATTGCTACTGCAATCCAGCATTAATTAGAGTGGATGGTTATTTAAAACTTTCTTTCAATGGTTCCAGTGAGTTACATATCAATTATAATCTGATTTATATTCAGCTATATATCCAGCTGTACTAAAGAGAAATCATGAAATTTGATAGAAATGGGATTCTAAGTTGTTAAAACTAAATTAAAATTGGCTCATTAGACAGTGCTGCATATTGTTGTGAATTATATATTCCACCATGGCTAAAACCAGCAAGCAATATTCTATCTGCAAAACCAAACTTTCACCTGTTTCAAAGCTCTTAAACAGAATTTAAAAACAGCCAGGGAAAGCTCATGGCTTACTCCACAATTTCTAAACACCAGGAACACCAAAGGTCACTTTCCCACTCACCGAAGGATGGGCTTCTATGTATCCATGGGCGCTTTTATCTGCAATGAGCAAGGGAAAATGAACCAGAAACTGTTAGGAAAAAAACCTGCCTATTGGGGGAATCCCACTGAACAAGTCAACCCAAACAGAGGGCATTTTTCTTTCACACAATCCCTCCAGGACCAACAGTTCTTTTTCACAGCAAGGAAGAGAACAGGACAAAATTCTGCATTTTGTCAATATTTTGCCCTTTTTTCCAGTAAACAAAATAAATAGAAATTGGGTCAAGAAAATGCAAATTGTTCTTTAACAACCAATGCTTCTGTTCCACCCAAGAGCTAAAGCAGCTTTTTCTCCTCTGTTTTATTTATTTATTGTGTTTTATTTTTTAAATAAATTGCATGTGTTCCTTCTCATTAGCTTGCTGATAACATTCCCCCAGAAAGACTTTCCCAAAATCCCCCTTAGCCATGGCAGTTCTATTCTGACACAGCACAGGAACAGCTCCCGTGTTCAGGAGCACAAACTGTTTGGAAGTTTGCATTTCATCATAAAGGGAATCACTATTTAAGGACACAGTATTATCAAATTAGTAAAATCTTTTAATTATGGAATTAAGAAAAAAATAAAAGAGATGCTTTCCTTCAATTCTAGAGTTTAGTGCACAGTTTTTAGAAGCACTTTGGACAAGCTTTCCCATTCTCCATTTTGGAAGTTGTCTTGGTTGAACCATCGAACTGAGGAACTTACAGACTCCTCTGTCACAGCCAATGCCACAGAGGGAACGGCACCCTGCAGGTCTCATTCCAAATGCTGTCCACACCCCACTGGCTACAGACACCTCCTTTTTAGCTGAAGCTGTTGACAGGAGCTCCACCAAACTAATGGCATCCTAATGGCATTTTTGTTTCAAAATCTGTTAATTCTAAAAACCAGCAGCAAAAAACAAATGTCACTGTTTCAATGACATGCAGAGGACAAAAGGAGAAATGGAATTCATTGTAGGAGTATTCCACAACATGGAACTGGTTCAGGTTGCTTCTTGACCACTCGAATGTTGAAATTTGCTCTGACTCATTCTGAAGCCCGACCTCCCTTTTCCATAGGGAGATATCAACTTACCTCCTGATGTAAAACTCATGTATTTCTGGTTGTTAACTGTTTCTTTGGAATCATAAAATTTGAGAACATCTAAAACAGCCTGTGGGTTCTTCTTCTGCTCCAGTTTTGTTATGTTGGAGGTCTGTAATAGCCTGGCCCACTGCTCTGGAATGCCCTGTAGATGGCAAGTGGAAAGGAAGTGGGTTTAGAGTATTCAAAATCCACAGTCAGATCTTTACCAAGATCCCATGCTCCCTGTAAGATTATTTGCAGAATTTTTGACTGACACCTTACAGTTAAAATAAGATGCAATCACTCTCTTCTCTATCAACATCTAGCTAAAACCAGGACCCAACTTTAAAAAGAAAAGAAAGTAATGACTGTGAGAGGAAACAAAGTGCATGAAACTCCTCTAGAAATCAACTCTTCTCTTCCATGGAATAATGATTTAAGGCTTAGCTTGTTTGCCTGGTGATTCAGTGCAGGCATAACAAGACAATTATTCTCTACTGGTGGACAACACAGTGTCTTTTCAGAGCTTCACACTGGACTTCTCATGCTTAGGAATGCAAACACATTTTACTGAAATGGTCACTGCTGCCTGATTGGAAGGTAAACCCCACTCTGATACAATTCATTTTCGGCATACCAGGGAACACTGCAGGGTAAAGAATCGCCTTTCAGCTCTCAAAATCATGACACTGAGGTGTCCCACTGCTGCACAGGATGCCTCTAGGTTCGCTACTGCAAACATACAGAAACCAGGGACTAGAAAACAGGCTGACAGTGCTAAAACCTTGGATGAATTCTTAAACATCTTATGGGTGAGGGTGGCATTTGAATATTGATCCAATCACTGAAAGCCCCAGCTCTACACTGAAATTCTGCTTATAAAAACTTGCTTTAGTTACCCAGGATAATTCCCTAAATTTGACAGCCCATTATTTCCCCCCTTTACTGCACAGCTGACAGTGACCAGTGAATTGTAGGGCTCACTGAAGGAAAAATGACACCTTAGCCTTGGTGCCACCCCAATCTACTTTCAAATAGCTTCTTATTCTTCAGTTCTCCACAAAACAATGTGTGACATGGGCCTCCAAAGTTTAGGATTGATGAAAAAAAGTGGGAAAAGCCAAGCAACAAATCTACTGCACACACATCAACCTGCTGCTGCAGTGCTATGACATCTCAAAGAAGCATTTGGGGCCTGTGACGCACCTCTGGGAGCTTCCCTGGGCACATCTGTGAGCCATAGAGATCTGGCTGCAATGGACGTAAATAAAGAAAGAAAAGAAAGTTAAAACAGAATGTGGGACAACTTAGAAGGTGGTAGGAGGAGGAAACCAATGGGCCAAAATGGGCAAGTCCCATCTAAAGTGGGAGTTATGAGACAGATACCAAATAGAACTGGTGGTGGACAGGCTACAGGAAGGCAGGCTTAGGAAAACAGAAAAAACACAACCATTCCAAAGTTTGGAAGCATCATTCCCCCTCCTCTCGCTTTTAAACCAGTTTTTCTCTCCCTCATAAAAACACATTCCTGAGAATTAATGGCAATAACAGGGAAAATTACCTGTGATTTCCTTTCTCAAGTGAGAAAAAAAAAAAGGAAAAGAAAATGACCTGGGCTTTTGCTGTTTGCCTGGTTTTGATGCCAGGTCAACATTTTTGAATGGCTCTATGTAAGTTTTTTCCAGGCTTGTGGGTTCTGCAGCCCTGAGATCACCATTGGCCAGAGCATGAATCCACAAGGGGCAGTGGAGAGAGCAGCCAGTCAGATTGTGGAATCTGGGAGGTTGTGTATTGCCACAACTCAAATAAAATATGTGTGTCAGATGGAAAATCAGGACAATTGTAAAGAAATGCTTCTTTAGATTAGGAACGTGAAACTTCTTTGGATCTACAGCCACAACTTTTCCCACTTACTAATGTCGTATCTTGAAGCTTTAAAAGTTTGGTGGGTGACCACATTTTCTTCTAGATTGGGGATGAGGAAACAGCTTCAAACATGCATGCCTTACAAAAAACACTCTCCAAACCCTGCTAATCACACTGTCCTCCATTCAGAAAATGCAACTGTTTCTTCAAATAAAGGAACATAAAGCTCTAGCAGCATGCTCCCACCCAATAGTTTCCAATCAATTTTATTCTCTGCTTTAAAAGCCCTACTTCTTAGCAAATGTGGTTGCTCCAAGCACAGTGAAATGGAGACACAACATCTGTTCATGATGGACAGCACAGCTTGGTGCTCAGCCTGACAGCCAGAACTCAGGAGCCCATGCAACTGTGCACTGAGATGCAACTAACAACAGTCAGGGGATGCAGCTGGGGGTGATGATTTGGTGTCAGGAAATGGCCCAAGGGGTTGCACATAACCAGGACAACGGGCATTGTTGGCATGACAGCTGCAATAACAAAAAAAAACAAACCAAAACCAAACCAACAACCCATATATTTGCACATTTATTGAACACTTCCATGGCACTTCCAAACTTTTGAAAGAGACAGACAGCATGATCACTAGACAGTGGGAATATCTGTACATGACATGGGTAGTGGCAGTCCCTTCAGCAGGACCTACTTACCACATGACTACCCAGCTGATACACGTGCTCTACCAAGGCTGGGACAAATCAGACATGCCTCATGTGATGTGTAATGTAATGCCTGCATCTGGGATTAGTTGGGACTGACAGCTAGTTCTTAGGGATACAAAATTTCCCTTGCTTTCACTGCTGTTTGACTCCACTAAGGACTGCAGCATAAAGCCCTGTGCTGGCAACCTGAACAGGGGAAGGCACCTGTGCCTTTGGTTAGTTTTGAATTGCTCAGAGCCTTCTCAGACTGCAGCACTGCACCTCCACACTTCAGGAACAAGTGTTACTGCAGAAATACTGTGTCACTGCAAAATAGCAGCTATCTGATGTCCACTGTTTGGAAAGGGAAAAAGATACTACAAAGAAACTGTGCTACAGCAACAAAGCAGGACATACTTAGCCATGAAGAATTGCTTTGCTCTATAAAAGGCCAGGACCTGTGTTGGTGGCAACTGACACAAATAAAAAAATAAAAAAGCAAAAATCTCTGATGCTGTTAATCCTGTTTTGACACACAGGATGATAATAACAACATTCAAAATGATCCAAACTGCGATCCCTGAAATACTGGTAAGAGCATGTTGGTACTTAGAACAGAAGTGTGTTAAGCTTGACATCCCTCCTTTTTGTTCCAGCTGGCAGGGACATGAACCAACTGGGACCCTCACCATCACTCAGACTACGGAGAACACAATTGTGACCCTTCATGTTTGCACAGAGCCAGAAGGAAAAAGTCTCAAGCACAGGGTAGAAATAAAGGCAGAAGGCTGAAAGGAAGAGCAGATATAGAATAAGAACAGCTGAACATTCGGTGGGGAGAGAAGGGAAGGCAAAGATAGACAGGAAGAAGTAATGCAAACACAAAAGGGAGAAGACAAAAGCAGAAAGTAACATAATATATAATATGATATGAAGATAAGGAGAATGGCACTGAATATTAACCTGAAGAATAAAGTGGCTACAGGGAGAGAGAGAAAGAGAGGAAGAAAAAGGGAAAGGCCAGGACAGACAAGAGAGAAAACATAATTTTAAAAGCTTTATGCTACGTTTTTGATCAAAAGTGACCACATCTGTACTTTTTAAATGAGCATGTAGTCAAGCCCTAGGGTTTGGCATAGAATAAATTTTGAAGTAAGATTTTATAAGTGACATGTATTTTAAAAAAGCTAATTAACTAGTCCACTTATTTTAAATGTAGCTGTATTTCCTAATTACTAAGGATAATTCAATTTCACTACTCCTTTGAAGACATGCTGTCATTAAATGTGTCTTTTTTTCTTCTATTGTTACTACTACTGTTGCTACTACTACTGTAGGATACAGAAATTTTCCAGCTTTCTGGAATGTCTTTGTGGGGAAAAAAGTGGCAATGAAAGTAAAAAATTATGAAAAAATAATATTTAGGGTTCAAATCCTGAAAAGTGACCATCCTTTGTCCAGGCAAATGATTTGTCCCATCCTGTTTGGTGTATGCAGCCAGTCAGCACTACCACAGGTCACAGTTTGACACACAGGGATTACACAGTCTGACCACTCAGCTCACAGGGCACTACAGGTGGCACAGAGAGTTGCTGATGCTTCCTCTCACCTCCACAGCTCAACCAAACAGAAGCTCACTGCCATCTCAGCTTTAAGGGTTCATGGTTTCACCATCTAACTAGTAGCCTGAGAAAAAATGCTCTGAAGTCCTCTGTACACTTGAAGGAGCATCTATCAGACTTATTTTTCCCAACACATCATGCCAGTAAAAACTGGCAGCTATTTTATTAATACACAAAGGCTAGATCACCTGTCTGATCACCTCACCCATAAACATATTTTGAAGGGTATTAAATGACAGTGACTGGACTTGATATTGCTGCTGCTTTCTGGCTATCTCCAAGGGCTGCCAGCAGAGCACATGGACTTTGCACTCTGAGGCTGGTTGTGTACTATCCATGTGTGAGGGCTTTCTGTGCTTTCCCAAAGACACTGAAAAACCAACCCTTGTAGCAGCTTGGGGGGACTGGTAAATGCACACACCTACATCCTTCCTAGTTTTCATTTTCCACAGACACTCTGCTGACAATCCTTGGAGGGGAAAAAAAACCTAGCAGCCTGAATCACAAGTTAAACACTCCAAATCCTAAACCCAACAAATAAAAGTCTCTTTCTTCACAGCCTGGGTGCTGTCATCTGATGTTTCTGGCAATAGGAGGTTATTTTACCATCAAGAAACTAGAAGCTCTGGTAAGCATGAAACACAGCAGCTACTTACTGTGAATTCTCCAGTGACGGCATCAAATCCCACATGAATGGTATGTTCAAAGTCTGAAGGAAGAGAGATCTCAGGACGTTCTTTCTCTTTCTTCTTGTTGGCTAGAGGCAAAATGTTAACAAGCACTTATTTTCTGTACAGCTTTTCATTTAAAACTTCTCACTATCAGGTGTGCTCAAAACAGTATTTTAGAAGTGGAAAACAAATCAATTAACATCCATCTACCTTGACAAACAGATCCAAGCTAATACACCACCAGCCTGTCAACTCTTGTTGGAGAAGGTCCAGAAGGTGTTATTTCATTTTGTTTTTCTTTCAGCCAGTGTAACTGCTGCCAAAGCAAGCTGCTCATGAAGTAGCCTTCTTAGGCCATCTCTAACCAGTGTGATTTCTATTATCAGTTCTTTCTTTCAATAAATTTTCATATCTAGCAACTAACTCGTTTGACTTCACTCCGTGGGTTTCTGTGGAAGTAAAGCACATGGGACACACAGGCATGTGTATCATCTTTCTCCAACATGGTTTGAACCTGTTTCAAAATCAGCCAAATTAGAGAGGAGAGGTTTTTGAAACAACTGAGTTCCTACAGGTTCTGTGAAAACTGGCAGCTCAGGAGGTGACTCCTCTCCCAAGCAAAAGTCTGAAGCAGCAGCTCTGTATTACAAAACAGAATCTGCACAGCAACAGGATCCCATAAATGCTGCTGGAAAAGCTTCATTTGAGCTCTCAATTAACTAAGATGTATAATCATAAAACACAGGCTTTGTTACAAGTCTCAAGGAATCTGCAGTTTTTAAATCACTCCACCAGGACTCCCAAAGCATGGAGTATCTTACTGAAGCAGACAGACCTGCAAGTCAGTCAACATGCATATGCTTCTCATCTCCCTCTCTCTTTACCACCTTTTGAAAGCAAGATGTGGTCATCCATGTCCTGCACCTCTGACAGCTGACAAATGTCACTTCAGCCCAGTTTTACTGACCCTGGTAAAGAATGAGCGGAATAAAGGCTGAGAAGCTGCTTTTGCTTTCCTTCAGTGTTTCAGTACTGTGTTTGCCAGCTCTGCAAGCTGACCCAGGGGGTTTCATCCAAAGGCTGAACTCACTGTGTACCAGCACCTGTCCCAGCCCAGCTCTGTCTTTGCTCACAGACAGCACCTCACTGAGGCCTGTCTTTGCACATCTTCCTTATTCTGCCTTACAGCCTCCACTAGGGGGAAGATGCTCTGTTCTTCGTCTAGACAATTTTGAATGTTTCTAATACTTTCTCTGCATTGCTGCATTTATCCTCATTAAATAACTGTCACATTTTGTCTGTATTGCACACCCCTACACAATGTTCATCCATGAAGTATTTCCATTTAGCTTTCAGTAAAGATGGCAGCAATGCATCAAACGCAAATGCAAAGGCTTTCCCCCTTCTTTTATCACTAAGATGATGTTGTTTAATTTTCAGGACAGATGTTGCCAGTTAGAACATGCTGTCTCTGTGTAGACAACAAAACTGGTTTCTCCTAACTCATCATTTGCAAGCAAATGCAGTGAAATTTAAAGAATCATCAAATTCAGTTCAAAGCAATGGTCAAATCCAGAAGCAAAATAAGGGATTACAGAAAACATTCCATCAAAGGCAGCACTTGTCCATTCTAGGACTCTCCTGCTGGAGGACAAGTGTTCCAGCTCATTCCCCAAGACGTGGCTCATCTCCTTCATGGATCTCTGCCTACCAGAGTGTGATATAACACCAGTGGTCCAAATACTGATAAACCATAAATGAAACACAGAATTAAACATCTCTTTACAACACTCTTACCCCTCCCCAGTCTAAAAACTTTCACACTTCTGTCTAGGCCCTGCAAATCAGATCCCTTCTATTTCACACACACTGGGAAATGAGGCATGGCTTCTTTCAGGCACTCACTGACTGGATTCAAGGGGTTTGTACTGGACATGCCATTTGATTTCCTTGTAAATGCCCTGACAATACACTCCTGCTGCACAGCACTTAGCCAGGAGGGCCTCCACACCACCCCAGCACTTATTACAGACTAAAATAAACCAAGGAAAGATTGTTCTGTCTCCCATGGTCTGCCTCATCATCATTATGTTAAAAGAGTAGTTGTTTGGGAGAAAAATGTGACTCAGCTAAGTGGCAGCTTTTCTCCAGAGGTGGAGGAAGGGTTTAACCCCATGCTTACACCCTCCTGTTTGCTCTCTTTCTCTTCAGCTCATTCTGTTTCTTCCTCCATCCTCTCTCCCTTCCACTCTTGCTCACATCATCCTGTCATTCTCCTTCCTGCTCTGCATCTCTTGACCCACCCCAACAGCCTTGTAATTTTATTTCTCCTCCATTAATCTTTACCCTGCTGGGTTTTCCTCACTCCTTTTTTTTGTTGTTGTTGTTTTGGTTTTTTTTGTTTCTGTTTTCTGTACAGGAGGCAAACAAAGGCCTAAAGGCCAAACTCTGCTCCCACCAGCAACCAAGTCTAAACCACCTTCAATGGAAGTGATATCATTCATCCATTCATCCAGTGATCTTAACACAGATGGACCTGTGCAGCTGAAAGAGGCACCTGAGCTGTGGTGGGTTAGCTCTCCTCTGTTTTCTTTAGGCCAAATGTTTCACAGTGCCTTCATGGAGCCACCAGTGCATACACAGTATTAATTTATTTCACAGCAATTGCAGGTGGTTTAATGAAAGAAGAACAAGGCTGTATCAAAAAACTGGTAGAACACGAGTCATTTCTCTCTGCTCTCAGTTCTGCTGAGGTAACACCTCTGCCAAAAGGAAGCACTAAACTCCACCATGGTTCCCACCACCATCATTAGCTCCGAGGCAGGAAGGCCAATTTCACAGCTTCAGCACGGCCTGTGAGGGAACAGGTTCAGCTCCTCGTTCCACAAGGATTGCCTGTGTGATACTGGAAACTCATTTCAATTGTCTGCCTTGGCTTCCTGCCCTCAGGAAATAGGATACCTTACCCTGGAGACCGAGAGAGAGGAACATGAGGTCCGGTGCTATAGGAAGGAGCAGGGACACTGCTGCCTACATGGCTTATTTCAGCTGTAGATGCACAGCAGAGCCCCACAGAGCCATCAGTGGCTTGCCAAAACAAATGTTCAAGTCCTAACTGAAAATGCTGCATTCCAGCAGGGGAGTGACTGCACAAGATTCCTGGTGTCCAGGCACTGCAGTCCTGGCACACACCACCACCTTGGAGAGAATGCACTGTACCGTATCCAACCTTGCATCCCTCCTGCCTGGTGAGCAAAGGAAGGACAACAAAGTTCCTGCAGGTTCAGAAACATCCTGCCATGGTGTTTTCTTCCCATTTTGTTTACTTGTACCACTGGTGAACTATTAATATAACACTGAGAAGCTGCAAAGCACGGCACTAGATGAGAGCAGCCACATCAATCACCTTTATTAGCAGGACTGTCAAAAATGTGTCACAGAGCCTGTGAAGCACACACAGACCAGCTGATACCCTGACCCACAAACCAGCCCTGCAATGAAACCACCTCAAGGGGCTTGGCCAGTCAAGCTAAACTTCCTCCATTTATTATCTCACCTAACAAAATTAAGCTATAAATCTTACCTTACTTTTTCTCACAGTCACATTAAAAATCATGACACTTTTATGTTTCCTAAGACTGTTCTCACTGGTAGTTAATTACATTTTTAATGTCAGTGATCATTTTCAGAAGGGACTGTTTCTGATCTCCCCTTTTCTGCATGCATTTCACACAGCACCTCCTACTTAAGAAATGCTCCCTCAGAGAGGGTTAACACCATCCTGCTTGCAACTCAGGGGAAGAAGTGACCCAAGTCTTTCCAGGAATTAAACAATTTTGGAAAGATTTTCATTTTGGCCTTTAAAAAGAATCAATTGAAAATTAATTTTGTTCCCAGAAGGGAACATTTAGGGGAACACTCTGCAGAGTGAACTGGTCAGGTCTGCCTGAGGAATGGGCCCATCCAGTCACAGCCCTCCCACAAGACAACTCAGCAGGACTGCCTGTGGCTGAGGGCAGGAATGGGGCTGACACTGTGTCTTCCACTGCCTGGGAGGAGTTCTGAATGCTTGACTACCTCCAATTGCTCCACACAACCTCTGGAAAAGACTCACGAATAGGGCAGCTGAGCAGCACAGGTGAGCCAGAGCTCCAAAGGAATGACCGCAGCTCCATCGTTCTGAGCTCTCCTTGGAGGGACAGTGATGCACCCTGAAGGCACAATTCCCTCGAAATCCAGCTGGATTTCATGCTGCTGACCACAGCCTCTGAGCTCAGCATTCCAGCCAGTTTTCAGTGCACCTCACTGTACACTCCTCTGGACTGTGCTGTGTGTCTGTGAGGGTACTGTGGGAGGCTCTGCTGAACACCTCAGCTAAGCAGAAGTAACAACCACTGCTCTGCCTTCACCACCAAGCCTGTCATCTCAAGGCAAAAGGCTGTCAGCACAGCTCAGCATGAATTCCCCTCTGTAAATCGATGCTGACTATTCCTGATCGCATTCTTATCCTTCATTTGTGTGGAAATGGTTTCCAGGAGCATTTGCTCTACTAGCTTCCCAAGGCCCAAGGCGAGGCTAACTGGCCTGCAGTTCCCCAGATCCTCCTCCTGACAGATGTGACATTTGCTTGTTTCCATCATCAGGAACATTCCCCAGTCACCCCAGCCTTCCAAAGAGGATCAAGAGTGGCCTTGCAGTGGCATCAGCCAGCTCCCTCAGCACTTGGGGGTGCAGCCCATCAGTTCCCATGGCATTAGAAAAAAAGGAGATCCCTTCCCTTAATCCTGTCAATACATCAACTCAAAACACACTCTTTTCTACAAATGCATTTCAAAGAATGCAACTGAAATGCTGTTTGCTGCATGTTTAAAAGACTATTGCTGTAACCACAACTAGTAGGTTTTAAAGCAAGCCATTCTGTGTCCAGTCTTACTGCTCCTCTTCCTGGAATGTAAGTGCACTAAAAAAACCCCTCCAAGTGTCAGGCATTCTGCCCTCTCACTTCTGCAAATGTTATTTCCCGAAGTACACAACCTCATATCTGTTTTTACTGCTAATGCAAAGTAAAGTCCAAAGGAAAGGATCCTCCAGCTTAACTACAAAGTTATTTTTAAAAGGCAAGTTGCACAATATGTGCACATTTTAGTGGCTTTTCGGAGACAAGAAAGTAACTGATTGAACACCTCCTCTTTTGAAACACGTTTCTAGAGTTATTGGAACAGAAGGCTTTGGTACCATGGACTGCAACTGAAACAGAAGGAAAACTGGCAGAAAGTAAACACGACAACCACCAACCACCAGAAAGCACAGAGATGGAGCTCCCCATCTGCACTGCTGATACTTTACTTTTATCCCCTCCTCCTGGGAAGATAGAGCGCAGCCTGGCTTTCTTGTTCTTCTCCTCGGGGGCCATGGGGAGCGGTTTGGAGCTGTGGTTCAGTGCTGAAGAGTCGCGGTTGTTGCTGTTCATTCTCAACGGTGGGGCTGGAGGTTTCTCTTCAATATCCAGACTATCGGACATCTTCAGCAGCCCTCACAGCCTCCTGCAACACAAAACATGCCTGTGAAGGGAGGGTATCAAAGCTGGTGGCCTGGGGAGGAAAGAGGGCAAGAAAAGCCTTCTGGTGGAATAAGAAAACCTCTCTTAGAAGTTTGGTCTGAATAAAGTTACTGCTGGTCCCTGTAAATACATTCAGTGGCCAAATCCTAAAAAGCACCATTAAAATGAAGCTTTTTCTTTATCCCTTTTACAGACTTTTAAACTATTTGTTTATAACTTTTCCCTTGTAGTTCTTTACAATTTAAATTTTCTTCTACAACAGACTTCCAGAGTAAAAGTTAAATGACTTACTGGAACTACCTGGGATTGTACTCAACCATTTTTATGGTTTAAGAAACAAGGTGCATGTTAAGGGGATATGTGTAATAAGCATTAAGAACTCTGTTCCCTCTCTGCTATGTTTGGAGAGCTTAGGGATTCAAAATGAATGATCTTCTCAAAGGAAACTCATTCAGAAGTACCAATGAAAAAACTTTCTTGCACATAAAAATGAGCATGTTTGCTTTAAAATCAATCCAACCTAAGCTGGAAAATGTTCATCTCCTGAAAACAATCCAAGACTCATTCTGTCCTGCTGCCACGTGGGTCTGCTCCCATTGGGCTGTCTGGGGCACAGCTTTGAGTAACAGCAAGAGGAAGTCCCAACTGTGGTACCAGGCAAGGAGTGGACACATAGACTATTGTATTTACTACTAAGAACAGGGGTAGTGATCTAAGAAAAAAAATACCATAATGTCTTGAACAAATAAAAAAATACAAAACTTTTTTAAGTTGGGAAAACACAAGGCAGGTAAGACTTTTTATTCCTCATCTTTCTAGTGTAGTTTAGGCACTAAATTTCAAGTCTGGATTAAGCAGCTGGTTTAACAAACAAGAAATACTTTGCAAAACGAACTGGTTTAAGGCCTAAAAATAGAGTATCATTTCAGATGGATCAGATGTGATACGGACTATAGTGCAGCTTTTTAAAGGTTATGATTCTACAGGCACCTTGCCTTCCCAGCCCCTCACATCGATATGGCTCCTTTTATGGGAGGCACATGCAGACCACTGTGAATGTGTTCTGAACCTCTCCTCGTGCTGATTCTCAGGTAACACAAATTACTGCAGTCACCAGCTACTCTCTGAAAGTGAAGCAACTTGTTTTTCAGCTGTGGACAATGTAAGGCTTTTTCAGAACTATCAGCCAAACATGGTGACTGGCACAGAGAGGTCCCAGAGCTCAACTGGTGACAGCCACACTACTCTTCCTTTGGTCAGGCAAAGCTGCCATGGTTGAGGGTTTGGGGTTGCATGGGTGGTTTTCAATTTATTTGGGATTTTTTTAGAACAGAGGTTAATGTTTTCAACAATTGCATTTATTTTGTTATAACTTTAATTTTGCCAGGATTTCTAGGTGGTATATTAATAGGAGATAATCAAATCCACACTGCCTTAACTGACATTACCTTACAATTGAAAGGTGAATGATCAACTGAAAATAAAATTTACAGATATTCACTCTAGACTGTTTTCCATGATGTGGGCATTTAAGCCATTGTTACCATTTTCAAATTGCCACACATAAAACAGTCACTTTTCTTAAGTACTTCATTTTTAATTTCATCTAAATGAGATCCCAAAATGCCAGCTCTGAGATTCAAAGAAGCTGCCCAGCAACAAGAACAATAAATGAAATACACCATCACATCTCTGGTTTGCATCCATCCTCGGGTCCACAAAGTGGACATCTGGATGCCCATGGGATCCTGGGACCTGTCCCAGGGTCACGCAGCAGAAAACCCCAGCAACAGCTGGTCCCAGCCCCTTCCCCAGTACACACAGCATGGAGCAGGGATGCTGGAGCTGCTGGACCTCCCCTAACCACAGAGGTGCTCACCTCCACCTGCACACTGAAACACAGGCAGCCACTGACCAGGTGCTGCTCCCTGGAGCTTTGCCCTCAGGCACAGAACTGTGGAAGAGATTTCACACTCCCAAATAATGGAGTCACATACTGGAGGCAGAGCTGTCAGAGAGGACCACCTGGGAAAGGAGGAGTGATCCTTCACAGAAAACCATGGCCCCAGCATGTGCCTGGGACCCAGAGAGGGCTCCACCCACACAGCCCAGCTGTCCAGGGAAAGACCTGCTCTGGCAACGAGGGGCACAGCCCACTCTCCTGTGGAAGCAGGTCTGCAGGATGTGTCTGTATCACCCAGGAACAGCTGTAAGTGTGCCAATCTAGTTTTGAAGTACTGACTAGCCTATTTACCTAGAGAACTAAATGCTTCTGTAGATTTAGGTCAAACAGTTAATACTACTAATCTTTGTGATTTCCATCCTGAAGTGCTGAAGGTTTTCTAGCAAGGAAGGTGTGTGAGCGCGGTGGGGGGAATAGCCAGTGATGGAAACTACTGCAAAGTAAGGCAGAGAAGCACATGCTGTGAATGTTACCCTGGTGAAGGGACAGCCGATGATGCCCAGGTATTTCTGCAGAGATGGGTGATGGAGTTCTCAGCTTATGCAGCCCGGCAGGGACACCTGGACACAGCTCTCTCTCTCTCCAGCAATTCTCACAGACTAGGAGCTTATGCAAGAGAGGCTTTTATTTTCTCTTTATCCCACCTACAAATAGTTTTCCAGTGCCAAATCCAGGCTTCACTCCCGAGACCATCGGTGTGAGGCCGACCACAGCAGCACCAAGGCACGTTTTCAGCTTGTTATCAAAGGCAAGGCAGTCATTCTGTGCAGTCCATTATAGGGCACCGTTTCAGCTGTCCCTCAGAATGGGCCAACTGTATCTGCCACTGCATCTATTTGTAAACAATGTCAGTTTGCTGAAATAGGTCCTCCCATGGGATTTCATTCCACAAAGAATACTATTAACGGTTTCTGGCCCAATTTGCCTATGATGTAATTATTTCCAAGATTTTGAAAGGAACACTGTATTTTGTTCAGAGCTGTTTCAGGCTCCATTTCAAGAACAGTACAAAGCTCTTTTATTCCTTTCTAAACCAGAAAGAAAAAAGAGGGGGGAAGATAGTTTAACGGTTGATATTAACTTTCTAAAGCTGTTCTAAATGAAGACTAAAGCAAACCACAAGACAATACCCACCAAGAGACTTACAATTTACGGTTTTCCTGATCAGAGTCCATCTGCTCTCCCATTCATTCTAATTTTGAGAATTTCCATGTACCACTGCATCACAACAAAAGAACATTCACTATCACGTAAGACTTCAGATTTTAAATGCTTTGTACCGATTCACTCTAACCCCAACTTAGAGAAAAACTGTAAAGAATGAAGGGTCAACAAGACATGCCCAGCTGAGAAAACTCCCAAGTTTACATTGCAGAGAAATGTCAATAGCAGCAGCCCAAGTTAGACTCTATCCTGGGGCCAGGTTTTCCCATTCTAGTAAGTCCTTAGTCCTGCTAGTCTAGTTCTGCATAGGGCAACTCCATCAAAAACCACCTGGATATTATTACAGCATATCCATATATTCAGTCAGTCAATTTCTGGTATTTTTTCTCTTTTTTCTTTAGGTTCTTTTTTTAATTGTTGTTTGGGGTTTGTTTTTTTGGAGTGGGGCAGTGGTTGGTTTGTTTGGTTTTTTTAAAATAATCCTACCAATTCCTGCCTCCCAGAAATAATCTCTGCTATCTCATCCCTTTCATACACCTCCTGTTCATAGAGACACAAGTCTCTCCACTCAAAACACACATTGGTTTTGTGAGTTTTTCCTACACCTCCTGACAGGCTCCCAGGCAACCTTGCTCTCTGTAGTGCCCTCTCAGCTCAACATGCAAGATGTTGATGTTTGCATTCTGCTCTGGAGAGAAACTTCCATTTCTTAGCTGCAATATGAACTCCAAAGTCTCTGAGTCCACGTTGATTCAAGTCCCTGTGCAGTACTTCAGGAAGCACATAATCCTCCAAAGGATTTCTCCCTAGAAGGTATGGAAAGCAAACTCCTCAACAGGATAAAAAAACTACCCACCTCCTACCTGTTTCAGAACGACAAATTCCAGAACAATGCTGAAGTAACACAGCCCATGCCCCAAACCCACAGGACTCTGACTGAAGGGTATGGAACAGCTCCAAGGACTCTGAGCTGATGTCCCCCTGCCCTTGCAAGCTCAGAGAGCCAGCATGGCACTGGTTTACACTCCTTTCAGAGATTTTAGGCTCTTCCTGCAGCCCTGAGTGCTAGAAATGAAGTTTTTAAAAGCAGAAGTGAGACTGCAGAGTAATTCTGCAGCGGAGATGAGATCCTGGCAAATCCTGCCCACAGTCCTGGGGAAGGGGAACACTGTGCCCTGATCTGAGCACTGCACCAACAGAGCTGCCAGAGGACCCAATACCCCCCCAGGGCTGAGAGAGCCACCTCGGCTTGGCAGGGACAGCTTTGGGAAGGGGCCAGCTGTGCTCACCAACAGCAGGGAGTGCACCATCAACAGCATTTGCCCCATCTCAGTTCTCAAGGATCCCATCAGTGCAACCAAGCCAGTGCTGGTAACCCTTTTAAAAGACATTTGTAAGACAAATGCATTTGTGCAACAAAGTGGACCAACAACTACCTACTTCCAGAGAAAATTCTTTGCAATGCCCACTGGCTTCAAGGAAGCATTTAAAGAGACAGACTGTTGTACCAAAATAGAAGAGTGTATTTGAGTATGTTAATGGGAGCTTCCAGCCAAGTGGCAAAAGCTAAAATTAAATTCTCAGCCAGGTCAGTTGCTTCTACACAATTCTTACAGGGTTATAGAAGATGATCCAACATCCCTGCCCTTCCCCCTTACCTCTTCCAATCACCAGTTAAGTGTAAAGACAAACATTGACTTTAAAAATACGGCATTCAGCTTCTCTATGACTCAATTCCCCCTTTGCAAAAGCCTGTCTTACAATATTTTTGCATCTAGTTCTTGCCAAGCTAGTGAGAAGAGGAAGGAAGATATCTGAAGCACCCAAATGTCTTCAAAACAACACACACACACATAAAATTTGTGCAATTCAGTTCAAGTTCAGAGCAGAATCTCATGCTGGGCCTTGATCTCAGTAAGCTCTTCACCCCTGTGTATCTGGGGAACACTGTGGGTGTATCTTGAATAGCTTTCTTAGGTTAGCCCTCTTATTTCAAAGTCTGCAGCATTAAGACATGACTGGTTCCAATTAAAACTCACGAATAGTATCCTGTTTGCAGAGGCTGGTGTACATTTTCAAAGCCTCAGAGATACTACTGCAGCTTGTGATGCAGCAGAACTGTCTCCAATATGCCTTGACTGGAAGGAACCATGCCAATCTTCAGGCAGTAACTTTGCAAATGTAACTTGAAGATTCAAGGCTCACTCTTTGTTTATAAATATACTTCCTGCAAAAAGATATTTATTACTTAGTTGTATGGGCCAAATTTTGCTCCCAGTGACACTCCTCCATTTCCAAAAATCAATGGTGATGTAACTGAGAAGGATTCTCTCTAGATATTGAGTAATGAGACACTCTGTTAAGGTATTTATAGAGCACTTTGCAGCCCAGTTCAGACCTGTGTGTGTGTTTCTACATCTGCATGTTTACTTGCAGTTTTCTTACAGTTCCTGAATTGGATAGAACAGGATCAATCACAGTTTCACTACTTTTGTGAAAGATGTTTACTGCCTCCTCTGCAAAACTTGGTTAAGTTAAAATATAATACTGAGGCCTTTTTGGTAATAAAGGGCCATATCCAGGATCAGCTGAAGCAGAGAGAACTCTGCCTGGGTACGTGGGGTTCAGAACACCCCAGGGTGGTCTGTGCCCAGCCCCTTCCACCCTTGGGTGCCTGCAGACCGTGAGGAGCTGGCTCTGTAGGCAGGGCAGCTGCACACAGGGTACCTTTGTGAGTAAAACACTTTTTTCTGGGACCTCCCCCACATGCACATGTTGCAAACAATCATTGCATCCCTTCTTTATACAACCCTGAAAAAAGGAGGCATTCACACAAACCACAGAAGGAATTGTGACTTTACAGACAACAAGAACACTTCCCTTTCATACAACTGTCTCAAAGCACAATACAAACATTTGCCAGTTAAACTTCCCCATTCCCCTCACAGGCAGGTAAACATACTCTGAGCTGAACAAATTATTCAAACTGAGTAATTTCTTTGATGAATGTACTCTCTGTTCCTGTTTGCAAACACCCTGTAAGCAGCTTATGATTTCTGCCAATATATTCATTTATTCAGTAGTTATCCTCTGTACTTGCTACAAGTAACTTTTGGCCTCTGAACTAGCTGTTCATAAGAGGCTCTCTGTGTGGAGGGGATATTTTGAATTCAGGTTGTATCCAAGTAAAACTACCTGGGTCACAAGTACTTGGAATGGAAACATCCATTCTGAGATTGGATAAACAGGCTTCTGTTAGGAATTGTGGCATTAAGAGTTTTACATAGTGACTTACTAATACCGGTTCAAAATTCCCTCTTGACAGTGCACTTGAAGCAACAGGGTCAAAAAACAAATACAGAAGGGATGTTTGTGCAGTAGCTGTGAATTTAATGGTTTTGACTAAATATTTCTTCAAATTTAAATTATTATGTCCTTTGTCTGGACCTTGAGTCACTGAGTTGAACTGCTAAGAGCTGGGAATGGACTAAAACAGTGGAGCTTGTCACAACTGATGGAAATAACCTACAAAAATATTTTTCTCCCCTGCTTAATTTACATTTGACAACATTTCTCAGTTCATGGCCTTTGAGGATCCCTCTCCCCTCTTCACAAGCACAGCCCACCTATCTAACTACATTTCTTTCCACAGCCCTTCAACTCTTTCCCTGCAAACTTCCAGTGCAACCACTGGCAACACTTTACAAACCCATCTGACTTTCCTCTCCCAACACTCTCCAGCCCACCTGCTTTACAAGCCTCTTCCCACACAGTGACAACTCTGCAGATTCCCAGTCCCTCGTACCCACTCCCACTACAGAAGTTTCACAGCTCCTCACACAGGTTTCACTTTTCCCAGTGCAACAAGTATTGGGACTTCCCAGGTTTTAACAGAGCATCTCTCGCTTCCCCTCTCCATTCAAAGCCACAGTTGTTCAGGCTGTTGTCCCAAAAAGCGAAACACGGAATTATTTTTGCTTAGTAAAGCCAGTGATGTTTAAAGTTGGATGTGTATATAAGGGCTATGCTTAACCAGTGCTTAATGTATGAGAGAATGTGAACAAGGATGCTGAGGCTTCAGCACAGCTGTGGGACACTGAAAGAAAAACTGGAGAGAATTCTTCTCCACCCTGCTGGGATGGGGCTGAGCCCCAGAGAACACCCTTAGCACAACACACTTTCTTTGTGGGTGTTTTTCAATCACATCAAAACAAACACAATCCGTTCAAACTGTGCTCATGCTGCAGTTCTGGCCACTTCCTAAGCCCCTTGAGCTTTGGGATGGTTACATGACCTGGGAGGGGAAGAACTGCCTGCACAGAGGGTGTGGGACAGTGAAACAGCTTCCTCCATGAAACTTGTCCAGGCATTCATTAACAGAGCCCATCAGAGCACAGGAAAGAAAGGAACTATATTCCTACAGGTTACATTAAGTGAGCAGCTCACAACATCAGAAGATGACCTGAAAGTGGTAACTATTTTTGATAGGAAAAGTGACTTAACTTCATATGACAAAGGTATGGACACAGCACACCCTGACGATGCAGAAAAGCCGGCTGGATCACGAGGACACTTTTGCCACCCAGAGAGAGAGAAGGGAGAGCTTCCACCCTCCTGACTGCCTTGGGAAGAGCCACCAGCACCTCCACCCACTCATACTCAATCCCAGACAGCTATATGGGTATTTCTGTCATGTGTTTTTGAATCATGGTTTGAAACAAAAAGGTTGTGCTCTAAGCTACTGAATCTGGAGACATACTGAGACTGACAGAGCAATGGACACTCCAGAAGGAGCTAAAGGAGGAAAAAGTGAAGTACACTACAGCCCTTTTTTATTTCTTTTAAAGTAATGGGAAACAGTTCACTGGGATAGGTAAGAAACAGTGAAAAAGTATGTAGAAAAGGTATTTATATACAAGAGAAAATAAAAATACCCTGTTTGCTTTCTATTTAAACAGCTGAAGGGCTCCACAAAGCTGAAAAGGATGCCTCAAAATCAACTGTGCCTCTAAAATACGCCACATTCTGCAGGATTGCATCCCTGGCCCTGGTCTACACATGAAAAAGCCTGTGAAATGAAATGTGGATTCAAACCATTGCAGATAGATTGAAATAATTCTCCATATGGACTTTATTATTCCTAGTTGACAGTTTAAGCCTCAGGTTCACTTTCATTCTCTAGAAGGACTCAAATGTAAATGAAGAAAAGCTACTTATTGGAGACACCAACATCATGACTGCTGCACTAAACATTTCAAGACCTCAATTCAGATTAAAACCAGCCAAGACAAATGATTTGAGTTCTAACTTGAGTTGGTAACCTAAAGTCAATCCTGAAGCACTGTCCAAGATCAAGGATGAGAAGCCAGACCCTACTGCAAGCCACTGACCATCAAAATGGACCAAAATGGACTATCAAAAGTCTGACTCCCAACTCACCTGACGGGCAGCAATCCCTTGGCCACAGGAAGGCTTTGTAACCCATGTTGCTGGATCTTTTACAGGTGCAAGCTGAACACTTGTGGCTCACTAGGCTGACCAGGCAACTTGTGCAACAGAGTAAAAGGGTCTGTGCTCCTCAGATACTGCCTTGTTCCGGTACAGGAGAGTCTCATAGCAGTGTCTTAGCAGTGTCTTAATGCAAGGGCTGTGATTGTATCAGTTCAGCTGGAGAACAGCAAAGCCCCAAAGTGGTCCAGAAAACCCAAACCTGGGCCTGCTCCTTAGGGGTACAGGCAAGAGTGCAACAGATATCAGCTTGCTCCCATCACTACTCTCTCTTACTTTTTAAACAGTATCAAAGGAAGCATCTTGCTTGGATTTCCGTAATGAAACTTAAGATATCTAAAGAAGTCTTTGAATTTGTATTTTTGAGCATCCTAAACTTCTACTGAACTCCAGTTGGCGCACTAAGGCTGCTTTTAATAAACCACTTGGCATCTTGCCTATTATGTTTCTCATTTTATTTACATTAAAAAACCAATCAAACAAAGTTTGGAAGAAGAAAGAGGAGAAAGAGAAAATAAAGGACCAGTCTTCCCCATTCCTCATATTCTCTGTAGGTGTCAGTGCTTTCTCTGCTCTTGCACAGTGTATTCTCTGCTTGTCATACTCACAGAAGATCTGCCATGATAAACATGACCAGCTGGACCCCCACCCCAGCCGCACTCCAACCCACACCAACAAAGCTCACCACAGAAACTTCATGGCCCATTTCCCTGCAATGGTTCCCACGGACAGACCAAGAGCTGGTTTTTGCCTCCAAATACATGTGCAGCTCTCCAGGAAGGAAACCAGAGGGAGGGTACCCCACAACTATGACCACACACTGCTGAAGTACTGCCTGTGCCCCACTAGACATGTGCAGTCCAAGCCAACAACCAGCACAGACCTTTGGAAGAGACAAGGAAGCAGCCATATAATGCAGTAGTTTAAAGTTATAGACAGTTTTCATTTTCTAGCACCTTCCAGTCACCTTTTAGTTCATTTCACCTTTGCAATCCTTAAGCTGAGAAACTTGCTGTAGTAAACAACACTAAAGCCCTGTGTCAGAGGAGGATGAATCTGACATTTAAAAGACTTAACTCAAGGCCACCCCAGGACTGGCAGGCTGAGTTGCCTCCAAGAGGGAGAAATAAATCATGAGTCCTCTGGATGTCTCCAGTTCTGCTACTGGGGCTGGATAAAGACATTTAAGGAGGAGAGCATAGGATGGACGTGATGCCTCCAAATGCCACAAGGAGAGACAGAGACCAACACCATATGAGAAGATTTGCTGTACCCATCTTCCAAAGGCATTATGGCATATTTGGAAGGAGACAGCCCCTGCCTCCAAGTAAGAAAAGGATGAAGCCCAAGCTGCTGTTTTTTATCTGGGAGGTGGATACAGTCCAGATTCTGCATCAACTCTTTTAGGCACTAGGGCAGGAAGGCATTCCTATCCCCATTCACTTCCTCAGGGACAACGTTTTGCCTTTTATTCTTTGCCAGGCCTTTTACTTACAGCTGACTAACTTCATATATCTAATATTCACCTGCTATGTTAGTGATCTTATCGTGCGTAATGGCCCGTCTACCTCGGGGGTGTTATGGATCTGCAGCAGTCGGGGGGGAAATGGAGCAGTGGCTGCGTGCACTTGTTTATTTCCAGTTGCCAGCTAGGCCTTGTCTTCAGAGCAGCAGGATGGGAAGAACAGGAGAACAAATGTCCAAATGCTATTCTTAAATAGGTCAGGGGAGAAATGACACCTATGTGCAGAAAGCAAAACAAGATACACACACAAGGTCTGTTCTTTTCTCAGCTACCACAATGGCTGATATTTTTAAACTGCTTAAACAGGGGCTCAGCATTTAACGCTTCAGTGCTCAAAAAATAATCTTCTGTTCCAGAGTGGTGGAGCAGTGGAGATTCCTTCTTGCCTGACTTCACATTACAACAGAGAAAACAGTTCACCATCCCCTTACAACCTAAATGAAAAAATAAAGGTGTTTGGGGAACTATTCACAATTCCCCTGTACTTGCCCAGCACCTCCTGCAGAGTCTGCAACTACCAGGCTAAAGTCACTGGGCTCAGCACGGGACAAAAAGCCCCCAAAGGTGGTGGCATTCAGGACACCCCACCCTCCATTACTGTATAAGAGAATGCTTGAGCCACCAGGGACCATTCTAGTTTTGGAAATCACAACGTAACCATGCCACAAATCCCAGTTACAGGAACTGGTAACAGTCACACTTCTGGGCTTCATTCCTGTTTCCTGCAAATTTTCACTAGGGCAAAATCACTGAGCTTCTCCCTACACCCACAGATGCCTTCTCTGAAGAACCTGGGAGTGCATTCACAAGTCACTGATGCAAAAGGACTCAATTTTTTTGATATAAGCAGACAAGAACCAAGACAATTCCATTCCCAATACATCAGGGTAGCCACCATCTCAAGGTCTCTGCCCAGAACATGAGGAGCCACCTGCATCACCTCCCTGCTCAGCAGGTGTTTCTAAAGCAGTCTGAGGTCATAGTGCAAACCCCTACAGAAGCACCAACTCCCAGAGCAGCAGCTGACACTAATGCAATCTTGTATCAGGTCAAAGAAGGTACCAAAAATAAGAAGCCATCAAAAGGCACAGAAACAAGTAAACAAACAAAAAAAAACAAGGGAAAAGATAAGAGAACAACAACAGGACCTAAAATAGATTCCTGTGTCATGCATACATCACATTTATGGCCCAAAAGCTTTGCAAAAGAACTTGTTCTTAAAACAGTCCATCAACATTTCCTCCACTGCTAGCTGAAGCCTACCACTGTCTAACACCCCTATTTTCTACTCACAACAACTTCAGGCTGTAAGGAAAACTGATGTACATTAATTGAGGATTTTATGAGGCACAAAATGACAGCTGCACTGTTATACTATAAGAAGCAAAGCAAGCTGAGAAAGAAGTCATATTAGTATGTAAGTATTAGTTTGTAAGTATTGTGTTCAGTTCTGGGCCCCTCAGTTCAGGAAAGAGATTGAGGGGCTGGAGCAGGGCCAGAGAAGAGCAACGAGGCTGGTGAAGGGACTGGAGCACAAGTGCTGTGGGGAGAGACTGAGGGAGCTGGGGGTGTTTGTGCTGGAGAAGAGGAGGCTCAGAGGTGACCTCAGCACTGTCTAGAACTACCTGAAGGGAAGTTGTGGCCAGGTGGGGGTTGGTCTCTTCTCCCAGGCACTCAGCAATAGGACAAGGGGGCACGGGCTCAAGCTCTGCCAGGGGAAATTGAAGTTGGAGAGCAGAAACAAAATTCTTTACAGAGAGAGTAATCAGGCATTGGAATGGGCTGCCCAGAAAGGGGGTGGATTCCCCATCCCTGGAGGTTTTTAAGGTGAGCTTGGCCGTGGCACTGAGTGCCATGATCTGGTAAAGGGACTGGAGTTGGACCAAGGATTGGACTTGATGATCTCGGAGGTCTTTTCCAACCCAACCGATTCTATGATTCTATTCTATGATTCAAGCACAAAAGATGCACAAGAAAACCTTAAGAACTCCACCTGTCGTTATTTCCAGTTCTTAGGAATAAAGGCCAAGGGCTGGAGGTGCACTGCCCTCCCAGGCATACATGCACAGGTGGGCACCAGGACACACAGCATGGTGAGGCTGCAGGAGGGCACTGACACAGCCAGCGAGGAGGCAAATCCAGCTGCACTGACACGGCACTGCCTGACACAGACACAGCACTGAGGCAGAGACAGCTCATGATCCTCCAGCTTGGAGAGCACACAGAAGATGGGAAGTCTCCATGCTTGCTTCATATAGAGCCACAAAGCTTTGCAATTCCATGATGGAACCTTCAATGGTCCTGTGAAACAACGTGCCCCCCTCCCAGGGCTGACAATCTCCAGCTGATTTTTGCTAATGTGAAGAGCATTTCCATGTGTGCACAGACAGCAGCAAACTGCTGCTCCTCGACAGCAGCTGCCACCTCAGCCAGGTACCCGGGTACAGGACACCCACATCCACATGGTGAACACCACAAGCATATTTCTTTCCAGGCCCCATCTCAGAAGGAACAGAAGCAATGGGAAGATGGTGGGATACACTGCCAGCCTCCAGGCTCACACCACCTTCAGCTCTGCCTCGGCACAGACCAGGGCCTGGAGCTGGTCCTCACCAGGGCAGAGGAGCAGGGCTTCACTCTTTTTTAATTTCCTTGCAGGACACGTTGAGAGGCAGAGCCACATGCTGAGAGTACAAGCACGGAACACCTGCCACAGACCTCACAAATAACCTCAGACCAGTTACTCACTGTCTCTGTGTGTCCTTTCCGGTCCTGTGAGCAACTCAGCTCTCTCCCTTGCTGTTAATGTTAGATGAGAGGTTGCTTCTATTTTGTCACATCTATGAGATTTTAAAGAACATAATAAAGAGCCAGTTTGGTTTCAGAAACCTGACAGTGGTAACGTTGTTAATCAGCACACAGTACGTGCAATACAGTGTCAACAACACGCACAGCAAGTGAAGAAGAGAAAAAGGACAACACAATACCTCCTATGAACTGAGAAAACAGCAAGTACTGGGGGGAGATCAACCTCTGGAAATAATGGATTGCTAGGACAAGAAAGGTCAACAGAAGTGAGAACAGAGACTGTATACTGCTCTGTCCTCAAGGAGGAAAAGACAAGAAAACTAGAGGTAAAATAACTTTACTAAGTGGCAGGAAATTATGAGAAATGAGCAAGACACTGTTGCCAGGATCAGTGTCTAAAAAAAACCCAACACAGAACAGTCGATATAGTGTCTGATCTCAGACAAAATGAACCTGTCCAAAGGCACTATTGTTTAGGCAAATCGTGAAGCAAAGACTAAATGCTCTGGTTACAGAGCTGTGCGTCACTGTGTCTGTGTGTAACCAAAGAGATGCCAGAGGTCTCCCAGCGAGATGGTAACAGCCCCAGACATGCACCATTCCAGACCAGAGGGAGCCTGATCCAGCTCTAGGAAAATGCTCCCAAACAGCTCAGCCCTCTGGACTATCCCATGAGCAGGGCAGAGTGACAGGCCCAAAGAGCAGGAGCACTTGCACCAAGTCAGAAAGTGGTTAAAGGAACTCAGGATACACAGAGACACAGACTGCCTGAAATCACAGGCTCTGTGGTCCAGAGCATGGTACAGAGAGATGCAAAAAGAACGAGGCTCAGCTCAGAGCAATGGGGTAAACACACACAGAATACCTTTACAATGCAGCTTCTCCAGAAAGTTAAGTACCAAGTGTGAATGCAGTACCTGAGGATGCTCCCGTGGAAAAAGGGATCTCTGCTGTACAACCTCAGCAGACAGAGCCTCAAGAGTCAGCTCTGCACAAGCAGCTGCCAGCCATTCCACAGCTATGTTTGCTGCTGTGTCATTAAATCAAAGATGAATTTGATTCCAGCTGGATTGTAGAACCAGCTGCATTGATAAGAGGCAATCTTAGACTAGAGAAATGCCACCAAACATTAAAAACATGGAATAAAAAAATTGTTCTGAGGTCAGTGGGCGAACAGAAGCTGTTGATAAAAAAACCCTCACAAAACTAAAGGAATTATCACTTTATGTTGACAAAAGCTGACAGACAGAACCATCCACTGCCTGGCAGCAGGTCCACGCAAACATGAAATGATAAACTTATTTGATAAAGAAATATTACAATTTTTGCAGAAACTTATGTCCCTATGAGGCCTTACAACAAAGAACAGAAAAAAAAAGACCTCAGAACACACAGAGACAATTAAAAGCCACACTGATTAACAGGTCACAACAACTAACCATAATCTACGAATCACTGTTGAGTGAAACTGTTCCCAGTGAGCTTGATTCCTGGCTCTGCATTTGCCTCTGAGGCCTTTAAAGAATTTCTTAGAGCCAAAGATGTGATGAGCACCTTGGGCTGGAGCAGCTCTGCAGACTCTGAAGTCTGGGAATATCCAAGGCCATCAGCACACACTGCAGTGACAGGCAGAGCCTGGGAGCAAGCACTGCCATCCTGGGGGTTCCTCTGCAGCAGAGGGTGGGTCAGTCACCTCAGGGACCTGGCCCAGATGAAAGGCTGCCCATCAGGCTGATGTCTCTCCTAAGCAGAGCAAGGCTGGAGGCAGCCACAGCCAGGAGCTGGGGACAGAGCACAGCCCCATAGCCTGTTCCTGAGCAGGAGACCTTTGTCTCTTCAGCCATGCAAAGTTGCTGGTAAGAAGCTGCTTTGCCACTACCATGATTTTGTCAGCTCCTCCCTAATTTACAGCCTTAGGCAGATGCCTGCTTTTCCTTGCCCAGCCCTGAGGTACCAAAGTCCTACATAGCAGCTCACTGCAACACCAAGATGCCTCAGCAGCAAACTAAAGAAGAGCAAGTATGGACAGTCAGTGCCCTATCCCATTTACCAGCTGATGCCTAACAGCTCATGAAGTCCATCTGCTCATACAGAAAAGGAGCCACCAGATACACTCCCTGGAACATGACATGTCCATCCACATCATTTAGTCATCAGCACTGTCTGGGGTCACAAGCCAGGAGAAAGGACCATGAAAACAACTTCATGGAGGACTTCCAAGGGATAATTGACCCTGTTCTTCAGAGAGTATCATCCTTCAGCACTTCCTGGCTGGTCACTAATGGCAGCAAAGACACGCAGAAAGGGAAACTTCACAGAATGACACATGCAGGTCCCAGAGGAAGAGAAAACAGGAGATTAACACATCAAATTATTACCCAGTTCTAATGGCAGACTCCGTGAGATTTCCATGTGCCAGGCAGTAATGCAATACTGGCTTCTTGACAGGCCAGATCACAAGAAAAATGCCAGTGCCCTCTCTTTGCATGATGACATGTCGTGATACACCAGCCAGCACTGTCCTCAGAACTCCTGTCAATAACATGCACCATTACTGTGTCCCTGTCCTGGGTGAAACTAAGTCACAGCAACAGAAAGCACCTGCTTACACCTTGATGTTTCCAGTACTGCTTGGCAGATTAGAGATCCATCCCACCAGTGACACACAGATCTGAGCTAGGAAAAAGCTATAGTAGAAAACCAGCCAAAGATCTACTAGTGTGAATGTTCACAGGGCTTTTTTCCCCTTGTGATAAATTTCAGTAGGAAACTTAGAAGCAGACTCTAGGAAAAGGCAGTGACCTTTAGTCTTTATATCCAAATGGAATGATCCACTCTCTTTTAAGACACGAAGGTTCTTTTGCAAAATTCATAATTTATTCCAGCTCAAAAAGCTCTTATTTGTCATCAGAAACAAAGTGAGACAATAAAACCTCAGTGTACAGGAAGAGGGAAAATATTTACCTTACATTGAGTAAACTTTTCCCAAGGTGCAAGCACAACTGTAAACAGGAAGAAATGTTAAAAAGAAAAGACATGGTAGAAGCTGTTTGCAACTACACACCTCAAAGCCAGAAGGGATACGAAAGTGGATCTCCTCTCTTCAGGAGTAAAGAAAATTGTCACAAAGAAGCACAAATTATTTATTAAAGAGAGTATGATACCACGGGAAAACAAAACAAGACCTAAAATAATCTAGATGTAGACAATTTCTATCAAGAGAAACCAGATAAGGGTACAGAGAAGACAGCTCTTTCCTTTATTATCTTTAATTCAATTCTGCTTATCAGCATCGTCATTACATCTGAAAGTGCAAAGACTTTAACACATTTCAAGTCTTATTCAATTCCCACCAAAGTGTCCGAATAGATTCCAGTAATGTATCAGATTTCTATGGGCCCTTCCAATCTGAGAGCTAAACACTCCTTTAAGAACTAAATGAATTCAGCTTCCTTGCCTTTGTGAGGAGAAGCCCTGGCTGCCTGCCCTTTCTCTGACTCAGACACACTTGGCCCAGCCATGAGAAGGGCTACGTTCCCTCTGCTCCCACCGAAGTCAAGGGCATCTCTAAGGCTCAGCATGTCCAAACCCAGGCTGCCTGCCACAGGGGCCAGAGCCAAGATGCCAGCCAGGAAATGCACAAGCCCTGGGAGGAAAGAGTGTGAAGGCAAAGCCCGTGGCTCAGAATGGGCAGCCCTGGATCACTTCTTGAGCATGCCAGGCTCATGGAAGTCCTGCTGTACCAGTGGGCTCGATTCTCCATTTCACCCTGGGACCTGTGAGTCTAATTTGGGCTGACGCAGAGTGGTGTGCACTGAATGAGCCTCTGCTGCAAAATGTGGGCCAGCACATCATGGTTTATTACTATTTCATTATCTTCAGATTCTGTTCAGCCTGCAACAGCTCCCAATTAATTCAGCATTTTACAGACCTTGTTCGTGTATTGCTTCCTGTGTTTTAAAATATTTTTCTTCCATTATCTAGAAAATATTTATACAGAATGGTAACATTTTGTGCATCTGAAAAGTGATTTATCTCAGGTTCATAAAGCCCTTCACCAGCTACAATTAAGTAAATCCCCTGACATTATACAGGTAAATGCCAGTAACAGCCATCCCTAATTTCAATAATCTCAAAGCACTTTTGGAGTAATCAGTGAATTCTTATTAGACAAATCACACACTTGTCTGCAGAGCCAGAATCCTGGGCTTTCCACTGCTGAAAGTCTCAGACTTTCAGCCTAAATGAGAAAAGGCACTAAAGGCAGACACTGCAGACTGTACACCACACAGGCTGTGCCACCCAGAGCTCACCCTTGGCATCAGAAGTTTGACACAGCCTACCTGAGCCACCCAGAGCACAGACCCCAGTCTGCAAAGAGCTTACAAATCAGGAAATCAATGCACAGAGATCAAATTACTGCTCCAAACACATGCACCTCAGGAGCCCAATCTCTTCCTCTTGCTGCTGAGCATTCACTACCAGCAGTTGTGAGCTCTCCAGCCAAAAAATACAGCTGGAGTGCCCCAGTTCTGCCCCTTGTACACAGAGCATCTAAAATATCAAATCTATATTCTCAATTAAATTGTACACAGCATCTCCTGTACTCCAGGGAACAGCTGAAAACAATGACAGCAAAATCATATTTTGCCCTAGTGCACTTGCCAGCTCTGCACCATCACAACAGCCCAGTGCAGATACAGGTCTGTGCAAAGTCCACCTCATCATCCCTCTACCCTGAGGCATCAGGTGGCACTAACTCTTATCTACCACACACTTGTCTTGCCCTTAGAGAGGTCTATACCCTCTGCTATTTGTTCATATTCTGACATTCAAATACTTGCCTACATGTCTAGGGACAGGTTTCCTGGTCACACTCCTTACTGAATATTCTCCTGCTACGTGCACTGACCACATCCCCTCTGCTTGTCTGCAGCCCCTGATCCCCCCTTCAGCTACATCATGTGGTGGGTGATTTCTTCCCAAGAATTAATTCTACTACTGACATCCCCATAATTTCTCAATGAAAGATAAGGCCTTCTAGAAGTACAGCCCTCTGTGTCCAGATCAAATGCAAAAATCAGGATTTTTCCTGTCTCATCTCCCTGTGCAGGAGCATAGGAGGAAATGCCAAGAATCTGAAGTTCTCTTCTGCTCTGGAACTGACTTATCAAGGGGACTGTGGCCAATTGCATAATTACAACGTGCCTCAATTCTCTCATTTCTCAGTGGCTACAATTACTCTGTAACAAATCCCTGGTCACCTGGGACTGATCCTGTACTTCAGATCCTGCCTTCCTGCAGGCTGCAATCCGACAGGCATGGGCCTTGCTCCTGGGAAACGCAAGGGCTGCGACTGGAGCTCATCATGAATTTTTCAGCAAGTTACATGTCAGTGGCTTGAAAGAGACTCTGGGAATATGCCCCTGTTATCACAGAATCACAGACTATTCTGAGTTGGAAGGGACCCACAAGGATCATCGAGTCCAACTGAAGTCAATGGCCCATACAGGGGATTGAACCCATGACCTTGGCATTACTACAACCAAGTTTTAAATGGAAGGGTTTGTCAGAAGGATGAGGCTCTGGACAAGACAAGAAAGGGAAGAGCATTTCTGTTCCCTCAGGGAGCAGCTGAAGAAAGTGCAGACTTGGGGCTGTTACCAGGAGTGGGGAACCTGGGCTCAAAGCAGGCACCAGCCTTGCAGATGCAAGGCAGGGGATCCAGATTGCCCCGAACAGTTTTCCACTCCTCCGTAAACACTTCTTAATAGCATTTCTTCTACTCCCACTCTCTTCTAAAAAGCTTTAATGATCTTAGTGCCAGGGAGATACAGAAGAGGAAACCATTTCCTACCTGGCCCTACAACAAGGAGAGTTCAAGTTCCACCTACGTGGAAGTGGTGCTGTGTATACACAGTGACCAGGGCATCACAAAATGAGCTCTCCAGAACCCAAGGATGTGAGAATTTCCATTCAACTTCCCTCCAAAAATGAATCAGCCCGCTGGGCAACTCCCAGAGATTCTGTGCAGATTATTAATTAATTAATTAATGGCTGGTGAGTGCTTAGAAAAGGCAGAAGGTGAGGGACTGCTATTATTACCCAATATTATCGTGGCTTTCTGACACATATGCCACAGGCAACTTGGATCTATCCTTCCTATGACTCTCTGATGCTGGACTCTACATAAATACATTCTTCCAAACACAACATGTGAGTTATAACAAGTGAATGATGATCTTGGCCTAGAACCTTTTAAGAGAGCTCTGGAGATGGGCACAGGGCCACACACTCTTAATATGCAAAGGCAGCTGTGTGACATCGCTGTGCCCTGGGAGACTATTTGAAGACTTCTGCCAAAAGCTACTGCTCACCCAGAGATGCTGGCAGAAAGGAAGATGTGTCTGTACTAAACCATTTCCATGTAGCATCTGCTGACTTAGCCTGAAGTGCCACCGAAGGGATTTGGGATAACTTCCCAACTCCACAGCAACAAAGGCTGAGGCAGATATTCTTTCAGCTTGGCTCTAAGGACAGGAACTCCTAGAGAGGGGAGGAGAGGACCACCAGGACTTGGATCTACTAGAATTTATCAGCCTTCCCTTCAGCTCCTTCACCCAAACTGACAACATGGAACACACTAGCTAAGTGTTTCTTTAGAAAATCACTTATTACAGTCTGAAGTGTAATGTCAACACATCCCAAGTTGGCCCAACGTTTTCAGCAGCCAGTATTGCTTAACTTGACAATCCAATTGCACAAATGGATCAAAGCAAAAGCTGGAATTTGCACAGGCACATTTACACTGGGTGTCTAAACCACTCAGAGCAGAGGATTTATAAGTGAAACAGGCTGCTGCCATTTTTCTGACAAGCCCAGAACTTCTTTCCAGTAGCTACAAGAGAGCTGGGTAGGGATGTTTTACAGGAACATGCAGTGATAAGAGAAGGGGAATGGCTTCAAACTGACAGAGTGCAGGTCTAGATCATATATCGGGAAGAAATTCTCCCCTGTGAAGGTGATGAGGCACTGACACAGGTTGCCCAGAGAAGCTGTGGATACTCCACCCATGGAAGTGTTCAAGGTCAGGCTCGACAGGGCTTGGAGCAACCTGGTCTAGTGAAAGGTGTCCCTGGCCAAGGCAGGGGCTTGGAGCTAGATGGTCTTTAAGGGCCTTTCCAACCCAAACCATTCTATGATTCTATGATGATTCCTCCTCCCACACTGACAGGATGAAGTTCCTTCATTTCTTTGTAAGACAAAAGACCAAAGCAACATCTACTCTGCAGCCAAACCTGCGCTCGCAGTTCTGAAAGATGCTCCCAAGTTTGCTTTTCCAGCACATACATCAGCACAAGACACAGCCACCCCCAACCACAAGTGCCCTGCTGAGCAGCTGGCCCATGCTGACCCCCACGGGGAAGCTGGAAAAGAGATGCACTCCCCTCTAGCTGCAGCATCACCATCTGCCCCAGGAGGGAACACTGCAGTTCTTCCTGTCCTTCAGGAATCACACACCTCTACTCTTTCCCTACCAATTCTCAGTTAAAAAATCTGCTTTGCTGACTTGCTGGCAACAGCTGTAAAAAATCCAGTTTATGTGCACGCATCTGCACACACCAGAAATTAGTGTTTATCATCCAGCTTTCTCACTGATCTCCTTTTTACCAAACCCTGTGGATGTTGGGTAATGTGACATTAAAAGGACTTGGGTAGACTATCAGTGCAGGCAGTGTGCAGCACCTCCCCTTCCAGGTGTGCACCTGCCTGCACCTTCTGATAATGCACCTTCCCAAAGGCTTTGGCAAAATGTACGTTTGCATTGCAGAACATCAAGAGACAGTGAGACAATAAATTCTCTCCATCCTGCCTTTCAAGAGATAACTGAGTTGGCAAGTTGAGTGATAAAGAACTGATGTAATTGTGTGTCATTAAGCTGCAACTAATACTGGTAGAGAATGGATAAGGACCTGTGAGTTAGAAATGCTATCAAGGAAAATCTAAGATGTGGCATTAAGGCACACATTGAAAATAGAACACATTTTGTACTTCTAGAAATACTTAATTCTATTCCAAGCCACCACTTCTTGTTGTTTTACTTGGCATGAGCCCTTTTCACCAGAGTTCCTTCTTCCATCAAGGACTTTATGAACGAGTCAAAACCCAGCATCTAGAAACAGAGCCTCCACATCCCCTTTGGCAAAACAAAGCTTGTCTCACTCTTCATTTAGAAAGGAATTCCAGCCTGATCAGAATACCTTGCCAGACCTCACTGCATAGATCATTTGCTCCTCATGAAAGGCCTCCACCTGCTGAGTCCGTACTAGACTTTCCCTGAAACAAAATTCCTGTGCTGAACATCTTATCCATAACTTTCCTGCCAACCATGACCAAACCCTCTTTCATTTGCTTCCAAAGAATATGAAGGGATTCAGTAATGCAGCAGAGAAATTACTGCCCATTTCAGGTGCACAGAAGGCAGTGCCCAGCTCCCATGGGAATCCAGCTCCCATGGGAATCCAGCCCCCATTGCATGTGCCTCTCCACACATGTGGAGAGCAAATACTTCTACTCATCTGCCAAGCAGGAGTTCCTTAGGCTTACTGAGCACATAAACCTGCACATCACCTCTGAGGCCTGGCCAAATTTAACATCTGCACTATCAAGAACCCACCTAAATTTGTGAAGCATTCCGTATTTTCAACAGGTCACTCACAGAAGCTGTGGATGCCCCATCTCTGGAAGTGATCCAGGATGGAGCTCTGAGCAACCTGGTCTAGTGTCCTTCTCCATGGCAGGGGGTTGAACTAGCTGGTCTTCAAGGTCTCTTCCAACCCAAACCAGTCTGTGATTCTATGAGCCTGTCTGACTGAGACAGCTCTTGGTGGTTCCACAGATCATTCAGGTCCTGACCTCTCAGGTCACCACAGCAGGGGTTAGACAGTGCTTCAGGTACCTGAAATGGAAAAACTGGGAGCTACTGAAGGATTTGGGACTGCATTCTTTTAAATATGAAACCAAATTCGTATCAGGTAATACAAATCTCTGATTATTTGTGAGCTGAAGAAGAAAGTTGCTCTGCCCCTTTGACTAGTTACACTGACTTTGATGACAGAGAAGTCTGAGGGAAAAAAAGCCTAAACTCCCTTAAAAACTGTATTCTGATCCTACAAAACACTTCCATGTGGCCAGTACGTGACCAGCCACCAAGGCAGATTCTGTGCCAGTTTTCTGGGATTGTACCATTCCCAGCTCAGCAAAGTCTCACAACAGTTAGAGCTGGGCCCTTTATCAGAAGGTGAGTGTTCAGTGCTACTGATGGAACTCAGCCATGATTATCTGCTAGATCATGATACTCTTTTAGTAATTATCATCAGCACCAATATAACTTTGGCTGCTGCTAATTGTAAGTGTCTTGATCTGATTTACATTCAGGGGCATTATATCATAAAGTGCAATACATGATCCCAGTCAGACAAGCTGATAGTGCAGACTGTGTAACTAGAGATGAATCACGTCCTAAGCCTTTGCAGGTTTGGTTTGCCCTCCAAGAAACAAGTTTCCATTCTTCCAAAGGCCGCATGGAGAACAGAACCACGCACTCCTTTCTGTAAGGGAGCACCTCCGGGGTACGAGCCCTTTTCTGAGTGACTGGACCTCCACCTGCAGCCACCCACAAAATGCCTGTCCCAAGAACTCCTGAGAAAGGAAATCTCATGAAAGGTAAAGGACTTTGAAGGGAGTTGCACAAAGGATAAAAGGGTTCTGGAGAACAGAAATCTTGATGAAGATGAGAATCAATGTGTTACCAAACACAGCTGTTTTATAAACCTCAACTCTCCACATTAAATGACAACTTGGGGTTAGACCACATAATTGGAGGCACTATTTTTCATAGGCACTGGCCTCTAGGCCAGCAGGTATGTCATGAAGCACCAAGATAGTTAACTCAGACTAAGGAAACATTAGTGACAGATTATTTTTTCTGACAGCAACCTGACCACTGAGCTCTGATACAAGTTTGCAGATCCATTCAGATCCCAGAATCCTGACTACAAAACAATTCAGGCAAGACACACATCCTCTATATCTATATATTCCATGTATATATATCTATATTACTAGGTATTCTGCCTGGAGTTTGTTTGTTTTCCCCTGCTCTCTCAATTATAACCTGTTTACGTGTCTAGAAATTAAAGATAAAGGGCAGAGTGAAAAGATTTTTCCAAACATCACAGGAAAAAAATACAAGAAAACTGTCTTCCTGTAAAGTACCAGGCTAAGAGTTGCAATTGCATTTTCATTTGTTTTACTAGACCTATAAAATACCACTTGTGCTGAATGGGTGCAGGGGGGACATCAAGTTTTTAAGTATTGCTCAAACTGAACAAGAATATGTTTAAGTCCCCTGAGCTGAGGGGAACCAGCTTTCTGGAG
This sequence comes from Sakesphorus luctuosus, assembly GCA_013396695.1. Lineage (NCBI taxonomy): Eukaryota > Metazoa > Chordata > Aves > Passeriformes > Thamnophilidae > Sakesphorus > Sakesphorus luctuosus. The sequence goes on from VWZD01011790.1 coordinate 72,573, forward strand.
TGCCACCAGCACCAGCCCAGTGTGGCAATAATTCAGGCCCTACCTTCTGCCTTCAGAGTGTGAGGCTCAGATACTAACACAGAAATGCAGCTCCACAAGCTCTAAGATCCTGGGTACCAGAAATTCTGCTCAGAGCCAAGTCTCAGGCAAAGCTCAGGGAAGGGAGAGCTCAGAGGAACAGTCTCTAAGATGTGGTTCCAGCATCCACAGCTGGCCTAAATTTTACTCCATGCCAGGAAGCAGCTCCTTTCTCACAGATGGCTGATGTTACAGAGCACTGACACCCACCACAGAGCAACTGGGCAAGCAGTATTAATAGCATCAATGAGAAAATTAGGGACCCACATCAAAGCACTGAAAGTTGGTTTTGTAATATTTGTCTTTAAAACTAGGTGCAAAAGGAAAGGTATTGCACTCAGCTAAGCATGTTTAGAGGACTTTCCTTTTAATATGTGATTCTGCAGCTTTCAAACACACACACACATGCAGAATGACCCCTTAAGGACAGGGGAACGCTGCTGTCAGCTGTAACTCTGCACATCACAAGTTGCATGAAGGAATAAAAATCAATGCTGCTCTGAAATTTAGCCTGGCAGAAAAGTCAGAGCTATTGTAACAAATGGCTGGGAAGTTCTGCTGTGAATGTGGTTTTCCTACCACATGGTCACCCCTCAGAATTTGATACCAAAGATTCTAATCTGTGCTGCAGTGAAACCCTGCACTGAATTCAACATAAGCAAACCAATAATGCAAATGAAGTAGGACAAACTCATTTGCTAGAATTTTTCTAGTAACAATGATACAAGAGCATAATCAATTAACCTAATTTGTCTTCTCCCTACCTCCATTGAAACACTGAGATTGGACCAAACTACATAAAGCCTCTTTGCATCAACAGAGGCAGCAGAGCTGAAACATGGATGAAAATGCTGTCAGCCATGTCATCTCTGTAAAACGACCCTTGGATTTGGGGATTTAATAAATTAGGGGCAAGTACAATGCACAGAAATATGAGCATGAGGATAGTGACTGTTACTGGTGTCCCTTTTGATTGGAACAGGAACTCTAAGCCACAGCCAAGCCTCCACATGGGCACAGCTCCTCTGCCTGCACTCCCAGCAGTGTCTGCTCTGAGAGCTGCAAAAGCACGTGAGAGTAGCTGTGCCCACGCCAGCACACCCTGCCAGGTGTCCATCACAGTCCTGTCCTGCTGACAGCTACAGCGTCTGGCACTTCCAGCCTGAGGACATGTGCTCCACCACTGCATGACAACAACAGTGCAGCCTTCACGTGATTCTCGATGCCTTTCTCTGATAGCTCTGCCACTTTAACATCCACCCACAGTGAGGACCTGACAACTTTTAAGTAGTTTGTTGAGACACTACAACTTGATGAACTCAACTTAGTTATTTGTCTTGATCTGCAACAGAACTTGCAGTAAAATAAGTAAGGGCTATTTGCTCTGAGAGCAGGTGAAAGATGGAACCAACAACTAATACATCTGCTGTACTTTGCTAAGTTAGCTGGTTTCATTTGGAATCAAACCCTGTCTCTCTTCTGCTTCATCCCATCTTACACGTGCAGCCTCCCTGCCTTGACAGCTGCTCAGGTCAGACTGTCTGAAATTACATCACTGGCATCTTGATGCAGCTTGGATGGCATCACCTCAGGTTACACAGGAACACAGGACTGGGAGACACCCACTGGGTCACCAAGTACAGTCCCTGCTGTCCCAGCAACCACGTCACCTAATCCCTTTGTAAGGGAATCAAAAATAGTTACGAACCACACTCCACTGGGCACACCCCAGGCTAGCCATGAATGATGTGCTGTGGTGTAAACTGACTTGGGAAAAAGTACACAGACACATCCAAGACAAACTAGAAAACACGATTAGCAGTGAGACAGCTTAGTCTAATGGCCAGGGAATGGGAGGCAGCAGGATGGCTGGAGGCTGCTGACAGCTCCCGTGTTTCCCTGTTCCACTGGCACTGGCACTGCTCCTACGTTCCTCTGGGCTGATCCAAGACAACATTGTCCCTTCTTTCCTTTGTAGATTGCTTTCAGCACTACAGACAAAGAGAGGGACACAAGAACTAACTATTTTTATCCACTTAATCTCCCTAGCAGGTCTTTAAAGCCCTCCTTTGCAATTCAGTCTGTGGATAATTTGCTACCTGCATCTCCATAAAGTTTAACCTGTCATAGCCTGGCAAAGGTGTAATTTCATCCCCAGGCTCTTCTGACTTGAGACTGTGGAGCTTCTCTTTGTGGATAAAGTATCAAAGCAATACGTCTGAGAGACAACAGCCCTTTGCATCTCACAACCCACACATTATTCTCTCTAAACATAGTTTAACAGGCCAGAATCAAGCCTTTTTCTCACCCCTCATGTCTCCTCCCCACTATGCACACTTTAAGAAAGAACAAACACAGATAAGAGCAGCAGACAGACACTGAGAGAGGATGGTTTATCCCACAGGCAGAGGATTACTGCATCATGATGTAATGACCTTGTCCAGGAAACAAAAAGGTTACTTACACGACAGCATGAGTTGTAGAAATACCAGCTCCTTTCCAGAATGGGGTAAAATAATGTCCATTTAAAGTTATGCTGAGGAAAATGTAAAACACATGTCCAGTGAACTGGAGAGAGAAAGAGCAAACTTCAGCCTAACTGGCCTGAGTATAATCCCTCTCAGACACATATAACACACTGAATCAAGCAAGCAGAGTAATGCTCAGCTAAGTATGCAAGGAAAGGAGACAGCATTCCACTTTCCATGTGTTTGCATCTTTAAACACCTCAGAGTCCCCTCTGTATCCTAAAAAGGTAGAGAGCAAAATCAGCCACTTTCATGTTTCACTTCAGGTGCAAAATGCCACAGCGCCAACTGTTTCATTTGCCCCCTGTGAAGACTTCACATTTGTATGTTCTTTACCTGTTTTCTTCCCCCCTAGAACAAGTGGAGGGAGGAAGGCTGCATGCTGCCTGTGTAGGAAGCAATCCCATGAAAGAATAAATTGAGGTCAGGCTTGTTCTTAGGAAATCGTCAGCCATGACTAAAACTCCAAAGCTGAGTTAATCACATTTGTGACTACAGGTTCCTCGAAGGGACTTATTTCTAATGAATTTTCAAATACCATGAAAATAATAGGTCTGGTAAGAACATTGTAAAAGAACACTGATGCTACTGCCCCAGTACAGCACACTTACTTCTCTGCACTGTTGTTATTCTGCTAAAGTGAAGCATATGTCATTAAAGCCAATATTTAGCAGTAGATACCACAGTTATGAAAGTAATATAGTCCTTCCATGTAAAAATAGGCTTCCAACAGGAAATAAAAGGCATCTGGCAAGTCTTAGTCCGCCAAGGGCAACTGCTACATGTCCTGTTTCCAGGACAAGAAAGCCCTCCAGTTACTCCAAATACTTCCAGTGGTGAATGCTGAGCTTGTCTGGTAAGTTTTCCAAGCCCAGTGGAAATCCTACAACAGACACAGAAAGCTCTGAGTCTGAATTGGCACCAGATGCTTCAGAAAAGAAGTGAATTTCATTTTGTCATAGGAATATGAGAAGGCCAAAATGCTTTATTTGTCAGCACAGGAACAGTCACTCATCTAAGAACATGAATATTTTGTTGTTACAAAATCAGGCTCTTCCAAGGAAACCCTGCACCGAGCAACAGTGCCATGCGCCAGCTTACAGTGCTCTCTACATGTGTATGAGACAGGAAATGTATTTTCTATAGCAGATGAACAGCAATGACAGCCTTCAGACTAGAGTATGGAATATAATTTGCAGCAAATTCCAGCCTCTCAAGAAGCAGCCTACAACATCTCCCTACTAGCTCGAAGACTCCATACAAAGGCCAACTCAACATCATGCATTTACTGCAGTGTTTCTTCTCAATTAACCAAGTGTATTAGCCATACATCAAAACTGCATTGCAGCTAGAGCTGCCAATTACTTATGGCAAAAGAAGGCTGATTCATCCGACTGTATGTGGGCCTTGGCTGGAGTTTTCCCTAAACGCTACAAGAAAAGAAGAAAACCTCAGTGAACCTCCCCCTCATTCCCACTCCTTCCTCCCCCCCAAATCACAGTCAAGAGGCCTGTGCTTGCAAAAGCAGCATTTCCTGGAGGATTCTTTATCCAAATCACTCCTTTTCTAAATTCAGAAGAAACACACAACAACTCAAAATACATTTGCATATGATATATATGCATACAAGGACACCCCTCCCAAACACTTACAAGTGAAAAGCAATGTAGAGTGTCTAAAACACCTCTAAATCCCCAGCTCTTCCATTGTAAATCCCAAGGCATTATGTGGCCACCTGTGTTGCATGTAATGGCTACCTGGCAACACTCACTCAGCAACCAGCCTGAGCAGGGGGTGGGGGCCCTTGTGTTTTTGCTCAGAGCAGCCACAGAATAGAACATGTCTGCTAAGCACAAGCACATCCTAAATCCAGACCCTTTAACGAGCTCCCTGTACAGATGCATTTAACACCTAACATATCACAAATACAAATCTGACATCCAACATGTCCCTCCTTCAGCTTGTGAGTTTCAAATGAGCCTTGTGGCCTTGGGGTGCCCTGGCACTGCTGGATGGAAGAACCACAGGTCTGCTTTGAAGAAGGACACATGAAGCAGCATCTCACCATTAACTGTCCTCGTTAGTTGACATGGATCCACTCAGGCACCTACTAGCCAGGGTTTCCAGGTCCCCAGCCACACCAGCACCACTGTGCCCCACAGCAAGTTCAGGACACAATATTCAATCATATTTGCCTTCTACCTGCCATCCTCCATTGCTATGACAGCACCCTACCGATGACCTTGGGCATCTCTCCGCATCCTTTTGTTTCCAGTGTGTTTGACACGAGTCAACCTGGCACGCAGGCCCCCCTGCAGCAGAAAATCCACCTTAACACACCTCTGCTTTTTCTCCAGAACTCACTTTTAGCCACTTACTGTAAATCTTTAAAGTAGTTTTTACAGAAAATACACTCTGAGATCCTCAGAGTGCAGAAAAACGTTTGAAGCATTCACCTACTGCTCATTGCCTTCTGGCACCAATGTTCAAAATTCCAGAGAGCACACCGGGAGGGAGCCTGAGCTGCCCTTTCCATGGCTAAGGGTGGTCAGACATGGCCAGCCCCATGGATCACACCATGCCTCAACAACACTGCACGGCATCTTCTGCCTAATGACCCCACCACAAAAGCCAGCAGTGTCCTGAGAACTTACGCTCTAGAGGCTATTTGGAATATTTAAGAGCACAATTTTTACCTGTCCTTGCCCAAACGCAAGTCCTGTTGTTGCTGACTTTTAGATCTGTTTACCAGACTGCTCCTGGGGTACATTCACAGCCATGTGTAATTTCTGTTCCAGTACACAGGCAATTACACTCAGGAAAACCACTGCAATAGATGTAATCCTCAAACAGAGAATTACACATATTTAGCTGTACCCATGAGGGAAGCTCTGCCATTCTGCAGGGATGGGCAACGCAAACACGAGTTCAAGCATAAGAAATAAAATGAACATGGGATATGAGTTTAACACATATAATATGAAATAAGGGGTGGGATTGTGGTAGCTTTGGCCTTAGTTTTAGCTAAGCCTAGATTAGGTCTTAATTTTAGTAGGCCTCAGTTTTACTAGGCCCAGATGGTGTTACGTAGATTAGAAGGGACAAGCATCACTTAAGCAACCAAAGAGGTATTTCATATCATCTGATGTCAAAGCAAGAATAAGAACAGGTGTAGGATGTGCTTGGGGCAGTCTCCTCCATGGCCATGCTGAGGGGACACGCCATCACCTGATGGGAGCGTCAGGCCTTGCCACCACTTCACAGCTGTTTAGTTTGAAAAGCAAACATTTTTTTTTAATTGTTGGGTTTTCCTCCTCTCCTGCCACGTGTCCCTTGGGAGGTGTCTTTTGGGGTGTTTCTGTGGCTGGAGTGGTGAAATCTATATTAGTGGGTGGGTGACTAAGTGAGGAGTTATCACTGTTTCTTTTTACCTTTTCACATATGTGTTATATTGTAGTTTTAATTTTCCCTCTTCTGTGTAAATATATAAACCCATTTTAAGTTTTAGGGGTTTTATTGTTTGTTTGTTTCCTTCTTTCCCTTTTCCCTTGGTGAGGGGAAGCTCTGACTGTGTTTGACCACTTGGCATTTTGGCAGCTCAACCAAACACACCATGAAATACAGCTCAAAAAGTACTCAAGAATCAGGTAATGGCCCTGCTGTGTCATGTGCAGGTCAAGAAACTTCATTCATGTGCTGTTGCTCACTAAAAAGTGAGAGGACAGAGATTTTACCACCTCAAGGACTTACAAATGGAAAACTACCTCATATCCAAACTCCTATTGGTTTTCTTTACTACATGAAGAAGCCTGGCATTCACCCTGTGTGCCCACAGTGCTCCATAGACTACGGGAGAAGACAGGGCATGCCCTGAAGAGCTCTCACTGTCTGCTGTACAGGTCTTAGATGCTTTGTGGACAATTTACTTCAGAAACCCATCAAGATATCAGGAGTTCCAGCATTTCAGGGGGACTAGAGCTTTCAAAAAGGGTCCAGGACACAACCTCTGTGTGTGAACTGTCAATATACTTCAGAAAAGAATAAGGCTCCACTCCCAGCTTATTCCTTCTGAAGTGCTTAACATTATTCATTAATGCCACCAGGAAGGAGGATCCTGCCTTCCCCCAGTGAGAGAGAACAAGAGCATGGAGAGAAGGCGTGGTACAGGATGTGGGGTGAATGAAAGGAAAACTGTCCCCACAGACTGCCACTCCAGATACTTCCAAATATTACCCCACCTCTTTCTGGTCCACGCATCCTATGAAGAGTAAGGCACCTCCTCAGAAACAAGGAAATCCCACTTCTCGCCAACTTGAATTCCCAGAGTCTCTGGAATGAAGAGAGGAGAGTCATAGCACAGCACAGCTAATGCAGACCATATCTGTATGCAATAAATAACTAGGATGCCAACCTGAGCTGGCTAGGCTTGCTAAAAAGATCAAAGGAGGATGCAAGCAGCTCTTTTCTGGAGCAGGCAGGCATCGTTTCAGTTGTTGAAATATTCATGCACCAATAGGAGCTGTGGTATCAATGTCTATGCCTGATACAAACAAACCTGAGCTCAAAGCATGACAATCTGTGTTGTGCAGAGCAGAAACACAATTAAAAGCATTTTCTAAGCCTCCATTTCTGCATGTACATATTTGACAGCTTCTCTGGTGACACTTTAAGAGCATCCCAAATTCAAGTCCACAATCATCTGCCTGTGAGGGCAGAATGACATTAAAAACAGTTCTAGCAAATGCCCAGGATTTTGATTGTGTGCCCTCCATTCTTCCCTCTCCATTTTACCATGCACCAGCAGCCCTGTGCCTCATCTGGGGAGTGGCTGGGTGCACCTGATAAATATGAGCTGGCATCTGGGCACTGCAGGTTGAATCAAGACTCTCTGCAGGGAAGTGGCTGGAAAATTTCTGATCTGGAGGATTTTCTCCTTCACAATAGGGAATAGAGAAGGAGGAGACAAAAAATGGGAAGCATTAGGCCCTTCGCTCTCCTTGAGAGACACACAAGGCTGGTGAAGGGACTGGAGCACAAGTCCCATGGGGAGAGGCTGAGGGAGCTGGGGGTGTTTAGCCTGGAGAAGAGGAGGCTCAGAGGTGACCTCAGCACTGTCCAGAACTACATGAAGGGAAGTTCCAGCCAGGTGGGGGTTGGTCTCTTCTCCCAGGCACTCAGCAATAGGACAAGGGGGCACGGGGGGCTCAAGCTCTGCCAGGGGAAATTGAAGTTGGAGAGCAGAAAAAAATTCTTTGCAGAGAGAGTGCTCAGGCATTGGAATGGGCTGCCCAGAGAGGGGGTGGATTTCCCATCCCTGGAGGTTTTTAAGGTGAGCTTGGCCGTGGCACTGAGTGCCATGATCTGGTAAAGGGACTGGAGTTGGACCAAGGGTTGGACTTGATGATCTCGGGGGCATTTTCCAACCCAATGAAAAAAAACCAAACAAAAAAAACCCACAAAAAACCCCACAAACAAACTAAAACAGAAACAAAACAAAAAACCAAAAAATCAGTGCCCTTTCCAAATAAAGCAAGCAGTACTCTTCTGATGCCAGCAAAAGGACAGGGATTCGGGGGCCACAAAGCTGCTGCCCCTTCAGCAGCACCATCTGGAGAAATGAGCACCCCCAGGTAACACAGGAAGAAAATGTTTCAGTACTCCCCAGTCACATGCACCCAACTGTGCATACACCCTGCAGAGCAATGCTGAGCCTGCTAAGGCGCCAGAGCATTTTCAACACTTGAGGATATTAGAAAGAAAATGAGAATGGTCCAGCTCTGGAGTCTGTGCTGTACTGCAGTGTCGAAGTGGCAGTTTGTTTCAGGCTTATGGGGATCTACAGCTGGACAAAAATGATATTGCAGTACCCTGACTTGTGGCAAAGCCAAGCTGGGCCACAGCACAGCTCTCACTGGTCCATGTGCGAGCTGTCACTTTCAGAAGTCGAGGGGTCACATCTAAATCTTTCCTTCCATTTCCAAGAGAACTTTTGCCCTCAGGATAGCAAAGAAACATGTAAAACCCAAACATTCCTTGAACACATTTTGGGATCCAAATTGCCTTGATTTGCTTCTGATGGCAATAAAACAGTGCACGTGACCAGAGCAGAGCAACGGATGTGCATCTGACCCAAATGTCGCTGTTCCCCACCTTTCCAAGCCTGGCACGGTGCTGCAGTGGGAGCATCCCACAGCTGTACCACCCCGAGCCCCACACCCAGCCCTGCAAAGCAGAGACACTGAAAACCAACCAAACTGTGCAACTGGTAGCAAACTACAGGGCAGAGACATGCTTTGCTCTGCATCAGTCTGGAGTGAGTTGCATCTGCCAATACACTACTACACAAGCAATTGAAAATAAGAATTAACATTGGTAAATAAGCACACTCTACATCTAACAACACTATTTTACCCTTGAATACTTAATGCACACAGTCATGCTGATAAGTCTTTAGAGCAAAAGAGAGCAACATCCATGGCAGAGGTTTCCCAACTGAGCAGGACATGACTCTCTTTAAGAGGGACATAATTTCCAAGTCTACCTCTAGAAGGGATGATATGACAACTGGACATCCAGGTAGCCAGAGATGCACTTAGCCCATTGCTCTGAGAGTCAGACTTGCAGGTCAGGCTGGTGGCATGAGCTGAAACAAAGAACCTCCCAACCCAGAAGCCAAAGACCTGGAGCACTTGCAGGCCTCTCTGCCCCTGACACGGGGCCTCCTGGGGTAAAGAGCTCCAGTAGCTGGGGACACAAGACTGCAACAAGATCACAGGCTTTCTGTATGACTGTCAGTGGGACTGACAGGGTGGATGACATGCTGTTTGTCCAGAGCAAGGTGCATCCACCTGCCACGTCCCACACCACTGGTTAAGGCAGCGAGTGTCACCTTGTAGCCCAACTGCCCAGGCCGGGAAATCCAGAAGCCAACTCACAACCAGGGCACTACCAGAGCTAAGTTGCAGCTGTGCAATTGAACATGCAAAATGAACATTCCTTGGCTATCCCCAGCGAAGCACAGTGCTACACCTGCTGTTTGCTGCACACAAGCCACAGCTGCTGGCATTCACCTGGAAAAGATCTCCAAAACTCCATGCACTGAGCCTGGCCAGTAGCAAACGACAGATACTTTTGTCACATTTTTCCATTATACAATTGCTGCTAAGGGCAGAAGGCACACCAGAGATAGCAGGTCTGAGATAAGACATTCACATCAGCAGCATGTCTACCTGTGCTGACCCAGGCCCAGTGAAACCTATCAATTACCACTTGCCCTAATGCCATTCTTCAAGTAACAGGCAAATCAAAGCCATCAAAGAAACAGAAGAGACACAAGTTCAACTATTTGTGTTTGAAAGGTAAAAAGCAAAATAGAGCTGCAGGGGGAAAATGCTAGCTAAACACCAAACAGCACTGTGAATGAAAAGGTTTATTTCTGCAGGTGAGAGTTAATTCTCTTTTCCCTTCCTACTGCTGCCCTGCCCATAAGTTCCTGGGAGAAAAGCTTCAAGCACCTTTGGCATGAGCTAAGGATGGTAATGAACGAGGAAGATCACAGTGGGCTCCCGCCTGCCCACTGTGCGGCACAGCAAGGAACAGAAATTGGTACTCAAACCAGCAAGGCACAAACTGACAGCCCTGTTAATGTCCCAAAGTCACAGGGTGTCCAACCAGAGCAGGAGCAGAAGCCAAATCTGGCAACATCCCCCTGTGACCAGTTCTGTGCAGACATGGCTAAAATGAAGGAGGAGTTGAAGGCAGATCTGAAAGACCTTCAGCTTCCCAGCTGGTTTTGATCCCAGAACACTGGCAGCTCCAGGAACACTTAGATCTACAGTCACAAATTAAAGTATTAAAAGAAAAAGAGAAGAAGGCTTTAGGCAGAGGGAACAGGAACTGAAATGAGACTATTCCCACAAACCAGCTCTCCTCTAGGACAAATGCTGACAGGCCAGGAGAAGGCCAACACAGGAGCTCGGTTTGTTACGGCCAACAATATGTTTCAGAGCTGAATGTGTCTCACCTATCTCTGCAACTGCATGTACAAAAGCAGCAAAAAAATATGGGGGAATGAAGGAAGACAACCTCTTGTGGCCAGTCTGATTTTTCCCGACCTTGTGAGATGTCTCAAGACACAGAGGACAATCTGGACTCCAACTTCCATATTTTTGAGTTTTGGTCAGATCCTTACAGAGAAATTGTCCAGGGAACAGTCTGCTCAGAAAGGTAAAATGTTCCTATGGGATGCCCCCCTACACAGTCTCATTGGGCTTGTTAGTTTAGATGGCACAAAGCCCCCATCAGACAGCCCCTACAAAAAGCTGGCCATGCTTGTGCTGAAGCCCTGAGGTGAACAAGGCCCAAGCCCAGAGCCTGTGACACCCAAAGCAGCTCACCCCGGGCACTGTGTCCTGCAGCGCTGCTGCCACAGCTGCCCCTAAACTGTTGCTGCTGCAAGTGGTGGCCCATGAGGCCTGAAACCTAATCCTGTAACAGGAGCTCAGGGCTCGCAGCAGCTACTGACACTTACTTTTAGTTATCCAGAGTCACTCAGAGAAGAAATGTCATCCATGCAGGTCTCTGTTCAGAGTACAACCTCCTCTGCAGCCCAGAGGCAGCTGCCTGCAGCCCCTCACCCAGCCCCAGCCCCCCATACCATGCCTGCCACCAGCTCCTCTGCCCAATTCCACCATCCAGGAATGCAACTCCAACCCATACAGCCACAGGCATCGCTCTCCCTCACCAGTCTACGCTCATCGCAGAAAACAGAGGCTCAGGGCAATCCCTCCCTTCCATGGGAACAACCTGTCACAGTAACCTTCACTCCCCAGCCTTGAACCACCCACCAGCTGCGTGCCAGGCCCAAACCCCACTACATCCAACTCCCCATTCACTCTTTGCTCACATCGCTGGGTAACCTGCAACTGGAAGCCTGAGGCTTCTGTGCAGCCACGTGCCCCACTTCCACTTCCCACCTCCCTCCAGAGATGTGCCAGGCCCCCTCCTCCCTGTCTGACAGCCCCGGAGAAGGTGGATTCACACGAGGGGAGCCGGAGGAGAGGATCTCATGTCATCACCCGCTCCAGCCGCAGCATTCCCTGCCCTCTCCCCTCGGGCTGGCAGGCATCAGCCTGGCTCCAGCCCTCCTGACAGCCCATCTTCCTCCTCCTCCTCCTCCTGGCTCTGAGGCAGTTCATGTCTGAGAGTGGCTCAGCTAAGCCCGCACTGATCTCTGGCCTCCAGATTCCCTGTGCCGAACAGCATCCCAAACCGTGCCCATAAGGACCACACAAAGCAGGCTCCCCTCTCCCGCAGCCCTGGCCCAGGGCTGGATCTGGGCAGGTGGGAAGAAAGGGACATAAAGCCTTTAGAAGCGTGTGCCAAACCCTGCACACAGACACCCAGGCTGTGCCCACTTTGCACATGGAGCCACGCTGGGACACTCAAATTTCCATCCCCTCATCAGCCCTTAGGGCTGCAGGTCCCTAACAGCCCCACTCCTCCCTGCCCAGGCCCACCGTCTCTTTCAGATGTTTCTCACTTTAAAGCCATGGCTTCTCCTGCCTGAATTTCCTCAGCCCTCCACATTAATACCTCAATGTATTAAACGCGCGGCTCATTTCTGGCACTGGTGAAAAATGGATCTGAAAGCTGCCTCAATGACCAAAATAAGGTGGCACCACTCGTGCCCGGAGGAGGGAACCCGGAGCAGCCAGACATCATCATGCTGGAGCACTCCCTCGGCTGGCTGGTGTCAAAGTCTGGGACAAAGGGACAACCCAACCCAGGGACCGGCTCCAGGGTGGCATCAGGCACCACCAGGCACGCACAAGGAGAGACCACCCTTCCCTGACCGGATTTCGAGAAAAACTTGGCAGGTGCTGCAGAACGGGTCAGTCGGATGCGCGTTGCCAACAGCGAGTATTAAAAAAAAAAAGGAAAAGGCGGAGTTATTTATAGCCCAGAATTTCTCACTCCTCTGCAGAAGCGCAGCCCAGAGGCGGCATTGTTGGGAGATGGGGAACACATGCACCGCGGCCGCGCTCATGGCCGGGGCCGGCGCTGACACAGCCCCAGCCCGGGCCGCGGCTCTGCGGCTCGGGGAGCCCTCCCGCAGGACACCGGGCTCCGGCCACA